>NQII01001568.1:151742-277556 GCA_002778355.1 Clitarchus hookeri
GTAGGTAGGCAGGTAGATAGGTAGGTAGGCAGGTAGGTAGGCAGGTAGGTAGGCAGGTAGGTAGGTAGATAGGTAGATAGGTAGATAGTTAGGTAGGCAGGTAGGTAGGTAGATAGGTAGGTAGGCAGGTAGGTTGGTAGGTATAATAGTAGGTAGGTAGGTAAGTAGGTAGGTAGATAGATAGGTAGGTAGGTAGATAGGTAGGTAGGCAGGCAGGTAGGTAAGTAGATAGGTAGGTAGGCAGGTAGGTAGGTAGGCAGGTAGTTAGGTAGGCAGGTAGGTAGGTAGATAGGTAGGTAGGCAGGTAGGTTGGTAGGCATAATAGTAGGTAGGTAAGTAGGTAGGCAGGTAGGTAGGTAGGTAGGCAGGCAGGCAGGTAGGTTGATAGGTAGAAAGGTAGGTAGGTAAGTAGGTAGGTAGGTAGGTAGGTAGGTAGGTAGATAGGTACTTGGGATAGACATCTTGTCGACAGCGAGGTCATTAGAGACGGAGCAAGTTGCTCAGTCATGCAGGAACGGGAAAGGAATCGTCCATGGCATGTAACCAAGCTACCATCGCAGCATTCGTCTGGAGTGTAATTTTGATATACCATGGGAAACCCGAAACCAGGATAGCGGAATCGGGATTCGAACCCACGTTCTCCAATTTCAACCACTGCTGCACCTCGCTCGGTACAGAGTAGATAAATACAGAGGAAAGAAATTTCGTGGCGGTTCCTTTGATGTGGGCGTTCCCGCTCTCTGATCGGCTGCGCGAAGCTCTGGGAACGGGTCTTGTGTCTAATTGGCTACTGCGCGCGGCGAAATATCCCCTATTGGCTGGGCTGCCGGACGGCGAACGAGTCACCAGGCGCTGATTGGCGAACAGCGGTCCGGCATGTTGTTGGCTAGTGGCGCCATATTGCTGGCGTGTGCGGCCGGAGTTCGCGGAATAAGCTGCTAGTTCACCTTATTATTAAGCAGAGACTCCTGAAATTTCGCGGATTCATCTGAGGACAATTTAAACTGCATTCACGTGTGCATGTGTATTTGTGCTTCCATTGGACCGCAGGTTGTTAAACACGCCCCCCGAGCCACTTTCAACCGATAACTAACCTGCAAGGAAAATAACCGAATCCCGTGTTACCTGGTCTGGTGTAAAACTGGAGCAACAGCTAATGAACAGGGGTATTGATATTTCGCGAAAAGATTTCAAAACAAGATACAGTCCAAAGCACTGTAGGGTCGTCCAGCTTCTTTGATTGGCTAAAAAATGTTCTGGCCCGTGTTAACCGTTTGCGCACGAATCACGAAGGTTCAGTGTCGGAGTTACTTAGCCCTTAGTGGCTCGGTCAAAGACGGACACGGCACCAGCAGCCAATGGAGGTATAGCAACAGCTGAGGTGTGTATATAGTATTGAAGTCTACTGTGTGCTCGGTTTTTTACGCGAAAAGTCACTGGCCCTACTGATGAATACTAACTGATGCTCGAATGCACAAAGGATGGTCAGTCCAGCTTGTTGCATAATGAACTCNGTTGAAGTTTACTGTGTGCTCGGTTTTTTACGCGAAAAGTCGCTGGCCCTACTGATGAATACTAACTGATGCTCGAATGCACAAAGGATGGTCAGTCCAGCTTGTTGCATAATGAACTCGCAAAATTCCCGGGTGTTTATTATTAAGTACTCACGCAGGCAATAGTGATTGTAAATTTGCAAACTTGCAAGTAAGAAGTTGAAATATAGTCTGTGTATAAATCTTATCGCAAAAAACAGATGGCCTTAGCCACAGGAAGTTTAAATCTTGCATGCGTGGAAATATTTTCGCAAAATTCGGGTGTTCTTACTTATAAGCAGCATGTATTTCACCTACACATGTTACGCAGGCAAGCAAAACTGCACAAAAGTAGTTTCTTTTAACAGGATGTGACGTCAGACCAATTAAAAATGATCTTTTTTTTTCAACTGATATAGCTACACTTGGTGGAATTTGTGCAGCAAAAAATTACACTAGCTCTTCAGGAGGTGCAAATAGAGTGGTGCAAATTATTGGTCGTGAATTTTGTATCTGCCAACGATATGAAATTATGGATCATTCTTGTAGGTTGTGAGCGAGTGAAGAGATTTGGATGGCTCTTAACATCGAGGTCTTGAGAGGCGATGAGGGTGAAGTGAGATGAGTATGGAGCAGGGCCGGAATGAAAGGGTGGGGGAAACGGGAGATCCCCGAGAAATCCCGCTGACCAGGAGAATCGTCCGGCATGAATCCCATTTGCGAAAATCCGGAGTAAACAGGCCGGGGATTTAACCCGGTTCGCCTTTGTGGGAGGCGAGCAGGCTAACCGCTCAACCATCGTGGGCCCTCTGGTAGGTTGTGATTTAAGGTATTTCGTTAGCGAAAACAGTGACTAAAGTTTATCTGAAATGAGATGCCTGTTTTTATGAAGCTACTATTACAAATTAATGCAAATTTATTTAGAATTTACTTTAAAAATTTGAAGACTTTTTTAAATATTTTTTTTTCGCTAACAAAATTTTTAAAATTATAGTGTTATGTGTGCTAGGAATATCGAATCCTGCAGACAATATGTTGCAAATTGGNGAAAAATTTGAAGACATTTTTTAAATATTTTTTTTTGGCTAACAAAATTTTTAAAATTATAGTGTTATGTGTGCTAGGAATATCGAATCCTGCAGACAATATGTTGCAAATTGGAGGCTATTGATTGAGTGAGTTAGTGAAGAGATTTTGGTGGCTCCTAACAGCCAGGTCTTGAGAGCCGATGATGGTGAATGAGGTGAGAATGGAGCAGCGCTGGAATAACAGGGTGGGAGATCCCCGAGAAAACCCGTCGACTAGCGTCATCGTCCGGCACGATTACCAAATGCGAAAATCCGGGAGAGACCCTGCCGGGGATCAAGCCTGGTTCACCTTGGTGGAAGGCGAGCGGTCTGACCACTACACCACCGCGGTCCCTACAGTGGATGGAGAGCTGGCCTCCAACCAAGGCGAACCGGGTTCGAATCACGACGGGATCGCCCCTCGGATTTTCGCTCGTGGGAATCGTGCCGGACGATGCCGCTGGTGGGAGGGGTTTTCTCGGGGATCTCCCGGTTTCCCCGCACTTGCATTCCGGTGCTGTTCCACTCTCACCTTGCTCAGCCCGTCCCCGTTTTCCTAAATACCTCAGTGTTAAGAGCCGTCCAAGTATCTTCCCTCAGTCACTCACGTTAACTGTACAGGAAAATGACCACGGTAGCTGCACAACAGTAGTTACTTTCAACCCTGTCGGTGTAGCTCCACCGAGAGAGAAAGCTGTTGTAGTTGCACTACGGCCACACTGGCTGCACATTTTATGGTCGAAAGAAACGAACCCATCGCCTGTTGATCTACCAGCTCGCGGCGAACAAGAGAGCGCCTCTTGGGGCATCGCCTAGGCAACCCGCCAGATTGACGCCGAAGACGTGACCCCGAAGAAAAATTACCGCCCGTATTACTGCCTCCCGACGGCGTCGAAATGGGCCGGCGCGCAGGCGAGGGGGCGTATATTGCTTACTTTCCGGGCGTGAGTGGGGAAACTAAATTAGTACTCCCCTGGGAGAGGCCGGGAAGAACAAGGGGTGAGAAAAATGGCGCCAGAGCTAACTGCGCACCGGGCGAATATTTTACGCCGGCAGAGAGCTGGTGCGCAGGCAGGAAAAAAATATGGGTCTACTACACGAAAAAAATGAATTAAGCATGGTTTCTGCAACGCCGCGGCTTCCTAGGGAATATTATCACACGAAACATCATAGGTAGAGCCACAGATGTTTCGCGAAAAAAAATCCGAGCACACGGTAGATTTCAATACTATAAGCACAAACATCAATTTTTATTTTGTCATTGGTCACACTCTGCATGACAAGCCGTTTCTGTGTTTAGCCGGGCCAATTCGAATTCAACAAGTTTGGACAGAGAACCACAGGGTTCGCGTATTAAGAGTAACATGTTAATGTAGCCAATCGAGAAAAGTCAAACAACCATACAATGTATTGAAATATAGCTTGCCTACAAATATTTTCGCGAAATTTCACTGCCCTTAATTATTGGCCGTTCACGGTAAACCAAGGATTTTGGAAAGCCCTGCTTAATATCTACTTGTATGTACATTTTGTATGCATACAACATGGTGAAGCTAACATTGTCCATAGGCCTGATCACTTTATTCGTTCGTCGGTCAAGTGAAACTGAGAGATTATTACACCAGTAATTATTTTACAATATTGTTAATTCGTACACTAAAAAAATCAGAAAGCAAAATAAATAGTTTCAGTATTTGCAAATGTACCGCTCAGTCACCACGGCCCCCTTTATGTCACGGGATCATCGTTTGTCTCCATACTGATTTAATAAACGTTATTATCAACGGAACTTTCCGTGCGAGAAAGGTATTAACAAACCCTTACTAAAGAATTCTAAACACGTCATAAATATCCTCGTTACGAAGTCCTAGGACGGACTATAATTTCAGAAAAAAAATCAGAAAGCAAAATAAATAGTTTCAGTATTTGCAAATGTACCGCTCAGTCACCACGGCCCCCTTTATGTCACGGGATCATCGTTTGTCTCCATACTGATTTAATAAACGTTATTATCAACGGAACTTTCCGTGCGAGAAAGGTATTAACAAACCCTTACTAAAGAATTCTAAACACGTCATAAATATCCTCGTTACGAAGTCCTAGGACGGACTATAATTTCAGGACTAGGTTTTATGCGAGGCATAAGTTAGTTAAATGGGCCTTTCGTCTGAGTAACGAACACTTTAATTGCTGACGTGGAACAATAAGTAAAGTGGCTCGGAATAAAAGTTCTGATACTGAGATAAACTATTTCAATTAAATTCTGTTCCATGCTGAGTACGATTTACGTTTCGCCCTTTTCCGCAGTGTGTTTGATATGCGTGATTTTAAGGAAACCGGTAAAAGTGAGTCTAAAATGCTAATCTACGAAAATAATACATACTTCAGATTACACGTCTATGGTGCTTTCAAGACGCTCCACACATTGGAAGTGTTATTTTATTGCCCACCAACATTGCTGCAGAAGGCTCTTTCAGACTGCTGTTCCTCGAAACATACGAACCGTGTTCACGTGAAACTAGGACAGAAGAGTGCAGTGGACTTTGCTACAGACTCGCGTCCAATCACATGACAGGGTCGCCTCTCAAAATCCCNCTAGGACAGAAGAGTGCAGTGGACTTTGCTACAGACTCGCGTCCAATCACATGACAGGGTCGCCTCTCAAAATCCCGTAGTTGCACAGGTACGACGGGAACATTGCACGCGAGATCACAACTTTGTGCACGGAGGCGATTTCGCTTGACGTTCGCCGGCCGTCGTCTTCCGTAGCGCTTCATTGATATTTTTTTTTGCCTCTCACGCACAAACGTCACACCACTCGCTAGGCNGATATTTTTTTTTGCCTCTCACGCACAAACGTCACACCACTCGCTAGGCAGCAGACTCGACTTCCTTATTACAAGTTCTGAACCTGAGTGCAAACTTCGATCTCTCACGTTAAATACGCGGATGTCACGCAGTTGAGTAAATATTCCTTGCGCGAGTGTTGATTTAATATTCGCTGAGAACGTGCGTGGTTGGTCTGTGAGATATTCCTGTGTATCTGGTTGTGGCGTGTTTTGCTGGGAACTTCGACTCTCTGAGGAATGTTCTGTAGAATCCGGTTACTACTAGTTTGAAAGACGAGAGTTGCAAAACTAGTTAACACTTTGAAGAGCCTGCTCGAATGCATATCAAGCTAAACCACGATAGACATTTCTTTATACTTACAAATATAACTCCCGGGGTTATAGTTTAATTATTTTGCTACTAATAATATGTAGGGGCAGTGATATTTCGCGAAAAGATTTCTAGACAAGCTACAGTCCAAAGCACTGTAGGGTCATCCAGCTTCTTTGATTGGTTAACAAATGTTCTGGCCCGTGTTAACCGTTTGCGCACGAATCACGAAGGTTCAGTGTCGGAGTTACTTAGTCCTGAGTGGCTTGGTCAAAGACGGACACGGCACCAGCAGCCAATGGAGGTATAACAACTGCTGAGGTGTGTATATAGTATTGAAGTCTACTGTGTGCTCCGATTTTTACGCGAAAAGTCACTGGTCCTACTTATATGTATATGCACATGTTTTTCGCTAAAATATTCCAGGACTACTCGTACTCCGAAACATTTGAGCTCAGATCCACTTGAAGCCGCGGTGGTTTAGTGATCAAACAACTCACCTCTCACTTGGGCGAACCCGATTCGATTCCCGGCGGGGTCACTCCCGGATTTTCGCATGTGGGGATCGTGTCGGACGATGGTGCTGGTCAGCGCGTTTTCTCGGGGATCTCCCGTTTCCCTCGCCCCTTCATTCCGGCGCTACTCCATACTCACCTCGCTTCACCCTCATCGGCTCTCAAGACCTCGATGTTAAGAGCCACTCAAATGTCTTCACTCACTCACTCAGATTCACTTGGATAACCCCAACGATCAGTGTCGGAGTTACTTAATTATGAGTGGCTCATGCTAAGTAAAAATGTCTTCTCGCAAATACAATTGGCCAATAACGTTGCATGCAAGTTATTATAGTTTAGCCTGCACATAAATATTTTAACGTAAAACAGCTGGTCTGAATTTTACGTAAGGCCGTGCATTTTCGTAATTAATAATGAATGTTTATGTAATGTAAAGGTGTGTATATAGTATTGAAGTCTACTGTGTGCTCCGATTTTTACGCGAAAAGTCACTGGTCCTACTTATATGTATATGCACATGTTTTTCGCTAAAATATTCCAGGACTACTCGTACTCCGAAACATTTGAGCTCAGATCCACTTGAAGCCGCGGTGGTTTAGTGATCAAACAACTCACCTCTCACTTGGGCGAACCCGATTCGATTCCCGGCGGGGTCACTCCCGGATTTTCGCATGTGGGGATCGTGTCGGACGATGGTGCTGGTCAGCGCGTTTTCTCGGGGATCTCCCGTTTCCCTCGCCCCTTCATTCCGGCGCTACTCCATACTCACCTCGCTTCACCCTCATCGGCTCTCAAGACCTCGATGTTAAGAGCCACTCAAATGTCTTCACTCACTCACTCAGATTCACTTGGATAACCCCAACGATCAGTGTCGGAGTTACTTAATTATGAGTGGCTCATGCTAAGTAAAAATGTCTTCTCGCAAATACAATTGGCCAATAATNAGTGTCGGAGTTACTTAATTATGAGTGGCTCATGCTAAGTAAAAATGTCTTCTCGCAAATACAATTGGCCAATAATGTTGCATGCAAGTTATTATAGTTTAGCCTGCACATAAATATTTTAGCGTAAAACAGCTGGTCTGAATTTTACGTAAGGCCGTGCATTTTCGTAATTAATAATGAATGTTTAAGTAATGTAACNCGTAAAACAGCTGGTCTGAATTTTACGTAAGGCCGTGCATTTTCGTAATTAATAATGAATGTTTAAGTAATGTAACTGCATTAATAAGCTTGACGGATTGTAATTCCCATAACTTATGCAAGGGCACCTAATATGAGAGATCACGACTCCACTAAGGACAGACAGCCAATGGGAAAGTTGCAAAGCGCAGAAGCGTGTCTTCAGTATTTTGTGTGGAAACTGCGATTAAAATTGCATTCGCCTATAGTAAAAATATAAGGTTACACGTACATCATTTTAGAAAAGCTATAAAGAGGTTTTAATTCCGCCAAATCAATAAAACGATGTTATTTAAATCTTTTTTACATTACTGTGTAATAATATAAGCCTACTTAAATGTATATTTTTACGAATGACTGCTTAAAAATCTTTTTAGATTAATTGGTACTTTCGGAATTCAGTAATTACGAGCTGTATGTAGGGGTAATTAATTTTGNTTAAAAATCTTTTTAGATTAATTGGTACTTTCGGAATTCAGTAATTACGAGCTGTATGTAGGGGTAATTAATTTTGATTCTACAGATTAGCGCTATTTCGTTAGAATTTCGTATGTGCATCGAAAATTTAATTTTCATAACTTATGTGAAATGCTGTAGGCCTATTTAGTTTTAGCTTGACATCCAGGCTAACANATCGAAAATTTAATTTTCATAACTTATGTGAAATGCTGTAGGCCTATTTAGTTTTAGCTTGACATCCAGGCTAACATTAAAAATGCATATTTTCTTTGGCCATAACAGTTATAGTCCATTCACGGTAATTTCTAACTCTTCTGAAGCCCTACTAAGTTCTACTTTAGGGCTATTACTCTGCATTAGGCCAACAAAAGCTTAACTAAGTCTAGAAAATTGCACAGGGACAACGCACATTATTTGTGCGCACTCGATTTAATAATATTTTCGCGCAAGATCTATCTATTGCTAGGCATTACCAACACAACATTTTTTCTCCCTGTCTTCATTTATATTAATTATAAATGAAACATTAAAATTTACCGATAAAATATAAATAAATGGCCAATTCAACCAAATAAAAACATACTTTTATGTTAGCGGTGTTAGAAAACGCTTGTGAGACACGACTTATTTAGGAAACAACCAAACACGAAATAAAATAATTTTTAAAGGTTTGATTCAAGAAGTTTGAAGGTATTGCGAATAGACAATAAGCAGAGGCCTGCAAAATTCGCGTTATATTGTGGTTGCAGACTAAACTCCAAGATGGTGTGTGCTAGTTTTACTTATTTCATTGGCCGATAACCTGCGTGACATGTCCCAGGGACGCTATGACCCAATGGCAAAGGCCCAACTGTTGAGCAACCAATGGCTAGTGAAGCGGTCGCATATGTTATTGACCCCGTATAGTTGCCAGTAACCAGTGGAATCACGAATTGCTAGAGATCTGAAAAATTTCGCGAGTTCAATGACCTGCAGCCTAGACTCTATAGTCTTATGTACAAATATGCCGATATCAACTGCACATTGGTTGTCTGCTGACTCAGTGAAGGTGACGATTGGGCCAGCCTTTTCCTGGAGGCGTCAAACACCGTGTGGACCAATGACTAAAGTTATATATACGCAACTGNGGGCCAGCCTTTTCCTGGAGGCGTCAAACACCGTGTGGACCAATGACTAAAGTTATATATACGCAACTGTTTTGATTTTGAATTCTAGCATGTCTCAAAATGAATCCGCGAATTCTTCACGTCTTTACGAATTGCGCTAAAGTAGGTGGTATCGGGCAGAAAAGCCAAGCATGGTGCTAAAAAAAATAACGCGAATTTTGCACGTCCCTAACAATACGGAACGTCGGGAACCAAAAATAACGGCGCTTGGCGAGAAGAAAGTGGAAGTAATACCCGGNACGTCCCTAACAATACGGAACGTCGGGAACCAAAAATAACGGCGCTTGGCGAGAAGAAAGTGGAAGTAATACCCGGGGAGGAAGCCCCACAAAATAAATTGCACCGGCGTTAAAACAGGAAACAATTCATTTAATTTGGCGCTCGCAAATTGTCGGGAAGGCTCGGAAGGGAATGTCTTAATAAGTCCTGAGAAAGGGAACGCCACAATTCCCGCGTGCCATTTCCGTGATGCTTTCACGGCTTTCANACGTCCCTAACAATACGGAACGTCGGGAACCAAAAATAACGGCGCTTGGCGAGAAGAAAGTGGAAGTAATACCCGCGGAGGAAGCCCCACAAAATAAATTGCACCGGCGTTAAAACAGGAAACAATTCATTTAATTTGGCGCTCGCAAATTGTCGGGAAGGCTCGGAAGGTAATGTCTTAATAAGTCCTGAGAAAGGGAACGCCACAATTCCCGCGTGCCATTTCCGTGATGCTTTCACGGCTTTCANAATGTCTTAATAAGTCCTGAGAAAGGGAACGCCACAATTCCCGCGTGCCATTTCCGTGATGCTTTCACGGCTTTCATTTCCGCAGCCAGAAATACGATCCGAGATAAGGAATGGAAAGGGTCCGTTATAGATCGAGGCATGGAACGCGCAACAAATGACGCGGAAAAGTGCTTTTGCTGCGGAGCACCAACTTATAAATTATTCACAATCGGGAAAAGTTTTCCTCACATCAGAATGAAACTTGCAAGAGTTCTCTCTTCACTTAATTACAGTTTTATCAATGGAGAAATGTAATACGTGGAGGTCTAAACCTGTTTTACATGAGCTGCTTTTTGCAGTGCGTCCAGTAAAACATATACAGTGAAGCTCTTTCAGACAAAGGGAGAGAGGTTTATTTCTTGCAAATAGTGCTTCAATTTTCAAGAAAGTTTCAGCCCAGAAAAAAAATTAAACATCATAAAATCATTTGAAATGGACTTGTGACGTGGAGCGAGTGAAGACATTTGAGCCGCTCTTAACATCGATGTCTCGAAAGCCGATGAGGGTGACGCGAGATGAGAATGGAGCAGCGCCGGAATGAAAAAAAAAAGGGGGGGGGGGAGAGATCCCCACAAAAAAAACCGCCTACCAGCTGCATAGTCTTGCATGATTCCCAATGCGAAAATCCGGGGGTTACCCTGCCGAGAATCAAACCCGGTTCGCCTCGTTGGGAGGCGAGTAGTCTAACCACTACACCACCGCGGCCCTTTGTGACGTGGAAGATGATGAACTCTGTGTGTGTGTTAAGATGCTTGGGCTACGGANCACTACACCACCGCGGCCCTTTGTGACGTGGAAGATGATGAACTCTGTGTGTGTGTTAAGATGCTTGGGCTACGGAAATGAACCCAGTGATGTGGAAGAAACAAGCTGGTATATAACTAACTGTAACAATTTAAATAAACTTTCGATAGGCCGTCGAATGAGCCATGCTGCTATTGAAATCTTCGTATGTAAAATTAAAGCTACAACGTCAAAAATTAAATTAAGTATGATAGTTTGAATTTAAGTTGTTTTGTTTTAATTAAATTTTTCACCTTCCTGTGAATAAACCCAACTATTTATATAAATATTCTGTGTCAAAACACCAAGCATGCGACTCATAAATTTCCAGTGCATATGTTAGTAACAATGTAATGCCAGTTCGATTTGACTAATTTTATTTTCGCTATATTCTTAGCCGGTTTACATAGCTGTGTCGTTTATTGCGAATAGGGAATTCTGGACCTCTGATGTTAAACGGTGTTTTAAAGCACGATACATAAATTACGAAATATATTTAAAATTACAAATAATCAGTGATTTCGTAAAAAACTTCTCCCATTTTCCTATTAGGCAATTATTAAATGTTGCTAAGTATACAGGCAATAAAAAAAAACCTCTCGAATTACAAAGCCCGTTAGACACGGGCCGACTTCGTAACACCCGTGTAGACCTTTGCAATAAATAATTTTGCGAAACATGTGAAAAGGACCACGCGATTGCCTTGTCTTCGTTTCTCTTCGCAGAAACGATACCTCATGTTTAGGGCCAGTGACTTTTCGCGTAAAAATCGGAGCACACAGTAGACTTCAATACTATACACACACATCAGCTGTTGTTATACCTCCATTGGCTGCTGGTGTCGTGTCCGTCTTCGACCAAGCCACTCAGGACTAAGTTAACTCCGACACTGTACCTTCGTGATTCGCGCGCAAACGGTTAACCCGGGCCAGAACATTTTTTTAGCCAATCAAAGAAGCTGGACGACCCTACAGTGCTTTGGACTGTATCTTGTCTCGAAATCTTTTCGCGAAATATCACTGCCCCTACTCATGTTAGATTATATTATTTTATTATTTCGTTGGCAAAATTGCAATCCAATAGCTAGGGGACACCCAATTTCCGCTAAGATAATGCCACGACCAGTTGTATTTCATAACACTTTATCTCAGATCCACTTTCGTCATTTTTTTTAATTTNCAGTAGACTTCAATACTATACACACACATCAGCTGTTGTTATACCTCCATTGGCTGCTGGTGTCGTGTCCGTCTTCGACCAAGCCACTCAGGACTAAGTTAACTCCGACACTGTACCTTCGTGATTCGAGCGCAAACGGTTAACCCGGGCCAGAACATTTTTTTAGCCAATCAAAGAAGCTGGACGACCCTACAGTGCTTTGGACTGTATCTTGTCTCGAAATCTTTTCGCGAAATATCACTGCCCCTACTCATGTTAAATTATATTATTTTATTATTTCGTTGGTAAAATTGCAATACAACAGCTAGGGACACCCAATTTTCGCTAAGATAATGCCACGACCAGTTGTATTTCATAACACTTTATCTCAGATCCACTTTCGTCATTTTTTTTAATTTACGTTTTACGCGCCTTAGGCGTCTGCCCGCGAATCACAGACGTACAGTGTCCGAGTAACCTTGTTCTTATTGGTCAGTCAAGTATGAAACTGTCTTATTACCAAGGCATGCCGCCAGTAAGCCATGGAAAACTGCTGGTGTGCCCATAGTGTACCAAAACCAAGCATGCACGGAAATATTTTCACGAAATCCGGGGGTCCCTACCAATAACTTCCAAGACCATTCAAAAGTTTTTTTTTTATTTTGGCTGCATTTTTTTTTTAAACACAGGCGTGCTATGTGTGCTTACATTCGATTTGGGTCTGCAGTGGCAAATAGTTCGTCTCCCGCTGAACATATTGTTATGAAATATGAACTAGGCGATGTATACAGGAATTTAAAACGAGGCTGAAACGTTAATAAAAAAAAAAAAAAAAAAAAAANCGCATTTTTTAATCAATAAATTTCTAAATATGCGTCGGATTTAAAATTTGCGAATAAACAAAAACTTAATATTTTCTTACAAAAATCTAACTGACTGGAATATATGTTGATAACGTTAGCCTCGTGCAATTGTTTCTGGCGTAAACCCCTAGGAATTTACAGGAAATTCGAAGAAGTTTCCTGTTTTTTTTTAATCGAAAGATTTTTTTTTACCAATAACAAATAGGCATATGAATTGCGAATGAGATGAATTTTGCCGTATACAGATCAGCTGACTATTTATTATAAATTTGAATTTGTTGCAATAATTTTGAACTTATTTATGACGTCACATGTGAGAGAAAATGAAGTTTTAAACTTTAATGGTAGGTATAATTTTTCATAGGTTTTTTTTTTATTATACCTCATTTAAATACATAAACTCAAACTACATTGCCATTTATACAGCCCAGAGATCTCATTTCTTCAATTCCACAATGTTACGACTTCAAAATTTCATTGTTATGACACGTAGGCCGACTCAGAGCTTATTAAGGGTAAAATAATATTTAACTAAGAGACTGCTGCATATATGTATTTTCTTAACCAAAATGAATATAGCTCTCCGCTGCGGCAATGCGCGGTAAAATACAGGATGGGAATTGTCNAAAAAAAAAAGAAGGGTGATTAGTCAATATCGAAACTGCGCATTTTTTAATCAATAAATTTCAAAATATGCGTCGGATTTAAAATTTGCGAATAAACAAAAAGTTAATATTTTCTTACAAAAATATAATTGACTGGAATATATGTTGATAACGTTAGCCTCGTACAATTGTTTTGGCGTAAACCCCTAGGAATTTAAAGGAAATTCGAAGAAGTTTCCTGTTTTTTTTTTTAATCGAAAGAGTTTTTTTTACCAATAACAAATAGGCATATGAATTGCGAATGAAATGAATTTTGCCGTATACAGATCAGCTGACTATTTATTATAAATTTGAATTTGTTGCAATAATTTTGAACTTATTTATGACGTCACATGTGAGAGAAAATGAAGTTTTAAACTTTAATGGTCGGTATAATTTTTCATAGTTTTTTTTTTATCATACCTCATTTAAATACATAAACTCAAACTAAATTGCCATTTATACAGCCCAGAGATCTCATTTCTTCAATTCCACAATGTTACGACTTCAAAATTTCATTGTTATGACACGTAGGCCGACTCAGAGCTTATTAAGGGTAAAATAATATTTAACTAAGAGACTGCTGCATGTNAAAATAATATTTAACTAAGAGACTGCTGCATGTATGTATTTTCTTAACCAAAATGAATATAGCTCTCCGCTGCGGCAATGCGCGGTAAAATACAGGATGGGAATTGTCCACAGCTGAAATAACACATAGCTTCTCTTCTTTTACGTCACGCAATTGGTTTTGTTGGTACTCGAGTGTTCGCTAGAGCGTAGAGAGAGAGAGAGAGAGAGAGAGAGAGAGAGCTGGGAACTTCTACAGCTGTGGAAGAAAAGGATTCAAGCTCTGCGGTTTCTTGGTGCGAAATTAATTAATTTTAATAGAATGGAAAATAAACGTAAGAACTAAGACTGCCCCAGGTCTTAATAAACAAACAATGCCTCAAGGTGTGGGGAAATCCCTTAATTACAAGTGATTCCGAGGTTTGTGATTAAAAAAAAAACGAAACATTCCGTTTACATGACCGAACTGATATTTCAATGTATTGGCTTAAAAATTGTTAGGTTATATAATCCTTTCTATAATAAATAATTAAAGAAGAAATAAATAAAACAAAATCTATGCGAGGTGTCACTTAAGCAATGGTCTACTTGCAAATGTAACAAAGACGTACACGAACTTGAACTCTTGTTCTTGAAGTGAATCCGCACATTTTTTAGGCTCTCTAATTATTGTGAGACCAAAAGTTGTCAATATTGTTTATACTTTATCCGCAGTATCTTCACATTTGGTTAATAAAATTTAAAAAAAAAACTGCTTTAGGTGTGACGAGCTTGGTTGTTCCATAAATGTGGTTTCTATCACAAGCGTTTTATACTTGTTATCATACATATTTGTAATTTTTAGTTAAATTAAATTTTACTTTTTATTTTATCTGAAAATTGCAGTGTTTANAAAGCAGGGAGAAAAAGGGTATGTTGGTAACGCCTAGCAAGAAGTAGCTATAATGCAGAATATTATTTAAACTTAGAGCGCACAAATGAGGTTTGTTGTCCCTCTGGTGTAATTTTCTAGACTTAATTAAGCGTGGTAGAGTAACCTATTTTCTATTATAAGCAATTAAAAATAGTCCACTACATTCTCACAAATCTGGGGCATAAATAATTCTTCATCCTCTTGTATCATGCATGCCTGTAGGCTTTATCGTGGCAGCGGATATAATGGTGGCACCATTGATTTACATACTGCCATTCTACAAAGCGTAGTTTCATTTAAGATTAATGAATGGCAGTTCCTGAGGTTGCATGAAACGCGATAATTTCATCAGAGCATTCAAGGCTTTGATGTAGCCTTGTTAACAATGAGTGGATAGATGGACGATCTGTTTGCGTGCCTGCCTTTTTGCTGAACGCGATGGCTATCTGAAATGTCAAGTGGCAATAACGTTGCTGGTTCTATAAAGCAACATTATAATTTGCCTGGTCCATTATAGATGTAACATTTTTAAAAATCCTTCTCTGAAATACGTCCGACCATAACTTCATTTATTTTAATTCACGTAAAATGTGGTGCACTTTCTGCACTGTCAAAAACGAATTACGCAAACACTAATCTTTGTCCTACAGTTTCATTCAAACGAGGACAAATGAAATCCTTTACTTGTACTTCGTACACATGAGATATGACGCAAGAGAAACATAATAATGTTGTTTGATTAAATTTAGAATTTGTGGAATCCAATCACAAACCTGTATGTTGTTTTTGGATAACACAAATATACTATAAACTAGCAAAAATGAAATAAAATGGTTTATTTAAAAAAATACTGTGTCGTACTTGAAGATATCACACACAGATAAATTTAAGTTTAAAAATTGAAAGTTATACCATTTTGTTGTTTTTCCTAAATTTTATCAATAAATATTTTTCAGGCAAGTATTATATTGAATCGAGACAATGTGTAAGCCTTTTTTCCCGCTAAATGACTCCAGGATTACTTGTGCTCCAATATATTTGAGCCACAGAATAAGTACACCAAGACAAAGTTGCATGGCGGTTCCTTTGATGTGGGCGTACCCATTATCTGATTGGCTTCGCGAAGCTCTGGGAACGGGCCTTGTGTCTAACTGGCTACCGCGTGTTTCGGAAGATTCCCGACTGGCTGAGCTGCCGACTGGCGAGTAAGTTACCAGGAGCTGATTGGCGAAACGGCGTTCCCACATGTTGCTGGCTAGTGGCGCCATATTGCTGGAGCGTGCAGCTGGAGTTCGCGGAATAAGCGGCTATTTCAACTCTGTGTTATGAACGAGTGAGTGAAGAGATTTGGGCGGTACTTAACAGCGATGGGTTGAGAGTCGATGCGGGTGATTGGGGTGAGAATGGAGCAGTGCCAGAATGAAAGGGTGGGGGAAACAAGTGATCCCGAGAAAACCAGGCCGACCAGCGGCATCGTCCGGCGCGATTTCGGGAGTGACCCGACCTGGGATTGAACCCGCACTGAAAAAAAAAACTTTGTAGCTGCTAAAACATGTTTTGTTGGTATACACACAGCCAAATAATTTTGCGGTGAGCACAAAAAATTTGTAGCCACTACAATATACATTTATAGAGGCCATACATAGGGGCAGTGATATTTCGCGAAAAGATTTCGAGTCAAGATACAGTTCAAAGCACTGTAGGGTCGTCCATCTTCTTTGATTGGCTAAAAAAATGTTCTGGCCCGTGTTAACCGTTTGCGCACGAATCACGAAGGTTCAATGCCGGAATTACTTAGTCCTGAGTGGCTTGGTCAAAGACGGACACGGCACCAGCAGCCAGTGGAGGTATAACAACAGCTGAGGCGTGTATATAGTATCGAAATCTACTGTGTGCTCCGATTTTTACGCGAAAAGTCACTGGCCCTAGCCATACATGTTTAGCGGTCACAACGAAATAATTTTATGTTCACCACAAAATAATTTGGCTGTGTGTATACCAACAAAACATTTTGTAGCAGCCACGAAGAATATATTTTTTCCATTGCGATACGTCTAAGTGGGAGGCGAGCAGGCTAACCACTCAACCACCTTGGCCCCTATATCATGAAGTAGGCTGTATAGTAAGCATGGTGTCACGACGCGTACTAGGCAACCATTACGGACGTCTTATCTGGCGACGCTGCAACAGGTCGCCTGTTACAATGGCGCTCTCGTGACTACTTGTCGCCATCACATAGCCCATTCACGGTTACTTCCAACTTTTATGAAGCCCCGATGAAGTTCTACTTCCAGAATATTCCTCCGACTCGTGCAAACCAAGCTTAACCAAGTCTGGAAAATTACACCAAAGAGACTGCGTGCGCACCGCAATCGTGCGCACTTTGAGTAACACTATTTTGCATAAGAACTATTTCTTACCAGGCATTACCAACACACCTGTTTTCTCACTGTTATATTTATATTAAATTTTAATTAAATATGATATAGTAAAGATAAATTATATAATAATATTTTAATTGAATTAAAAATAAGGTACTTCTACGTTAAAATAAGTATAAAGTGCTTGTGATGTGGTGTATGTAGAAAATAACCACACACGTAACACATAGGGTGATTTTTCCAAGGTTAGATTCAAAAATTGTGTAGAATCCGCGAATAGACTATAGGTGCCGAGTGCTGTGAAAATGTGGTTGTAGGGAAGTAAAGGGTCGGTCGCTCCTCTACGCTCTAAAAACTCTTTCTTTGCTGTAACACATGATTCTATACCGCAAAGAGAAAGTTGTTAGAATATGAACCATTGTAAAGTAGACTTGCCACGAAAATAATTATTGTTTGTTTCAGTATCCAATGTGCTTAGTTTGGATATTGGCCGGTTGTCTTTCTGCTAAGACTGACTGCTACATGAGTGAGCCGATCAGAATTAAGTTTCTCCATTACTGACCGTCCGTGATCGACAAGCAGGCAGATAATATACGTAACAATTCGAATTATCCAGTTACCAAAGCGGATCCAAACTAAAGTGTTTTGGAAGATAAATTGTTCTGAAATCTGTTCGCAGAAAACATGCGCTCTTGTGATAACCTTATAGTGTTGTAACAACAGTTCAGCAGTGGTCTTGCGGCAATGTCAGTTACACCGTAAAGAAAATTGTGTGCTCTGGAAAACATCCGTGATAAATAAATACGAGAGAAATAACAAATTTTTCAAAAGTAAATTCAGTAAAAAATATACTACGATGATTTTGATACTCGAACCGTCCCCCCCCTTCCAACTAGCATAACTATCTTCACCATACGACCACTATGTCTTATTGATAGAGACCTGAAGAATTCGCGGATTCATTTTGGGACAAGCTAGGATTCAAAACACGTGCGTTTGTATAACTTTAGCCATTGGTCCACGCGGTGTTTGACACCTCCTGGAGAACGGTGTCCAATTGTCGCCTTCCACTGCGACAGCAGACAACCAATGCGCAGTTGATATCAACATATTTGTACATAAGACTGCAGAGTCTAGCCTGCAGGTCATTGAACTCGCGAATTTTTCAGGTCTCTACTTATTGTATTTAGATTGCTTTTGATAGGTAGTTTATGTGAGGTAGTAACATGGGCCAGACGATAATGTCACGTCTTGGGAAGAATTGAGGTTAGTGATCTGGAGAACGACTGCACTTCAGAATTACATCAAATGTCTGCAGGAGGACCATTTGCTCAGTTTGCAGATTCGTAACTGCAAAATATATTGCTTTATGAATGTTTTCGTAATGACGACAATTGCGTACTAGAAACTACAATGTACGGAAGAAAATATTTTTTCTTTGCCGTACAAAAAACATTGAATGGATTTTTTTTTAGATAGTAATTTTATCACAGCAAGAACACTATATCCAAGTATAACTTGGAATGAACTATAAAGAAAATTTCCCCTGCCTCTGCAAACACAATCCTAGTGGATTGTAAGGATCGTATAAGAACTTTGCAGCACATCAGCACTTATAATCGTGAATTTAATTAATAACCTTTTTAGAACTGTAGTGAAAAAAATTGATTGAATAACCTGTTATATATGTAAGAATATTTGATTGGGAAACTGTCAACTCGGTACCCCATCGGCTACCAGCCAGATATAAACTTTATTCAGTGGAATAGGTGTGTAAAACGTGGCGTAAACTAATAGGTAGGTGCTGGAAAATTTCGCGAATTAATTTAGCGCAAGCTAGACCTCAAGCGAGTTTTCACACAGTTTGCTAGATACGCCCAGGTGAACTCTTGAGCCAAGAACAGGCCTGTAAGAAAACAAATACTGAATCCCATGCCACCTGGCCTGAGACAAAACTGACTGCACCCTGAGGCAGCAGCCAATGAACAGAAAGCTGAGGCTGTACAATACATATGGCAGTGGAGTCTAGAATACCGGCTGTTCAAAACGCGAAATTTCCCTGTTCCTACTAATAGGGGGGTGAGTGAGTGAAGAGATTTGGGGGAAGTAGCACAATCGCGCACTCCCCTCACAAGAGTGATGTACCACATCACTCTGGTTAATACAGCGCAAATTGAAAATATGCCCAGCCACCTCTCTACTAGTTTCTCCTCTCCCATTAATAAATAGCATAGTACCCACCTATCTTTCTCCTGTAGCATTTTCTCATAATGCCTGTAACAATTTTTAATTCTTTCCTGTCGAAAAGGTTTTTACGGTGTCTGTGCTGGTTTTTCCCTTTCTATTCTAGATATAGTTTAACTATAAGTACATTAGGGAGGTTTTTCATGGCCAAACTCGGCCATGGGAAACCCAATCCCTCTTTGCCGCGATGCACGTCTCCTTGCATGTTTTTCCTTCCCTTGTAAGTGTAAGGGGTTAGCCCTGAGACGCAATAATCCCGTTCCTACCGCGGACTAACATAACACTTAGTTTTAGAGTAGGTTAGAAAAAAAAAATTCGGTGATTCTTAACAGCGAGGTCTCGAGAGCCGATGAGGGTGAAGTGAGGCTAGTATGGAGCAGCGCTGGAATGAAAGGGAGAGGAAACGGGAGATCCCCGAGAAAACCCGTCGACCAGCGGCATCGTCCGGTCACGATTCCTATTTGCGAAAATCCGGAGTGAATCGGCCGGATACTGAACCCGGTTCGCCTTGGTGTAATAGAACGGTGGTAAGCAGGGACACGAGAGACCAACAGAAATGGCGTTCCTTTAAAGGTGGTCATAAGTGACACAATTCTAACTTGTCTTGGATTCCAGAAAATGTGCACTGACTGCAAAGTGTTAGCTACGAGGGGCGTGTCCCTCCCACCTTGGGTTGGTAGAGTGTGTTCGTTTATTAATTCAGTGTGTAATAAATATTCATAGTTCATGACAAACTGCTTGCCTCGTTATTTTTAAAATATACAGTGTTATGTTTTATTTATAAGTAATTATGTTAGTCAAACTAACAATTTTTCAATAAAAATTTGCAGTAAAAGAAAGGGATAAAGTGCAATAAATAACACATAGATTGAACGTGGCTATAGTCACTGAAGGAGCAGAATAGACAAGTAGGCAGAGACAAAACGGTGCGTCGTGGCGTCTCCTTTGATGTGGGCGAACCCGTTCCCAGATTGGCTGCACATGGCTGTGGGAACGTGCCTTGAGTCATAACACCTACCGCGTGCTGCGATTTGTCTTCTATTGGCTGGGTTGCCAGCTGGTGCGTAGGTTACGAGACGCTGATTGGCGAAGGGCGATTTTACCCATCCTGATCAAGTATACTTAATTGTATACATTACGCATGTGCAAATAATGTTTTGTCTGTACTGCACACCGCAAAGCTCGATGACTAGGGCCAGTGACTTTTCGCGTAAAAATCTGAGCACACAGTAGACTTCAATACTATATACATACCTCAGCTGTTGTTATACCTCCATTGGCTGCTGGTGCCGTGTCCGTCTTTGACCAAGCCACTCAGGACTGAGTAACTCCGACACTGAACCTTCGTGATTCGTGCGCAAACGGTTAACACGGGCCAGGCATTTTTTTTAACCAATCAAAGAAGCTGAACGACCATACAGTGCTTTGGACTGTATCATGTCTCGAAATCTTTTCGCGAAATATCACTGCCCCTATACATGGCATGTGTCGGAAACAACCAAATACGTCATACATGGGGTGGTTTTTTCAAAAGGTTAAATTCAAAAAAGTTTGAAGAAATTGCGAATAGACTATACGTAGTCAGCGCACCGGTTCTTGAAAACCGGCGGAGTTATCGACGCACAGCTGTGTTCTGCTGAAGTTAAATACTACGTAGTGGGTGGAATTTATTGGAAACCGAGGCTGGAGCGTTGACTCTGATTGGCGGATAGTGGTGTGCGTGTTCACGAGTGAGCAATGCGCTAAAGGAAGGCGGGAGCTAGCGTGAAAGGTCAGTTGTACACCGGTGTTTTCATGCAAATGGAATCCGAGATTCGCTTTTGCTTCTCTAGCAACCTGTGATTATCCCAGCCTATGAACGTCCACCTCCGTGGCTCAGAGTACTAAAGAACACAGAGGTGAAGCTGCCGCTTGTACCGCGAACTCCAGCCACACACGCCAGGAAAATGGTGTCACTAACCACCAATAGTTAACCCTTTCAGACCCACTTTAATTTATTCCAGGATTTTGCAAGACAACAATTTTTATGATGCGTCCTGTACTGAAATCGACACAATGCTTGTTATGACCTAGACCAGTAAGACGGTTTGCGAATATACCTACAGGTAAGATCATTGGTCATCGATAGGGGCAGTGATATTTCACAAAAATTTCGAGACAAGATACAGTCCAAAGCACTGTATGGTCGTTCAGCTTCTTTGATTGGTTAAAAATATTTCTGGTCCGTGTTAACCGTTTGATCTAGGATCACGAAGGTTCAGTGTCGGAGTTACTTAGTCCTGAGTGGCTTGGTCAAAGACGGACACGGCACCAGCAGCCAATTGAGGTATAACGACAGCTGAGGTGTGTATATAGTGTTGAAGTCTACTGTGTGCTCCGATTTTTAGGCGAAAAGTCACTGGCCATAGCCAAGTATCACTCGCGTTTTATACTTGTGGTAATATAAAAGTGCCTTATTTTCTGTTAAATTGAAAATGTACTTATATTCTAACTATAAATTAGAATATTCTATGTCTATTTAATGTTAATAAAAACAAGGATAAAATGGGTATGTTGGTAACGCCTAGTAAAAAATAGCTGTTAAGGCAAAATGCTGTATAACTGAGTGCGCCCAGAAATACGGTGCGTTCTCTCTCTGGCGTAATTTTCTAGACGTAGTTAGGCTTTTTTTTGCATGAGGTGAAGGAACAGAGTGAAAGTAAAACTTTAGCAGAGCTTCAGAAAAGTTGCAAGTAACCGTGAATGGACTATAGTCAGTGAGAGTTTTTTTTTTTATGGACGATGGTACCGCAGAATACTCAACCCTTTGAAATTTACTGGCAGTGAAGACAAGATTGAAGTGAGCTGCCTATATTTTCCACTACAGCAATATATAGGGCCACGTATTTTTCGCGAAAGTTTCACACGCTATATTTCAATACCCTACGGGCAAACCAGCAGTATTCTTTTGCTTATTGGCGGCGTGTATCTGTGATAATACAATTTCTTACTTGAATGGCCAATCAGAATTAAGTTACTCCGATATTGCCCGCCTGTGATTCGCGGGCAGATCTAAGATGCACGCGAGTTAAAATCATCCAACTGCGAAAACTGGTTATGAACTATAATTTTTTGGAGTACAACGAGTAGCGTAATCTTTTCGCTGAGAACAGAGGGCCCTAGCAATATCACTAGAGACCCCGGAAATTTCGCGAATTCATTTGAGGACATGTTAGACTTCACACTCATATACATTAGACTGCAGAGCTAGAGTGTTATCGAAGATATGTTTTCTCAGACATTTTTGGNTTAGACTTCACACTCATATACATTAGACTGCAGAGCTAGAGTGTTATCGAAGATATGTTTTCTCAGACATTTTTGGTATTTTCCATTGGTAGAGAATCGGAAATCTCGCGATTTTTATTTCAGGACAATCAAGACTTAGAACACGTTCCGGTTGGGTCGAAATTTATAACCCACGCCTTGGACACGTTTGATCCAATAGGTAACCTGCAAGAAAACAAGTNGTTCCGGTTGGGTCGAAATTTTAAACCCACGCCTTGGACACGTTTGATCCAATAGGTAACCTGCAAGAAAACAAGGACCTAATCCCGTGATACCTGCTCTGGGGTAAAATTGGAGCATCAGCCAATGAACTACTAAAGGTTTTTCGCGATAAAGTTAGACTATTGAAATAAACGTTTGGAAAATGTCACTACCCCTACCTTCATATACTTTAACGGGCACACTGTCTGGCATGCACCCAGTAAAGTTGGCAACGGCGGAGAAAACGCAGTTCCATGGATTAACGCTGTTAGTAGTATTTTTGAGAATACTAAACTTATCTTTTCTTTCTGTATCTTAATGCACATACTTAAGTGTATGAATCAGCAAAATTGTAAAATATAACCTTTTCTATTAATTCGACAGTTTTACTTTCCAGACTCATGAGTAACGTGAGCAGAATCACGGCAATGTCAACTCGACGTACGGCGGACGTACACGGGATGTGCGTACAAGTAGATCTTTGGCAGGGTTTTCGAAAGTGCTCACCTTACAGCGAACAGCCTTAAACTGAAGCTCGTGTGTACAGAGAGTTGTGGAGTCCAGCTTGTTGACTAATACATCCGCGAAATGTCCGCGTCTTCGTCCATTGTTTCTACCGATATATAGGGCCAGTGACTTTTCGCGTAAAAATCGGAGCACACAGTAGACTTCAATACTATATACACACCTCAGCTGTTGTTATACCTCCATTGGCTGCTGGTGCCGTGTCCGTCTTTGACCAAGCTACTCAGGACTAAGTAACCCCGACACCGAACCTTCGTGATTCATGCGCAAACGGTTAACACGGACCAGAACATTTTTTAGCCAATCAAAGAAGGTGGACGACCCCACAGTGCTTTGGACTGTATCTTGTCTCGAAATATTTTCGCGAAATATCACTGCCCCTACCAATATATATACACACATATGTATAACGTAACTTGTTTGAGTGACGAGCTAAATTGTCTACTTAACCTCTGGACCGTTCGGGGAACATTCTAGAGTTTCACGGGAAGCGAATTCGAGGAGCGGTGTAGGAATCAAATTTGCTGCCACTCGGCGGAGGGGATCGAGAGTTCGCCGGTCTTCCGGGCACCGGAACTTGACCTCCCCGGAGCTCAGGAGTTCGCCCTCGGACTTCCCCGCTAGTGTCGAGTCTCAGGAGGAGAGGCGTGGGACTTCAGTGACTCTCTTCGTGGGCGCTCAGCGTCCACTTCTGCTGTGTATGAAGGTAGCAGGCACGTGAGGATGACGACGAGAAGTCACTGACTCAACCATACTGCTCCGCAAAATCACAGAATACCTAACAACAGGTTAGTTTCTTTCAACCAAGCAAAGTGCAGCCTTTGTAGTGCCGAGTATTGCGACTACACCAGCTTTCTCTGTTGGTGCAGCTCATATATTAAATATGACGCATCTTTAGTCCATGGCGCAGTTACACAGGCAGGGTTGGAAGAAAAGACTTTGGTGAAGCTCCTCCCATTTCGTTGCAAAATTGACAACACGTATTTTTCTTTGTAGAATTTTTCTTTATTACTGGAGAAAAAGGAAATTTGATTAATTTATATATATATTACGATGCATCTTATAGCATTCGTAGGTAGGGAGTTGGGCTTAACGTCTCGTCGACAGCGAGGTCATTAGAGACGGAAGAAGTTGCTCAGAGAAGCAGGAACGGGGAAGGAATCCAGCGAGGTCATTAGAGACGGAGCAAGTTGCTCAGAGAAGGAGAGTGGAAGGAATCCAGCGAGGTCATTAGAGACGGAGCAAGTTGCTTAGGGAAGAAGGATTGGGGAAGGAACGAGAAGGAATTGGCCATGTCCTGTGTTAAGGAACTATTCCAGTATTCGCCTGGAGTGATTTTGGGAAACCATTTTAGAATTGGTAAATCATATAATTAGTCTCTAATCTGCAACATTATGTCTTCAGGATTCGAAATGCCTCTCAAACATAACCCTAATACTTTATATTTACTGTTCAGCAAATTTAAAATAAAATATACCCGAAGTATCTAAGAAAATTCGAAATAAGTTAACGTTAATTTGTAATGGTATTTTCATAAAAAAAAAACCACGGATTATTAAAGATTACATTAACTTTATATTGCTTGAAAATATATTTTATTCCGTATTTTAATCAATGAAATTCCTTAAACCATAACATACAATAATACTACACATTTTCATCTCGTTATGTTTCCTCAGTCAATCAGTAAACAAGTAACAAATTTAAAATTCGCGCGTTTTTATTTTTACTGACTGGTTACACATCCTCTAAAGCTGGTGTAACTTTGTACTACACAAACCTGCCTCTGTAGCTGTACACGGTTGAAAGAAACCACTATTATAATGGACGCGATGTCACATCCGGTTGAAAGAAACTGCAGTTTTGGAATTTTGGTTGCCTGTGTAGTCGGTGTATTTGAAAGGAGCGAACCTAATACAAAGGTGAAACAACCGCTTATTCCACTAACTCCAGCTGCACAGCAAAATAGCTTCACTAGCCAGCAGTATGTTTGAACGCCGTTCGCCAATCGGCGCCCGGTATCCTGCTCCCAACCGGCAGCCCAGCCAATAAGGAATATTTCGCCGCACACAGTAGCCAATTAGTAATCAGGTCCGTTATCAAAGCTACGGTAGCCAATAAAAGACCGGGTACGCCGACAACAAAAGAACCGATACGAAATTTCGTGTATGTGTAATGTACTCTGTGACAAATTTATGTGATGTGATGGAGTGTTCCTAGTCACATATTTAATCTGTCTCTCATTCGGGTTTCATCTTGGCGTGATATTTGATTGCCTCTCATGTAAAAGTGTTTTGGTTTTCGTCTAGTAGCCCGTGATGCAACATACTTGCAAGAAACAAGCAGGAATCTTGCTCCAGTAAGCTTTCAAGTGAACGAAGAAACACCGAATAGGCATAGCCCGTTTGTCCTTCTACTTGTGAAACAGTACCTCTTTGCTAGTGCAGCATGCACGTTCTTAAGGGTCTCGCATTGCCCCAAACGAAGTTCATACTTCACCGTCATTGGCTTTGAAGACCGCGATGTTAAGAGCCGCCCAAATATCTCCACTCCAACCCCCCTTCTCAGTGTCCATCATCATAAACACTTTGCATGTTAAGGACATTCGTGTTTGAAACTGTACATAACAAGGAATCAATGGCCGGTGTTTTGAACGCCTTCATTCTGATTGATCTGATTTGTTGAATTTTCTTGACCTCTCAAATATGAATGGCTAACCCNGTGTTTTGAACGCCTTCATTCTGATTGATCTGATTTGTTGAATTTTCTTGACCTCTCAAATATGAATGGCTAACCCTGACATCAACGAATATAACAGTACGTTGTTTGCTGGTTGCGAGAAGAACCCTCGACACAAGTGCAGTGCACACCAAAAACATTAAACGATTGCAACACTGGAGCTTCCCACATAGCACAGTATATCTGCAATATCTAAAAGTCATCTAAGTCCTACAGGACAATGCCCGGAGATGGCACAAAGCTATGGACGACAGTGAGGCAAGTGGCTGCGATGAGAAAGTTCCAAGAGACATGAGAATGGCTCACCCCAGGATGGCCTACGGCTAGGGACAGAACAA
Organism: Clitarchus hookeri; assembly: GCA_002778355.1. NCBI lineage: Eukaryota > Metazoa > Arthropoda > Insecta > Phasmatodea > Phasmatidae > Clitarchus > Clitarchus hookeri. The sequence continues at coordinate 178,282 of NQII01001568.1, forward strand.
TTCGTTCGGGAGTTCATTGCCCTGTAGTCTATACTCCATAGCGCTGTGTATACTCGAACCTCACATGTCTGTTCATTGGCTGCTGCTCCCCGGAGAGCAGCCAGTGTTACCTCACATCTGGCAGCACGGGATTCGCTACTTCGTTCTTTGCAAGTCTGCTATTGGCTCAGAGTCGACCAGGGCGTTTATAATGAAATGTGATCCAATAGCAAATATGACTTCAATGTACATGTTTTTGACGTCTATTTAATCCAGAAATGAATTAGCAAAATTTTCCTTTCCCCAACCTGTGGCTAAGAGGGCTTAAAACTTTCTTTCCCACATTAATTTATGGTTTCTGATGTTTAAAACTAGAAAAATTTTGATGCATGCTGTACTTAAGATGGTAAATAACTTGTTTCGATAACACATACAATAAGTAGAAACCGGCAAAACTCGCGTTATTATATGAAGTCGGGCTGAACTCCAAGTTATTGTGCGTTTGACCAACTTCAGCCATTGGCAAAAAATTTATGTTTGGCACGCTTCGGAGAACTCTTGAGCCAATAATTAAAGTCCAGTGGTGAAGCGGCCACTCTCATTCGAGGACATCGAGCAGATACGTGACGTTTAATATAGTGCATTGGCCAATGAAACCACGAACTGTGGTCGCTTGTTTGTAAGGCAGTGGAGTCTTATCATGTCGCCAAAAGATGACGCGAATTTTGCACGTCTCTACCAGTAAGCTGTAAGATTTGTGTTCGGTCACCCGTGATATGAACCAGTCACAACGTAGAGCTGTAGCATGGTTTGGTAATCAATTACTAGAGACCGGAAAAATTCGCGAGTTCATTGACCTCTAGGCTAGACTCCATATTTGTTTGCACGCTCAAGGAGATATTAATTGCACATTGGCTGCCTGCTTTCACTTTGAGAGGTCGTGATTGGGACTGCATTTTGTTGTATGTTTACTATTGGCTCACAGTCCTGGTCCTCCACAGTTTATCCAGCACTCGGTTAACGTCTTCATTGGCTAAGATACATGTGCTTCAATTCTAGCTTGTCCCGAAATGAATCCACGAATTTTTCAGGTCTCTATCAATTACCCACAGTGACGATCACTGGGCATTGATCCTCGCACAGTACAGTACTGGTCCAATATAGAAATTCCGATGCAACATGTTGACGATTGTCTACAATGGGAACGAAAGTGTTGAGATTGATCAATAATTAGGGCCAGTGACTTTTCGCGTAAAAATCTGAGCACACAGTAGACTTCAATACTATATACAAACTTCAGCTGTTATTATACCTCCACAGGCTGCTTGTGCCGTGTCCATCTTTGACCAAGCCACTCAGGACTATGTAACTCCGACACTGAACCTTCGGTTAACACGGGCCAGAACATTTTTTAGCCAATCAAAGAAGCTGGACGACCCTACAATAATTTGGACTGTATCTTGTGTTCGAAATCTTTTCGCGAAATATCACTGCCGCTATAAATATTTAATTATATAAAGGGTCCTACGCATGGGCACCGTGTAAAAATCTATAACTATAGAAAATGTCCTGGTCACGTGTACGGTACCTTGTAACCTAGGAAGCAAGTCAACATTTCCCTCGATAGACCATCGGCTCTACGCATCACTAATGTATGGTGGGAACCAGCGAGTGCACTTGGGCGGAGCGAGTTGTCGCGTCGCCTCGTTAAACTTTCAACATGGAGGACTGAGGGCGCGAGGACCGGCTGCATTAATCAGCAGCGGACCGGCGCGGCGTTCAAGTTTCCAATCTTCGCCGGGCGTTCGAGCGCCCGCTGGCAATCTCCGGAACAAGCGTCAGTGAATCTTGTTAGAACGAACTTCGGATTGCTCGCTATGGTCCGACACCACTCCAGGAACGTGGAGCAGGACGTGTGATTATACACTACANAACGAACTTCGGATTGCTCGCTATGGTCCGACACCACTCCAGGAACGTGGAGCAGGACGTGTGATTATACACTACATGCGGTTTCTTCACGCGTTTTCAATCAAACCTTCGAAAAATCACCTCATGTATGGCGTGTTTGGTTATTTCCCGAATATGACATGCATCAGAAGCGTTTTATAATTGTTTCATACATTATTTCCAAGCAAGTAAAATTGTTTTATATTTTATCTATAAGTTATAATATTTATTTATAATTAATATGAATAGAACAGTTATAAAATAGGCGTGTTGGCAGTAGTTAGTAAGAAATAGTTCTTATGTAAAATATTATTACATTGAGTGTGCACGAATGCGGTGTGTTGTCTTTCTGGTGTAATTTTCTAGACATTTCTAAGCCTTGTTTGCCTAAGGCGGAGGAATATCCGGTAAGAAGAACTTTAGCAGGGCTGCAGACAAGTGTGAAATAACCGTAAATAGCCTACAGTTAGTGCCTCCTGTTTTTCGCGAAAAGATTTATTTGCAGGTTGGACTTCAACTTATTATGTGCAAACTTGAAAATTTTACTTGTTTATTTGCCGCGTGTCAGTGTGAGAAGATATTTTGTACTCGACTGGAATAATCAGAATAAAGTTTCGTCGACACAGGACGTCCGTGATTGGCTGGCAGGCACCTAAGGTGCGCACGAGTTAAATCCATCCAATCGCAATGTTGGTTCTGAACTAACCTGTTCTGGAGTACAACTGGTCGTGAAATATTTTCGCGAAAAAACAGGTGGCCCTAACGATTAGTAGAAACCCTGCAAGATTCCCGTTATTATTTGGAAACGCTCTAGGCTTCTTTGCCTTGTACCTAGAGGTGATTTACCGCGAAAATATCGAACAGCATGTTAGGTTTCAACATCCTATGGACATGTCTGCAATTTATTCTTTCCTTACTGGCTGCATTACATGTGGAGGTAATGTTTCCTTGTTTGACTGGCCCAATGAGCCTTATGTTGCTCCCACACTGGACTTACATGGTTCACCAGCTAAAAGCTGTGAAGCTGTAATCCAATCATAAATGTATTAGGGAACCATAGAGGTTTGGAGACTACCTTGGCACGAAATATTTTGGCGAAAAATCACTGTCTCTACTTATTCCTACTAAAGCGTAATTCGAGAAGTAATCGGCTACTGGCAACTGTATGTATGCTGTGCACGGTAAACTGAGCACTTTTAAAAGCCCTGCTTATTACCGTCTTGTATGCACGTTACGTGTTCTTCAGCCTTGGGTAAGACTGACATGCTACGGGCCTGGTCACATTATTCTTGCGTCGAACAAGAAAAATCGTGAATATATTGCAAATTTGCCCATTCTTACAATTAGGTGCATTCAAAAAACTGAATAAAATTAATAATTTCCGTATTCACAAATATTTGCCTAACACTTTCAATTCTACGATAAAACATGGCACCACTTTTCCTCCGTCGTTATCAGCTTCAATGGGTGCATGACACTCAGCATACCAGTTAAAATATATGCAGAAAGGGGCAGTGACATTTTTCAAAGAATGATTTCAAAAGTGCTCAGTTAACCGTATCTTAGAACCGTAGCTGCTGTATCTTAAAACGCACTATACCCGGGAGACGAGCGAAACCACGATAGGGGCTTGAATTGACTCCTTTGCTACAGACTTTCCACCAAATAAAATTATAGGGTCACTGCATAAAGTCCCGTGGGTACACGACACGACAGAAATCACTGCACGTCAGTTCAGGGTCTTGCGCGCAGAGAGGCGATGGAGCACTTGATGCGCGAGGCAATGTAGTCCTTATCACCCCCATGCTTCATTGCCTGGAACGCGATAAAACTGTTGGTAGAAGACCACCTTAACGACCTCTCAACTTTAAAGTCGCGTCGGAAACTCCCTCCCTATCTCTCTCTCTCTCTCTCTCTCTCTATATATATATATATATATATATATATATATCTCATTCTCTCTCACTCTCAAAGGAAATTAATTTTGTATATAAAGGTTTACCACTGACTGNACACTAGCTAGTTTATCCTTTTATGATTGGGGATGATCAAGTTTTTAGTGGCTTCATTTATATGTACGACAGTCGATAACGGCACAAATATTTGTGTACATTGTTACAAAACGCTTAAGAATACGTAAGTGAAATATTCGCTTGTTCCGTCAACTCGAGCCGCACGCTCCAGCAATATGGCGCCACTAGCCAGCGACATGTCGGAACGCCGTTCGCCAATCAGCGTCGGGTAACTTAATCGGCAACCGGCAGCTCAGCCAGTAGGGAACCTTCAGCAACACGAGGTAGCCAGTCAGACACGAGACCCGTTACTAGAGCCGCGCGCAGCCAATCACATCAAAGCAGCGGCGTCTTGTGAGCTGTTTCGAAGTGAACTGTGTTTTTGCCCTCTGCTACACCTGATCGTTTGCTGGTTTACACATCGGACACTTAACCCTTTCAGACCCACTTTAATTTACGGTTTCAAGTGTTGCAAACAAAAAAATTCATGTTGCGCGCTGTACTTAGGCCGACACAACACTTGTTTCGTTGCCACAGCCAATCAGCNTGCAAACAAAAAAATTCATGTTGCGCGCTGTACTTAGGCCGACACAACACTTGTTTCGTTGCCACAGCCAATCAGCTGTAGGCTATATGTTCGGCTACAGTTATATGAACAAATTATGATCTCGACCAGTAAGACGGTTTGCGAATCATTTACCCACAGGCAAGATCTTTGGTCATTGAGCTTCGCAGTGTGCAGTACTGACCAAAAATTACCTACACGTTCGTAATGCACACAGCTGTGTACACCGGGTCTGAATGGGCCAAACGTTGTAGTGCAGTTGACGTCACAGCACGTGTCCAATGGGTGTCTCACCGCTCTCTCGTGAGTGGCCGCAATACATTCAATTTCTCCCGGCTCCACTCTGGTTACTGGTTGCTGCTGCTGCTGCGTGCGCCGANGTGAGTGGCCGCAATACATTCAATTTCTCCCGGCTCCACTCTGGTTACTGGTTGCTGCTGCTGCTGCGTGCGCCGAGTGTGTACAGCACTGAGCAAGCGCCAGCTTACCTTGCAGCACTTCACCGCACGCCACCGGATCAAAGGAACGCCACGTAATTTCGTCTCTGTGTGCTTATTTACTCTTTGTTCACGTCATTCCGCACGCGCGAGTCACTTGGCGCGGCTTGCAGAATGCGAAATGCCGGGANCTTATTTACTCTTTGTTCACGTCATTCCGCACGCGCGAGTCACTTGGCGCGGCTTGCAGAATGCGAAATGCCGGGATGTGGGAAGAGGGGATGGGTGAGGAAAATGGGGCAACAGGACGGGTCAGCCAAGCGCGCGAGGTCGTTAGGACAGTAACGAGGGCACTGGCTCATTGTGAGGGGGAAGGGGGGTGGCGGGACTCACAGGGTTGACAAGTAAGAGAATGTCCCTTCTGGGAAGCCAGGTCAGCTCTCTGGAAGACAGTGCCACTAGAGAGAAGGAGGATAAATAGAGAAAGATAAAAAATAGAGACAAAGAAGGAGTATGAGAGAAAGATACAGAAACAGAGAGAGAAAGAGAAAACGAATAAATCTTCTTTCGGGAGAAAGAGGTAGAAAAGGAACAATTTTTCATGCCTACGTGAATCCTCTCTTCTCGCTCTTAAAAAAAAATGTGTTTACTCGACCCGACGCATGGTGNCAATTTTTCATGCCTACGTGAATCCTCTCTTCTCGCTCTTAAAAAAAAATGTGTTTACTCGACCCGACGCATGGTAGTATTGTTAACGTGAATAGAAACCTTCTGCCTTGGATTTAAACACCTATGTCCATAATAAGGGCCAGCTGTTTTTCGTGAGAAGATTGCCGTGCATGCTAGATTTCAATAACCCACGGGTATACCAGCAGTATTCTTTTGCTTATTGTCGGCGTGTCTCTCCGTGAGAAGACATTTCCTTGCTTGACTGGCGAGTCAGATTCAGGTTACTCCGATACTGTACGTCTGCAATTCGCGGGCAGATACCAAGGACGCTTGCGGGTTAAAAAACACCCCACCACGATACTGGTTCTGAACTAACGTGCTTTGGTCGTGGAATATTTTCCGCGATAAACAGGTGGTCTTTTATACTTACGTTTTTTAAAGATAAGCAGGACTATTTAACAGAAATATTATATTTTCTACGGTGTCTCACTTACAACCATACTTTCTCATGTAAAAAAAAACTATCAAACAAATGATAGAACGTTTAATTATGATTCCAGGTGTAACAAGACTAACGGAAGAAAAACAGGTCGATCTTCCGAAATACTTGATCGGATGTCCTTTGAGCCTTAACAGGCTTTATTTTTAAATATTGAGTCTGAGAATCAAATTGTGGAGAAACATAATAAAAACCTAAACTTCGAGGACCTGTACAACTTTGGCACTTCTTCTTGGAGAAATGAAAGCTTATTTAAAAACAAAGGCGATTTCAATACGGCGTCTCTATTTACACCTACACTGAACGTATGTGTATTTAACTTTTATACATAATTCCCCCTGCATGACGATACACTGGCGTCCTTCAACGAATCCACCATTTTCGGGGCCGCGGTGGTCTAGTGGCCAGACTACTCGCCTCCCACCAAGGCGAACCGGTTTCGCTTTCCGGCAAGGTCGCCACCGGATTTTCGCATGTGGGAATCGCGCCAGACGATGCCTCTGATCGGCGGATTTTCTCGGGGATCTCCAGTTTCCCCCCGCCCTTGCATTCCGGCGCTGCTCAATATTCGCCTCGCTTCACCCTCTCGTTGGCTCTCAAGAACTCAACACAAACAAAGAAGACACTAATACCGAACGAAATATCGAATAAACACAAGAATAACAAAATCATTCGCCCACGTTACAATGATTTGGCAGCGGACATATACTCCCGTCTTAAGGCGACGCTAGGGTGTGATACAAATTGGTTGGGAATAGAAATCAAGTAGGGCTTTCAAAGATGCTCACTTTACCGCCAATGACCTATAACTAGGGACACCAGAATTTCGCGAAAAGATTTCCGCACATGCTATACTTCAATATCCTATGGGCATACCAGAAGGTTTTCTTTCGCTTATTGGCGGCGTGTGTCCCTGAGAAGATATTTTCTTCCGCGTCTGGCCAATCAGAATTAGGTTACTTCGATAGTGTACGTGTGTGATTAGCTGGCAGACACCTAGAAAGCTCAACACCAAGATCATCCAACAGCGAAAGTGGATCTGTGCTAAAGTGTAATGGGTAGGGGCAGTGATATTTCGCGAAAAGATTTCGAGACAAGATACAGTCCAAAGCACTGTAGGTTTGTCCGGCTTCTTTGATTGGCTAAAAAAATGTTCTAGCCCCTGTTAACCGTTTGCGCATGAATCACGAAGGTTCAGTGTCGGAGTTACTTAGTCCTGAGTGGCTTGGTCAAAGACGGACACGGCACCAGCAGCCAATGGAGGTATAACAACAGCTGAGGTGTGTATATAGTATTGAAGTCTACTGTGTGCTCCGATTTTTACGCGAAAAGTCACTGGCCCTAGTAATGGGATATAAACTAGAGACCTGAAGAATTCGCGGATTCATTTTGTGACAAGCTAGAATTCAAAACAGTTGCGTATATATAGCTTTAGTCATTGGTCCACACGGTGTTTAACGCCTCCAGGAAAAGGCTGGCCCAATCGTCGCCTTCACTGAGTCAGCAGACAACCAACGTGCAGTTGATATCGGCATATTTGTACATATGACTATAGAGTCTAGGCTGCGGGTAATTGAACTCGCGAATTCTTCAGGTTCTCTAGTACTGGGATACAACTGGTCGCGAAACCTGGGTTTCACTACGTACGGCACCGCGTGAGGTGTGAAGGTGGGAGCTCAGGTACTGGGGCGATACGACCACACTGCGTATGGCGCTGGGGATGTGCCGGACTGGGGCATCCGAGCGAGTCAAGCAAATACCTCGTGTTTGTGTTAATTATAGCAGCGCAGTCCCCGCGCTAACTGCATACACGTCCATCAGGCGAATTGTGCAATATACAGCGTGTCCCCACAATTCTCACCCACAGGCCGCAAAGATAGCGAATACTGGATGGGAATGGAAATGATAATCTTTGTGACGAAATCAAGGGAGAAAGAGAGGCGAAGAGATACAGAATGAGTGTAGCTAGTGAGTGAAAAGGATTTGGGTGGCTCTTAACATCGAGGTCTTGAGAGCCGAGGAGGATGGAGCGAGGTGAGTATGGCGCGGGAGATCCCCGAGAAAACCCGCCGACCAGCGGCATCGTCCGACACGATTCCCTCATGAAAAAAAAATCCGGGTTCGACCCCGCTGGGCATCAAACCCGGTTGGCCTAGGTGGGAGGCGAATAGTCTAACCACTGCACCACCACGGCCCCAAGAGATACAGAATGTGTATTGTTAAACAATCAGGCAGAGTTTTGCTGATTGAAGGTGTAAACATTAACACTATCAAGAACTTAAATTTCGTTATAAAACTGATATAAAATCAAATGTGCTATGCTCCGTTAACCTGGTAAGTCTGTTTTTTCACTGAAATAAAAGAAAAACATTTGTCTGTTCCCACCTTTAATCCTTTCAGTCCCTCATTAACTTATTGTTAAAAACACTGGAAAATTCGCGACAGTTTTTTTGAGCTAACATATTAACGATAATACTCTATCTAGTTTATCTTTTTATTACTGGATGATCAGGTTTTTAACTCAGCTAAGTTCTTTGTCGATCAATAACAAACGGTCTGGTTTGGAGTTCCATACTCCTCACTGGCCCAATGAAATGGTATAGTAGCTTCACATATGCATGGCAGCCAATACCGAAAGAAAATTGCCGGGCGTATGTTACGTTGAATTTTAGGGAACAGTCAACTCTTTCCGCGATAAAACATCGTTTCAACTTATTGTTTCACACTTGGAAAACAAGTAAAAGTTCCATATACGACGTGCGTTAGTTTACTCAGCATTTGCTATGATGAGCCAGACATCGTCGCAGCATTCTGACGAGAGGTGGCGTTTATTGACGGATCTCATTGCAGTCATGGTATTTCCCGTCTGCCTCATCTCTGACAACTAACCGCGGACAACCTCGGAGACCACATTGAAGGATGTTAAACAGCTCGTACACGTACGATACGTACCCGTTCCAATGAGTGCATACAGTTTGTATGATAATATATCCATTACACTGTGATTTCAAGCAGCCATGCTTGTCTTTGTTCATTGCCGGAAATTCCTGCATCCATGCCCCATGTGGTGTCACCTTTAAAACGTACATGTTATACACTTTCAACTGTACGTAGTACATTTCCTGTGTTGGGTCATTCTCGGGAAGTAAACAATAGTTGCCATGACTACTGAATCAGCCCTCGTATAGTTAAGAACATAATAAAAATACTCTGAAGAACAAACGGAATACGGATTACGATTAATAGTTTGATAGTACCCTGTGCGAGATTTTTTTTCAAAAAAAACTCCCCACACAAATGAATGTTAGTAATTAAAAAAGTGCGAAATGGTAAAGCTTGTTCCCANGAGCGCGGGCGCGGCGAAAGCTTGTTTAGGGGATGTTTGCCGGCAGCTTAGCGTCCGCCAGTCCGCCAGAAAAAAGGGGAATATAATAAATCGCAAGGGCGTGGAAGCTGTGCTGTCGGCGGAAAACTCTTTAACCCACCCGAAAAATGAAACGTCGGTTGTTATCATCGGCCTTGAAAATCTTATTCAATGAATTCACAGCGTACCTACACATCAGTTTAGTCTATTACTAACAGCATCCCAAAATAAATATTTAATGCCTGCTTCTTTAAGTGACGTGAAACTTTGATTTTCGAGTTCAAGTGTTGCAATCTTGTAATTTTTTGGTAAGCGCTGTACTTGTGTTCAGCTCTTGTTTCAAAACCAGTGAACGACGTGGTGCGAGCTCGACGCACATTCACGTCGAAGAAATGTACTGAAACTCCACGAATCAGATTGGCCGCCAGGAAGACTGGGCGCCGGAGCCTCGCTATTGTACAGCACCGTACATAAAGTTCCTTCGTGTGCAACGTGTCGACGACCGCAGGCACGTTGACCGAACGGGTCGATTTTCATCAAGGAATTTCAGGTGTTTAATGGCCGAACTGAAATGCTCCACTTGAATTATTTGCCAATGTAAATAAACTAGTTTACTGAAGTAAGATTTTGGTCTACAAGTCGCCTTTCGCTCAGTATTCGAAACCAGCAACCAGTAAACCCCGCCTTAATATAACGCGTTATTAATATATATTAAAAAAATATTTTTTAGAAGTGGAGGTTATGCATTTTGAAATTAGCCTTGGGGTGTAGAATTTTTGTGTGGATGTTTAGAAAATTGAGTGAATATGAATAGATTTAAGAAAAAGACGAGCACGTGAGTTTTTCTTTTTAAAAGAAAAATTGCTCGTGTCAATTTTTTATTCCGCTTTTATTCCACCACGCAGATTAAGTTGGTGGCTGGAACTCATTTCGTAAAAAAATCGCGAGTCCCCAGTAATTAGAGCGACACGAATGAACAAAAAAACTACGTGCAGTTGAAGCACGCCCTATTATGGAAACCCGTGCGATGAAGACGGGTTCTCCGGGTAAAAAAAAAAAAGATCTCTCCTTCAGACGCCGTGATTCAATTCGACGCGTGACAGACCCAGAAGCGTAATTGAACCCACCCGTCCCCAGTCTTTTGTTTCGACGTACAGCACCGCGCTCGGTCTGCCGGCGACGCGAGGCCGTGACATTGTTCTCGCGGGTACGATGGAGTAGGAGATTACGTGCCCTCCGAGTGCAGCAGGCTAATGTACGTGCCGCCAGCTATTGTGGGGACACGTCGTGGAACTGCCTCGGTCGCAGCACTTCCCCCGCGGGAAGCCAGGCATTTATTTCCTTCCAACACAAGGGAACGCTAGAGCCGTAGGAGTGCTCGCATTATCCCGGACAACGCTATAGTCTGCAGTATCGCGGTTAAACAGAACTCGCTCTGGTGAGAGTGGCTGCCGAGTGGCAAGACTTCTCTCCTCCCACCAAGGCGAACCGGGTTCAATCCCCGGCCGGGTCACTCCGGATTTTCAGCAAGTGGGAATCGTGTGCCGGGAGATGCCGCTTGTCGGCGGGTTTTTCTCTGGGATCTCCCGTTTTCCCCCGCCCTTGAATTCCGGCGCTGCTCCATCCTCACCTAATTTCATCCTCATCAGCCCTCAAGACCTCGTTGTTAAGAGTCGCCCATAGCTACGGCCAGTGACTTTTCGCGTAAAAATCGGAGCACACAGTAGACTTCAATACTATATACACACCTCAGCTGTTGTTATACCTCCATTGGCTGCTGGCGCCGTGTCCGTCTTTGACCAAGCCACTCAGGACTAAGTAACTCCGACACTGAACCTTCGTGATTCGTGTGCAAACGGTTAACACGGGCCAGAACATTTTTTAGCCAATCAAAGAAGCTGGACTACCCTACAGTGCTTTGGACTGTATCTTGTCTTGAAATCTTTTCGCGAAATATCACTGCCCCTACCCATAGCTCTCAACTCGAACTCAACTTGTGAGAAGTAGGAATATTAACTCGTTCAGCCCCGCGTCAATTTACCAGCTCGAGTGTTGCAATCGCTGACATCTTTGATGGGCACCGTACTTGTGTTAAGTGTGCCTCTCGGAACTGTTTAACAACTTTCTGCGTGTTCAATGGCGTCAGCGTTAACCATTCTCGCATGAGATATGCAAAAACTTTCAACAAATCAGATTACTCGAATGGAAGACCCTCGATACACCAGGGAATTGAGAGGGCCAGTGGTTTTTCGCGAAATAAATGCAAGCACATGGTAGACTTCAATACTTTAAGCACAAACAGACATTTTTATTTTGCCATTGGTTGTCCTCTGTATGAAAAACCCTTTCTGTGTTTAACCGGCGGGCCAATTATAATTCAACAACTTTGGCGGTGAACCAAAGTGATTCGCGTACTAATATGACCATGTTAACAAATGCAGCCAATCGAGAAAGAAAAACAACAATACAGTGTTTTGAAATATAACTTGTCTCCAAATATTTTCGTGAAATTTCACTGCCTCTAGGCATTGATTACTTGCAGTGTACAGTGCCGGCCACGAATATTCTTCGTGAAACATGTCCTCGACCATGGACCAAAGGACTTTAAGGGATAAGNTCTTCGTGAAACATGTCCTCGACCATGGACCAAAGGACTTTAAGGGATAAGGTTAGTTATAAATTTGGTGCAGAAAATTGAGTATGTAATATTTTAGTACAATAATAGTAGGAATATTATTTTTTATTTGATTACAATACCGTAACTTGTCTCACGTGATGTTTATATATTATTTTTCAAATATCTATCTTGCTATATAGTTACCGCAGTCTGATTTCGTACTTTTAATTTATAATTTATAGGATATGCAGATGCATGCAAGAGAATGGACTGCACAAGACGAGAACAAAGAGACGACGATACGGAGAAGTTTCTGTCTTCTGTGTTGCCTTCGTCGCGTTATCGAAGAGTTAGTTGCAGAAGATATCTGTGTGTTTCTCCTCCTCGTTGTTAGCTCGTTTGCGTATTCATTTTTTTTTTTCGTTCAGTTTGTTACGGCTGCGGAATCCGTTCGCGCGATGTTTGCATTATTTATAAACCAGTTGANTTTTTTTTTTTCGTTCAGTTTGTTACGGCTGCGGAATCCGTTCGCGCGATGTTTGCATTATTTATAAACCAGTTGACAGCATTTTCTCGTGTCTTAAGTTTGTTGTTTGTGTTTGCCTCCAGATTTTCTGTGGCAACATAGCTCTGCTATGGAATTGCCCATATATTTTTTATTTTATTACTCGCGCCCACTGCATGAACCATTCACAGAAACATTACTATGGTTCCCGCCTAAGAAGGAGTGGCCACTATCTTATCCCTGCTACGTTTGTTCGCCTTTTCTTGAAGAAAGTAGGTAAAGATAATTATTCACGCGCAACTATTTTCGAACTATGCAAGAATAAAGCTCGAACAAACATATTATTACGATTTTCCTGTTCTTAAAATTTAAATTTATAAGCGAATGCTTCCATTGCCTGTCCCAGCAGCACGGACAGGCGTTTTACGCGAAATGACTTCACGACCACTAGCACTCCAAAACACTTTTGTTCATATGCACTTTCGTGGTTGGACGATTTTAAATGTCACTNGACTTCACGACCACTAGCACTCCAAAACACTTTTGTTCATATGCACTTTCGTGGTTGGACGATTTTAAATGTCACTTGCCTCGAGTGTCTGTGATGGACGTTCGGTATCGGAGCACTTCATTACGACTGGCCCAGTCAAATAAGAACATGTCTTCTCACGTAGACGCCTGGCCAATAACCAAAGGAAGTTGTGGTTGTGGACGTAGGATGTTGAAGACTAGCATGACCATAAATATTTTTGCAAAAAAAAAAAAAAACACCTGTCTATACCCATTTGTGTTTCTGTATTATAGAAATGAACACGTATATCGATGCACCACGTTAAACAGGACAAATCACTAGGGACGCCCGAATTTAGCAAAAAAAAAATATTTCCGCACTTCCTATTGGCGCAAGGGTCTGTGGAGGTACGTAGAGCGTACTACCGACCAATGCCAGAGATCAGACGAAAGTACAAAAACTTGGAGTTCAGTCTGACGCCAAATAACGCGAATTTTACCAAATCGTTAGGACCACCTTTTTTCCCCTCGAAAAGATTTCCGTGCAGGCTAGACTTCAACGTCTTACGGCTAGGGGCAGTGAAATCTTGCGAAAAGATTTCGAGACAAGTTATATTTAAAACACCGTATAGTTGTTTACCTCTCTGTATTGGCAACATTAACATGTTACTCTTGGTACCCGAATCAATTTCGTTCACTGCTAGAGTTGTTGAATTCTAATTGGCCCGGTTGAGAAGAGAAACGGCATCTCATGCAGAGGGCGACGAATGGCTAAATAAGATTTTATGTTTGTGCTTAGAGTATTGAAGTCTACAATGTGCTCAGATTTTCTTTTAGCGAAAAAAATCACTGGCTCTTCTTATGGCATACGTGCAGTTTTACTTTGGTAATTTTGGCCACGTGTTTTCGTCGCTGAGACAGTTCCTTGCCTGACTGGGCCAATCGGAATCAGGTAACTCCGACACTTGGAATGTCCGTGATTCGCGAGCAGACACCTGCAATGCGTGGACGGTTAAACTCGTCCAATCACGAAAGTGGATCTGAGCTCTAGTGTTTTGGAGTACAAGTAGTCCTAAAATCTTTTCTCAAAAAAAAAAAAAACAGGAGGGTCCTGCTGATACGACTGACAAGCGGCCGTTGTTATCTCTGGAGGAATGTATTTTTTTTCCGCTTGACGCCAACACGGTTCCCTGTCGCCCGAAGGCTGCCACCAAAGAGCGATGAGAGTTTTAGAGTTTCTCCCGGCTGTTTGTCTCTGAATCCCCACGTGTTTTTTTTTTTGTGTTATTGTTCGTGCCATGTGTAGTGCAAGGACTGTTGTCATGCAAGGTAGGGAAAGGCCATTTCCACGCGAAGCGCTACTGGCCATCTTAATCTAGTTTTATTACTAATTCTAAGTGAAATTTCTGGGAGACTCTTAGTCCCAGTTTTCTTACCTTTTGTAATTTTGCGAAGGTCCCTTTAGTTAGGCTATTGGGTACTCTTCGAGGGAGTCGGCGTGCATTAAGTGATGAAGGAGGGAAACGGGAGAACCTAGTGAAAACCCCACAATTTATGGGATGACTACAAAGGTAGCTAAATGTTTAAGTTCATAGTTAATAATTAATATTTAATATTCTATTTCAAGTGGGGGTGCAGCGAGTCTGCCTGGTGGCCTCCATACTGTTGGTTTACACCACACTGGACAGTACCATTCGTAGAGTAGAGGGGAGAGGTTCTAGAGGCCTCGNGCCTCCATACTGTTGGTTTACACCACACTGGACAGTACCATTCGTAGAGTAGAGGGGAGAGGTTCTAGAGGCCTCGGGAGCGGACGAGGGCGAAGTGAGGTGACTACGGAGCAGCGCCGGAATTCAAGGGCGGGGGGAAACAGGAGATCCCCGATACAGGTTAGTATAGGCGGGAGGCGAGTAGTCTAACCACTACAACACCGCGGTCCCATAGTACATTCGTTATTGACTAGCAGTAAGTTAGTTGAGTGCCGAGTTAACCGCTTGGAAATACATTTTTTTTGTTAGAGTTTATATAATCTATCGCCTTTGTTATTGACTATTACGTAAAAATTATATTTTTAGACGTGGAAGTTGTTGATGTGAAGTAATTTTACTGGGGAATGTGAATTAAAAACAAGCAACACACTATATATACATATATATGTTCCAGTTTTATTTTCAGAGGCAGAGGAATATCCTTATTATCGTCGCATATTCCACAAGGTGTTAACATATTTTTTCTGACGTATTTAGTTTTATTATCGTTTAAAAAGTGGAAGATAAATAATTGTTACTGGGAGATAGAATGCAATTTGAAAATTACCTTATTTTCAGTCCTCACGGAAACGTGCTGCTATTTGTGGAGTAACATTTATTTTTTTACTCGGCTCAAATGCGTGGTGTTCCCGCATGTCGAGACGACGTGAACTGAACGTTTTTTTTAAAATAAATTATTTAATTTCTCAGCGGCCAAAGAGCAACGCAGAGGGCTTTGCGATGGGCGACAGCAGGGGCAGTACGTTAACGAAATGTTTGCTCTTCGCATACAGAGAACCCTACAGTGAGCGTGTGTGTACGCGCGCGCGCGTGTGTAGCAAGGTAATCTGATCACTCCGGGAACGGGTACGACTCGTTCTGAAAAGGCAGTTCGAGCTGGAGCGCCTTATTTAGTAAACGGCGCACACGGGAATCCCTTTATACGTACGCTCCGCCAGCTACATCTAGACATATAAATATAACAATTACATTAGCAATTAATATGAATAATATATTCAATAATCTGACCCTACTTTATATAAACATTTATTTTGGCTTTAAGAATAAAAATCAANCTAGACATATAAATATAACAATTACATTAGCAATTAATATGAATAATATATTCAATAATCTGACCCTACTTTATATCAACATTTATTTTGGCTTTAAGAATAAAAATCAATATATATATATATATATATAAAATAATTTAATCTACCATATCTAAACATTCAAGCAATAAGAACAAAAAAATATAAATTCTGAAGAATGAGCATTAACATATTTTTTAGTACAAACTATAGTAAAAAAGATATAATATCTGTAAATAAATTTACAATTTATTATATTTTTTAATTTTTTTCCTCTTTGTTTACGTTTATTTTCTTCTTTTTTAGCGGATACTAATCGTGCTACATTCGATTTTGCTGAAGGTGAATCTGAATTAGTATCAGGATTTAAAGCATTTAATATTAATTATTAAAGTAATTTGAATGCAAAACAAATGGTATTATTAACTCTGGCACACTCTCTCTCTACGGTGGCTGTCTCACGCGACGCAGAGCTGCCGCAGACTGAAGCTGCTTCCACGAGAGAGCGACGCGTCGCGGTGCGTGCGATGCGTCCCGACGCGATGGCCGGCGACGAACTACCGGCTACTCACTGTTTAACAATCGAGCGACAATTAGTAGAGCCACCTGTTTTTCACGGCTAGTTGTAATGGAGGACGCGTTACTTCAGAAACAATTTCGTTTTTGGATGATTTGAAGCGAGTCGCTCGCCGTGTAATTTGAGCTAGGAGTTCGATGGTAAGGCCACGTTGATCAGCAGAGAAAACGTACTTTCTGTTCAATCCGAGTAATGGACCTTTCTATATACCATACTTAGAGGTGATGGTTTATCGCTAGTAAGGTTGGCTGTTTGATAGGATACAACGTACTCTACATATTTCCGTCAGTTTTCTTTCCTTATTGGCCGTCATTCATCTATGAATATGCTGTCCCATTTAACTGGGCTAACGAGAATTCTGGTACTGTGAAGCAGGACGTTTCTGATTGGCCTGCAAACAACTGAGCCGAGTCAAAACCTTGGCCATACAATCACAAAGGATAAACCAGCTATAATGTTATTAAAGATATGTTGACTGAAAGATTTTTTTTTAATTTCGTGATTTTCTATTATCCCTAACCATACCCGATTTGCCACTGCGCTCAAAATAAACACTTAAAGAAACATAAGTAAAAACGGGGAATTCCATTTAAAGTAATATAAAACGAGTAATCTGCATATGCAGTGTAATGAAATCGATTGTAACTGTGCAAAAAAACACATAATTTGAAAAAATTTTATAAAAACTTTTTTTCCAAATTTGGAGCGAGCATTAATTTTTTCCTGTATACAAAACTCAATATGGAGACATCATTAATCAGTGGTTCCGCATGTTAGTTTGACGCGTGTTATTGATTATCCGCTCATCCGACACACCATTTAGTGCTTCGAACCAACAGTGAAATTCAGCCACCGGAATAACAAGTAAGTTCAGAGAGTGATTTCCAATGAAATCGTTTCCGCTCGTTTCACAAGTTATAATATTCCTGATAAACAGTGTAATGTAATGCCATCTGTCATGGCGTGAGTTCCCTGCCTGGGAAATTGAAACGATAATAAAATGCGATATAATTAGAGATAATAGTTTATCGCGGGAAAATGTTACTTTTTACTAGGAANAATTGAAACGATAATAAAATGCGATATAATTAGAGATAATAGTTTATCGCGGGAAAATGTTACTTTTTACTAGGATTAAACATGCTGTACACTTGTCCGACAGTTTTATTCTATTATTGGCTGTCATGCATGTATGAATTTACTACCCCATTTCAATGAGTCAAAGAGGATTCTGATACTGTATTACAGAACATTCGTGATTGGTATGCAGATAAANAATTGAAACGATAATAAAATGCGATATAATTAGAGATAATAGTTTATCGCGGGAAAATGTTACTTTTTACTAGGAATAAACATGCTGTACACTTGTCCGACAGTTTTATTCTATTATTGGCTGTCATGCATGTATGAATATACTACCCCATTTCAATGAGTCAAAGAGGATTCTGATACTGTATTACAGAACATTCGTGATTGGTATGCAGATAAATTAGTCGAGTAAAAACCGCGTTCATCCAATCATAAAAATAATACACTTGTTAGAGTGTCAAAAGTAGAGCCAGTGACTTTTCGCGTAAAAATCGCAGCACACAGTAGACTTCAATACTATACACACACACACCTCAGCTGTTGTTATACCTCCATTGGCTGCTGGTGCCGTGTCCGTCTTTGACCAAGCCACTCGGGACTAAGTAACTCCGACACTGAACCTTCGTGATTCGTGTGCTAAAGGTTAACACAGACCAGAACAATTTTTGGCAAATCAAAGAATCTGGACGACCCTACAGTGCTTTGGACTGTATCTTGTCTCGAAATCTTTTCGCGTTACATCACTGCGCCTAGTTATAGAAAATATGTTGGCTCAAAATTTTTTTCGCGTTTCTTTATTATCTCTGAACAAAATGTAGCAACTTTTTCTCCTGCTGTAGCATTAGTACCAGCTGCGAGCCACCCAAGGCTACTATGAACGTGACTGCGAATTCGCAACAGGATTTTTTTTTTCCGGGAACGACGAAAAAACTAGAATTAACAATTTAGCTACCCCAAAGTTTTTTCATTCAGATCGTATCAACGGCACAACTCAACGCTGTATTTCAGTTAAAGTTTTTTTTTTTTGCGTTTTACGCTTCAGTGAAAATGCAATAAACACGTTTGCCACAAGATTACTTTTATATTACTTTACTTCTCCAGCCGTAACTAACATTCAGCGCTTTTTTAATCTTTACGTGTAGAGTCTGAACATAAAAAAGAAAAGCGAAAACAATGTATTCGTCGTAACCATTTAACCTATACACTCTAAGAAATTATTTGTAAATTTACCATCAGTGTATACGTGCAGTGACAAAGAGCGAATGGTAAATTATTTTCCCGTAGGTGCATGGTAACGTCCCTACAGTTGCTCAGGAAACAGTCAAATGCGTAGGGAAGTTCCCAACTTTGTGTGGTAGCGATGCTAAACATTCCCATATTTTCAGCTCGACATGTAGTACTATTTCCATACACTGTATAGGTTGAAAATTTCCATTATAGTTTAAGTTTAAGATAATTTTTTTTACAGTGTACGAAATCGTGTCTGTCGGATGTAGAGAGAAATAAGAGCTGGTAACGAAAGACGTGGTCAGATATACAAATTAATTTTAGACGTGGTTTGCGAAACTTGGATACGAAAATTCTGTACGGGTTTTACTACGGTAAATGTGAAAAACGCGGGTGAGGTTTAACTTCCATTTCAAACCGTTTTTAAAATTTGCANACGGGTTTTACTACGGTAAATGTGAAAAACGCGGGTGAGGTTTAACTTCCATTTCAAACCGTTTTTAAAATTTGCACGATGAAAAAAATCAGCGAGAGAGTTTTCCGAGGGAAAAAGTAGATTGACTATTAATGGGAAGCAAGTCGAGTGAGAGAACAGTTTTCTCATTATACTTCTTCTCGCTTTGTCAGAGAAAGCTTTATGATTATGCCGTCAATGAAAGTTCCCAGCTCCGCCATTAAGGTTTGGAAGACTTTGATACTTCATTTCCTAACAAAATTGTGGTGTTTGACCCTGATCTAAAATGAATTCCATATTTTACTGTCTTCGCCATTCAAAATATTAACTGAAGCTGCGCAAGCCTATTCTTAGGAGCCACGATATATTTTGCTTAATACTTAACATTTTAAAACTAACGACGCGAAGAAAGATTTCACGTTTAAGTACAACCTTAAATTTCTGTTAATGCCAAATAAAGCCGTACATAAAACTTATTTGTTAGATTTTAAGTAACATTTTACCTTAGTGGCCTAAGAGATAAGCAAAAAAAAAAAAGNGTACATAAAACTTATTTGTTAGATTTTAAGTAACATTTTACCTTAGTGGCCTAAGAGATAAGCAAAAAAAAAAAAGCGGATTTCATTATTATGTCCTAGCCTTGTGAAACGATACCGAAACGGAAACACAAAGCGGAAANAAAAAAAAAAAAGCGGATTTCATTATTATGTCCTAGCCTTGTGAAACGATACCGAAACGGAAACACAAAGCGGAAATATTGGCAAGTAAATAAATAATTTTATTTTGTATAACTCCTTAGAACTCGTAAGCTAAGATAATGTCGCAAACATCCGTTAGTTTTTACTATGTTCATATTTATACCCTTTACAGCTTTGTATCATATACTTATATTATTTCAGTGTTATTGACTTATTTTTGCTGCTTCCATACTTACGTATCAATGGAATTATTCAGTGGATCTTGACTTTGAATTCTACCCGTATTCACACGTCTTATATTTAGTGTCAGTGATTTTTCGCGAAAAAAATCTGAGCACATGGTAGACTTCAATACCGTAAGCAGAAAAATACATTTTTATTTTGCCATTGGTCGCCTTCTGCATGAGGAGACGTTTCTCTGTTTAACCGGGCCAATTAGAATTCAACAACTTTGGCAGTGAACCAAAACAATTCGCGTACTAAGAGTATCATGTTAATGCAGCCAACCGAGAAATGTAAATAACCACTCATTGTTTTGAAATATAACAAGTCTCGAAATCTTTTCGCGAAATTTCAATGCTCCTACTTATATTCTAACGTGAGTTTATTAATTTATTTGTACTGTTAATATTTTCTGTTCTACGACTAGAGATACTAGAAAATCGCGATGATGTCTTGGACCAACATATCTTCTATAGAATTTTAGCTTATTTATCGTTTTGTGATTGCACTATTAAGTTTTTGACTGTGCTAAATTCTCTGCAGGCCAATCGAAAACATTCAGCTTTAGAGTATCAGAATTCTCACTGGCCAATAAAGTATTAGCTTCATACATGCATGACGACCACTTACAGCATAACACTGTCGACTGTTTGTACAATACTGTCAATACTGCTACAATTTCTCGAAGTCAGTGGTATTAGCCAGGTACTGTTAGAGTGGAGATTAGAGAGATTTGGGCGTCTCATAACATCGAGGTCTTGAGAGCCGATGAGAATGAAGCGAGGCGAGTATGGATCAGCACCAGAATGCAAGAAAGGGGGAAATGGGAGATCCCCGAGAAAACCCGTCGGCCAGCGACATCGTCCAGCACGATTCCCACATACGACAATTCGGAAGCGATCCCGGAGGGAATCAAACCCGGTTCGCCTACATGGGAGGCAATTGGTCTAACCATTACATCACCGCGACCCCACNGATCCCGGAGGGAATCAAACCCGGTTCGCCTACATGGGAGGCAATTGGTCTAACCATTACATCACCGCGACCCCATATGTACTTTAAGAAATTGAGGTCCTAATTCAATAAAATAGTTAATAATAATTTCCTAATTCATTAACAGACACTACAAAGCAAATACTCTCGATTTAAAATCTCACAATAAATGTTTATCACGTGCCATTTACAACAAATATTTGCATTATCGTCCATCAACTCGCAGAAATTACTGAAACTAAAATCAGTCCCAATAAACACTGTAGCAACACCAATTGAATTATTTTATAAATCATACATCCATATTTGACAGTTCCAATATTAAAAATAAAGCCCGTATCACACCCCCATACAGCCCCTGGGGCCGCGGTGGTGAAGTGTACAGACTGCTGGCCTCCCACCTAAGCGAACCGGTTTTGATTCCCGGCGGGGTCGCTCCCGGATTTTCGCATGTCGGAATCGTGCTGGAAGATACCACTGGTCGGCGGGTTTTCTCGGGNACCTAAGCGAACCGGTTTTGATTCCCGGCGGGGTCGCTCCCGGATTTTCGCATGTCGGAATCGTGCTGGAAGATACCACTGGTCGGCGGGTTTTCTCGGGGATTTACGGTTTCCCACACCATTGCATTCCGGCGTTCCTCCATACTCACTTCACATCACCCTCATCGGCTCTCAAGACCTCGATGTTCAGAGCCGGCCAAATCTCTATACTCCATACAGACTCTCCTTAATTCAGTCCAGATTCCAACAGTCCCTGGCTGTACCAGACTTCGCCCGATTACCACACTCTAGCCAGACGGCTACAAAAAAAACTCTTTACTCTCCCGGCTGCAGATGATATTTATAGTGTCACCGGCCCTGGCCTAGAATATTTTTCACGTGTCGGGTTGCACCAAGGGAGGGGATTATCAGAATTGTAAATTGTAATTCTGTAACTCGTCGTCGCCGACTTCTCCGAAAGTTTGATTTGNTGTAGCTGTCAATCATCCCGCCCGCCAGGTGACGTAACGTCAGGCAGATAGTGGTGACACATATCCCACCACGGCAGAACAACCCGCACCACTCCTACCAAAAGGAAGAGGGGTGGGGCTGTGTAACAATACGTTGAATTCTAGGAAACAGTCAGCTTTCCAAGCGATAAACCATCGTTTCTATAACCGATAGAGACTTGGAAAAAAATTTTGCAGTCTCGTCTGAGGAAGAACTGATGTTAAAACACTTGTGTGTTTGCGCTACGTTTTCAGACAGTTCGCGAATTGATCTGAAAACTCATAGGAGACTCTTCGCCAAAAATATACATGACCTAATCACACAGTACTTTGTATAAAGAGGTGAAACAGCATCTTATCCCGCGAACTCCAGACGCTTACATCAGCAATATGGCGCCACTAGCCAGCCACTTGACGAGACTCCGTTCGCCAATCAGTGCACGATAACTTGCATGCCAACCGGCAGCTCAGCCAGTAGGGAACCTTCCGCAACACGCGGTAGCCAGTAAGACACAAGGCCCGTTCCCAGAGCTTCGCGCAGCCAATCAAAGATTGGATACGCCCACATCAAAGGAACCGCCACGCAATACCTTCTCTGTGTACTTAATGTCTTTGTGAAGTGATAGCAAGCAGCTGGTTGGCAGTTTTATGGATTGTAATAAACTGTGCACAATATATCCTACAGGTTACTTAACAAGCGATATGTTTCCTGTCTGGCGTTTGGTGCCAAAATATTGGTTATTTTATAATTTTACAAAACATTGTTCAGCTTGCACGCATTGTACGTGAGGACATTTTGCTCGAATAGAAAAATTTTGCACTTTATATTTTTAGAATAAATTAATGGCAAATTAATTTTTTTATTCTGTTTTGATGCAGCCACAATAATAACTACTAACTTGTACAAATAAAAATTTTACAACGTAAATTAATTCCGCTTGACATATATGCAATCACCAAATAACAGTTAATGATTTATCTGGTTTGTTATTTAGTAATTACACATGTGTCACGTGGTAGCCCACGGAATTAGTTTACTTTGTAAATTTTTCAATTTTTACAACTTTGTTAGTATTTGGTATTACAGCTGCAGCAAAACAAGAAAAATTTGGACCTGTCATCAAGTCATTAAAAAAAATATAAAGTGCAATTTTTTTTATTTGAGGAAAATGACATCACATACAATGAGTACCAGTTGAACAATGTTTCGTACAATTATAAAATTATTAATGATTTGGTATCCGACACCCTTAATTATCGCTTTCGCCTTTCAGTATCTGGAGCCACTTCGACTACTTCATGTTAAGCGCGAGTGTTGATATAAGCGTGAAGCTTTCAAGCATGCTTTCAACCAAATACGCTTGGAAAACCCTCTAGGTGTGATCCTACCAGGTTTCAATCTGTTCTTGTCGCCACGGGGTTTGCTCATTACAGCCTGGTTCACGTGGCGACACTTTGGCTTCGGCGTTACTTAACTCTGCCGACAGCCCACTTTGCGCGTGAACGTTCTGACACGGGGTAGTGTTAGCCGCGGGGGTTCCTGCAGGGTTAACAACCCCCTCTTCGTCGTACGTCAAAATCCCCTTCTTTGCCTCCACTCCCCTGCGATGCTGTGTCATCTCCTTACTTACGCACCACTCAAGTTACTCCTTTAAAACATAAATTTGCATCCCTCCCGGGGCCGCGGTGGCTGAGCGGTAAGACTACTCGCCTCCCAACAAGGCGAACAGGGTTCAATCCCCGGCCGGGTCACTCCTGAAATTTCGCAATTGGGAATTGTACAGGACGATGCTGCTGGTTGGCGTGTTTTCTCGGGGATCTCCCGTATCCCCCGCCCTCGCATTCTGACGCTGCTCCATTCTCACCTCATTTAACCCTCATAGGCTCTCAAAACCTCGTTGTTAAGAGCCGCCCAAATCTCTCAACTCAACAACTACATCTCCTCCCCCTCCTCAGCAGACCTGAAAAATTCGCGGTTTCATTTCGGGACAAGCTAGAATTCAAAACACCGTACGTTTGTATAGCTTATAATATTGGTCAACCCGTTAGTTTACTCCTCCTGTACAAATTTGAGCCAATAATCAACACACGATAAAATGCAGACCGAATCACCGTCTTCCTGCTAATACAACAAGCAACCAATGAACAGTAATATTTGAATGATTTTACATGCGACAATGGAGTATAGCCTACGGTTCATTGAGCTCGCGAATTTTTCAGGTCTCAAGGTATAACATATCCGTTGCATGACTAACTCCTTCCCCGAGTATTAAACTAATTTTCGCGAACGACAGGAGTCAAACTGCTGGCGTTAGCGCACACTTTGTCGAGATTTTCATTTATTCATGAAAATAGTTAAACGCTCGCTATACTTCCATATTCTACGTTCAGGCCTGCAGTAATCTTTTAGTTATTGTTGGCGCGTCTTTGTGAGGAAAAAATATGAACAGCGCATAAAAAATGAATGCTCTCAGATTAAAATATAAGCTCATGGAAAATCACGTATAATATTCTATTCGTTAATGACTTCCAATTTTATGCAAATCTGCACGTGTAACAAGGGCACAAAGTTATAGGCTATTGACAGAGCCACCTGTTTTTTCGGGAAAAGATTCCAGGACTTCTTGTACTACAAAACACTATAGCTGAGATACACTTTTTTGTGATTGGGTGTTCTCAACTATCACGCGTTGCATGCGTCTGCCCGCGAATCATGGACACTGAGTGTCTGAGTTACCTAATTCTGATTGGCCCAGTCAGGCAAGTAACTGTCTCCCTACCAAGACACGTGACCAATAACAAAAGGAAAAAGTGCACGTATGCCATAGCACGTTGGAGTCTAGCCTTCGCGTAAATCTTTATGCGAAAAACAGCTGGCCTTAGCCATAGAGCATAAATACAAAGATTTGAGGAATTTGTTTTGGTGTGCGAAACCTTGCGAATTTTTGCAAAATAAAATGAATTGAGTTAGTGAGTTAGTGATGAGGTTTGAGCGGCTGTTAACGATGTATTGAGAACCCGATGAGGGTTAAGCGATGTGGGTACGGAGCAGCGCCGGAATGCAAGGGCGGGGAAAACGGGAAGATCCCTGAGAAAACCCCCCGACAAGTGGCGTCGTCCGGCACGATTCCCAAGTGTGAAAATCTGGGAACGACCCCATCTGGAATCGAACCCGGTTCGACTTGGTGGGAGGCGAGTAGTTTGTCCTAAACACCACCGCGGCCCCAATGTTATGAATTATAAGACTCGCAGCCACTGCTCCTTTACATCTCCCTTTCGGTAACGTCTCTGTTGTGTAAACTGGGAAACGGTCACTGTATGGTTAAGTGTAAGAAAAGATAGAAAGCTTTCGCTTTGCCAAAAAAATGACTAAAATAAACGAATAAAGTACCTTGTAACCAGTTACCGTTCACAACTGCTTAAAACATTTTCGCGGATACGTTCGTTTATCAACGGTATGCTCAGATACACTCGAAAATCTTGGCTAAGCTTTGTTTGTATGAGGCGGAGGGATAGCCTGAAAGTAGTACTTAAGCAGGGCGTCAGCAAATTAGGAAGTAACCATGAATGGACGCTCCCATAAGGACTTAAAATAAAATGCCGCGAGCAACAACAGAGGCGTCTCGACTGGATGTCAGCAGCCACTTCGCCCAAGCTCGCTCTTCATTTATTCACAGCGATAATGAACGGCTTTCGACCGTGTAATGTCGGTCCGCCGGAAGCGTGCAGGTAATACGGCCTTACTGCTCCCGCCGCGATTACTTTCCTCTTTGTTTCCATTAGCTGAGTTATCTCGCCGCGCGGTAAATGACCCGCAATGTGGCAATCTTCCGCGTGGAGAGAGAGAGAGAGCGCGCTGCCATTACCGTTGACGTACTACGTTCCAGTTCAGAAGTGCTGAAAACAGGTCGTTAATAATTATGTACGAGTGTCCAGGAGCCGAGCTCTTTCCACGAAGAGGTTGCCGGTTCTGTAAGTGGGAAATGAACCGCGTTACGGAGATGCAGGTTTCTGATTTGAAACCCAACGTTACTCTGTACTACGGTAAGGTTTATTATACCTATGTTAGGGGCAGCGGTGGCGTAGTGGCCAGGGCGCTCGCCTCCCACCACGGCGATCCGGGTTCAATCCCCGGCGGGTTCACTCCCGGATTCTCGCATGTGGGAATCGTGCTGGACGATGCCGCTTGCCGGCGGGTTTTCTCGGGGCACTCCCGTTTTCCCCGCCCTTGCATTCCAGCGCCGCTCCATTCCAGGGCTTCACTTCTGTCATGCCCGGGGATGACGGTCACCTACGGGTCCCAGCTGGAAAGACCGTCACTCGGAGGGTGTTGCCTTGCCCTGGGTGCACTCCCCACCCGCCATTATTATTATACCCAGGTTAGGAACAAAACGAGAATTCTTATAGGACAGTTTGGCATAGGAAAATTTCCGCCATTGGGTGCGTAGTGTTATAAAAGGTAACTTTTAATTAAAATGTTAAGCTACGTGAATTAAAAAAAATAATATTTTACTTACGCTAGTTACGAAGTTATTTTATAATTTATTTATGGTTATTGAAATTATATTTTTTTTAACGTAGAAATTCAAGAAAATCTGGTACCTTTCCGACACTAGTGGCGAAAATTTTCCCATATATTTTCCCAACCTGTAATAGAAGTAACCTCAACTAGGGTTACCAACTTTCTCACATTAACCACAAGTAAGATTTACTCTACGCAGATTAGGAATAAAACGAAATTTCTTATGCGATAGTTTGGCATAGGGAATACTTCCGCCGCAAGGTGCGTTGGTGTTCCATAGAGGTCACTTTTAAGCTAGCGGTAAATAGAGAAATTCTATTTATCTGTGTGTAAAAGTTCGTGTTTTTTGCACGAATTGCAATATACACTTGCTCCAGCCAAAATCGTAGGTGTTAACTCTAAACAGTAAATGTTATTCATGTTCTCCAATGGCGTTTACAAGAACAAACAGTAAAATACCACTTTGGGTTCTCATTGAGCAATCATAAGCAAGCTTATGCCAACGGGAAAAGGCACGCCGTCAAAACACTTTTACAACCTATCTGGAACGACTGCTAATAAAATATACAATTAGGGAGTAGTAATACAAGTTTTGAAGCTATCCAGCGGATAATATTTGTCACGAACTGTGTTCGTTTACGGTTAAAAAAAAGCCCCGAAGATACTAAAGAACATCTGCTAAGAAATGTCTTTTCAAGACACCGTGGCTTCTGCGAATTCTTTTATCGGGGCTTCGGCAAACAATACAATCAGAACGTGACGGAAATAGAAAACATCTAGAGATTCCGTGGGTGGAGTGAACAGTCAATTTCCCCAGCAAAACAGAATTAAGCCGTGCCTCGTTTTTCCGTTACTTCCTTTAAACTACGTCGCTTTCCCGTGCAGCTAAATTGAATTCCTTGATAATTCTGAGTAAGCAAGCATATTTGTATGTTATAAGCGGACGTGATTCATAACACACTCTCTTTACAAAAGAAAAATACTAACAATACGATACCGGTTTAAGTTGTTTTATTCTAAAAACCTTTGTGATTCCACATTATTAAATTAAGATTTTACCCGTTTATTCTTAATATATACCATGATAATTAAAATTAAAATTTATACTCCATTTTTCATAACGCTTTTGTGAGTCCAGACTACTTAATGAGCTGTTTTGGTGTTAACATCATACAAATAATGAAATCAAAGGTTCTTATTTGCTCTTTGCCTACCGACTCTGGCAATATGCATTCATGTACGCGCGGCCACAAAGAAACGGCAAGAGAAAGAAATTTCGCTTTGTACCAAAGACGCCGTTTTTATTACACTACTATATATATATATATATATATATAAAAGAGAACCGGCAGAAGTTCAACGAGGCGAAGTAAATTAGGCGGGAATATTATTTCAAGGAAAGATTTTTTTAATTTCCAGCAATAATAAAACACCATTACTTTCAGATTTTATTTTACTTGGCGTAACGCTTTCATACGATTAGCAATAAGCGATAAAATCTACTTACAGACTAGTTTAGTCCAACTTTGACATATTTCTTGTACTTTGATTAGGGTCAAAAATATTTGCAGCATGTTCGTCATTCAAAAAGAGGTAGACACAAAATTTGCTTTCAGGCATAAACATCTAGAAATACTCAGAACTAATAATGATCAAAAACAAATCACTCCGTTTGATTGGGAGGGGTATTGTGCAAATATCACGAAAATGGGAGCAGATGTTGGGTTCTTTACGCATCGATTAGCTGGTTTTCGCGGATTGGCCTCATACGACAAAGTGACCATTACCGTTCGCGTGTGTGGTAAATACAGCTTATCAAACTCTGGCGAAAATATGGAAATTATCTTTTGAAAAATCGTTCTCTGGGGTCTACTACAGATGCAAAGTTTCTAAGAACAACATATTGCTAGACACGCCCGAATTTGGTGAAAATAATTCACGGCCAATTGTACTTCACAACACTTTAGCTCTCCACTTTCGTGATTGGATGATATAGGTGTTACGCGGCTTAGGCGCTTGCCCACGAATCATAGACGTAGAGTATCGTAGTACACTAATTCTGATTGGCCAGAGAAGTAAGAAAATATCTTCTCACAAATCCACGCCGCCAATAATAAATGGAAAACTGATGGTACGCCCGAAGGGTATTGAAATCTAACATGTCCAGAAATATTTTCGAGTATTTCGGGCGTCCCTACTCCTGCTTTATAGAAAGAAAAAAAAAAAAAGTTTAATCGTTTGCCAAGTCAAAAAAAGTAAAGAAGGAGTTAAAATTATTTTACAAGCCTCTAATCTTACCCAAAACTTACTGGTACTACAGAGTTTTGACGTCTTATTTTTTTCAACAGTTTGTATCTCTCTCTGTATACGTAACAGGTTTTACATGGAATTTTTAGACGACAGTATTACGCCCCTTCTTTACGACAAACTATTCGTACTACCAGTTTTATTTAAAAATAAATCTGCCGTGTTGTTTGGAGCCGCCCAAGTCTCTTCACTCACATTCTCCCTAATTTTGTTCATATTAATTAGAGACCGGAAAAATTCGCGAGTTCAATTACCTGCAGGCTTGACTCTACAGTATTATGTACAAATATGCCGACATAAACGGCACATTGGTTGCCTGCTGTCACAGTGGAAGGCGACGATTGGACCAGCGTTCTCCAGGAAGTGTCAAATACCACATGGGTCAATGGCTAAAGTTATATAAACGCATGTGTTTTGAATTCTAGCTTGTCCAAAAATGAATCCGCGAATTCTCCAGGTGTCTACTAATTATAAATTTAACATTATTATTGATACACGAAATACAAGTAAAACTTAATTTAACTTTTATGTTAACAGAAAAAGAAAATACTCCTGAAATATAACAAATATACGAAACAACTAAACACATCAAACATGTGGCGATTTTTTAAAGGTTTGTTTCCAAATGTGTAGGAGTAAGTGATTTTTCGTGAAAAAATCCGAGCGTATGTTAAGACTTCAATACTCTAAAGCACAAACATAAATCTTTAATTTTTCCATTGGTCGCCCTCTGCATGAGAAGCCGTTTCTGTTTTTAACCGTCCAGTTAGAATTCAACCACTTTGGCAGTGAACCAAAGTGATTCGTGTACTAAGAGAAACATGTTAATGTAGCCAACCGAGGAAGGTAAACAGCCACACAGTGTTTTGAAATATAACTTGTCTCGAAATTCTTTTCGCGAAATTTCACTGCCCGTAAAAATGTGTGAAGATATTGCGAATAGACTATACCTACATCCACATGCTGTCGTTTATTTGCCCCTGAATGGCCTCCACCAGGACAGCAAAACGCCACAGAAGCGCCTCGAGTGGGCCTTTAGGGAATTATTTTTTTTGCGTGAATTGCCGTCGCGAGCAGAATAGCGTCCTGGTCATCGCCGGGAAGGAAGAAAGGAAAGGGAAGGGGTTGCTCTCCTTCACGGAGGCAGGACACGTGCGGCAGGACACGTGCAGGAGTTCCAAGATGGCCGGGCGGCCGTCCCGCCCTCGCACGTATCTTCGTGCCGCGCGCCCTGGCTATCTAACAAACCCACCAGAAGGAGGGAAGGAGATAGCCCTGCGAGATAGCGAAGTGGGTCGTAAGACGAAGGTGGGAGGATCCTCCGAGCAAACTTGCAGAATCTATTCGCCGGCCGCTCCGCAAGTTTCCCGGCAAGGGCTATTCCTGGATGCGAGTTTAACTGCGTCATCGCCTCGCCCTTATAGCTGCCGTTCCCATCAAGATATTGCGCCTAAGATGACCTATTTCTAAGGACTGGGAAAATTCCGTGATTTCATTTCAGGACAAGCTAGATGCAAAAACACTGCGGCTGCGGGTCTGTGTAACAAGACATTTTCTACTCGAATGGGCCAATCAAGAAAAAGGTTACCCTGCCGCTGAACCCTCGTGATTGGCTGGTTAAGACGCGTGTGAGTTAAAATCATTCAACCGCGATATTGGTTCTGAACTAACATTTTTTTCAGCACATCTAGTCGTGGAATATTTCAGCGAAAAAAAAAAAAAAACAGGTGGCCCTAATCATAGTTTATTAGTAGGGGCAGTGATATTTCGCGAAAAGATTTCGAGACAAGATACAGTCCAAAGCACTGTAGGGTCGTCCAGCTTCTTTGATTGGCTAAAAAAATGTTCTGGCCCGTGTTAATCGTTTGCGCACGAATCACGAAGGTTCGGTGTCGGAGTTAACTTAGTCCTGATTGGCTTGGTCAAAGACGGACACGGCACCATCAGCCAATGGAGGTATAACAACAGCTGAGGTGTGTATATAGTATTGAAGTCTACTGTGTGCTCCGATTTTTACGCAAAAGGTCACTGGCCCTACGTATTAGACACGCCCACTCCGAGCCAGTAACAAGCCTGTAAGGTAACAAGCACCGAATCCCGTGTCGCCTGGTCTGAGGTAAAACTGGCTACACACCGGAGCAGCATCCAATGAACAGGAAGCTGAAGCTCGCAAATACATAGGACAGTGGAATCTATCGTACAGGTAGGTTAAAACGCGAAATTTACCGGTCACTACGGCTATTTTTCTTACATTCAGAGCTGAGAAGTCGAAACGAGCGTATACTTGCCGCTCGAACTGCGTTGCAACACAGAATAACTTAAGGCTAGGGCCAGTGACTTTTCACGTAAAAATCGGAGCACACAGTAGACTTCAATACTACATACACACCTCAGCTGTTGTTATACCTCCATTGGCTGCTGATGCCTTGTCCGTATTTGACCAACCCACTCAGGACTAAGTAACTCCGACACTGACCTTTCGTGATTCGTGCGCAAACGGTTAACACGGGCCAGAACATTTTTTTTAGCCAATCAAAGAAGCTGGGCGACCCTACAGTGCTTTGGACTGTATCTTTTCTCGAAATATTTTCGCGAAATATCACTGCCTCTACATAAGGCGTATATATTGGGTGCGCGGTGGTGTAGTGGATAGACTACTCGCCTCCCGCCTAGGCGAACCCCGGCTCGACTCCCGTCGGGGGTTGCTCCCGGATTTTTCGCACGTGCGAATCGTGCCGGACGATGCCGCTGGTCGGCGGGTTTTCCCGAGGATCTCCCGTTTCTCCCGCCCTTTAATACTGGCGCTGCTCCATACTCACCTCACTCCACCCTTAAGACCTCGATATTAAGAGCCGACCAAATCTCTCCACTGTGCTCCACCGGCATGGTTTCTTTCTACGCACCACGGCCGATTCCTTCCCCTTCTCCGAGTAACTTGCTCCGTCTCTAACGACCTCGCTGGATTCCTTCCCCGTTCTTGCTTCTCTGAGCAGCTTGCTCCGTCTTTAATGACCTCGCTGGATTCCTTCCCCGTTCCTGCTTCTCTGAGCAACTTGCTCCGTCTCTTACGACCTCGCTGTCGACGAGACGTTAGAAGTACTCGGTCCCGAGATTACTTCTTTTCGCGTTCGAGGTACAGTGTTAAGGGTGACAATAACAGTCGCACTCAGCACCCCGTCGACCATACGCGCACGGCGCTGAAGAGGCGTGCCATGGTTCCGTCGTCACACTGCCGTGTGGAAACTAGATATGTAACATTTGGACCTAATTGCACGCGATGAAAGCCCACAGACGTGGGCTTTTAAATCCTTACGACTGTACGGTTTTAATTTTCTCCGAACCTCACAAGAAAAATGCGCAGGGAAGCTCTAAAAATGCGGTTTTGCAGCATTATCACGATTTTTAAAAAGAATAATTTGAATACCCTTAATATTATAAATAATTCCACGGAAGCTACATTTAAAATACCGTACTTGCACACCTGCAGGTTTCCTTCCGTTATTGGCCGCATGCCTTCGCCGAAGACAGTGCGGTATTTGACTGGGCCAATGAGAATCAAGTTACTCCGGTATCGAACGGTTGTGATTCTCAGGCAGGCACCCACGACGCGCAACAGTGTAAGCCATCCAATCGCGAAAACTGGATCTGAGTTTTCGCAAAAATCGGGTTGCCCTGACGATAAAAACAAAACCGCGTGGGCTTAGATGACTGATTTTTTTAAAAATCGTTTCTGGCAATATAAGTCGTATTTCTAGGATATTTATTTGCTGAGGCACGCGCGCCAACAGCGAATGCACAGGAATCGTGTCCGGACTGCTAACTCCTAAACTCTACCGTGCTCTAAATTGAGAGCCAAAATGTGGTCTGGTGGACTCCGTGACGCCTTTTAGTTCCGGCGTTGCGTTTCAAGCACGAACGTCGGTCGAAGCGTACGGAGTCTTCGCCCACGCGAGAAACTCGGTGGAAACACGCTGATTTGTGGAGATTTCCTTTGTGTTCACTCCCCTTTGTCCGTCGAATTCTGACGGCAATATTATTATCCACGTTGCGCTTCGACGTCTTTCGTTTCTTCTTCAAGGGGAGAGATACCACCAGAAGCCGTCCGGAAGAGACCGCGACTACTCGTTCCGTCTCAACAGTTCGCACGTGACCTCGCACTTCCTGTTTCTTTCAAGAACCATCTTATTACGGGCACCTGTTTCTTCGCGGAAAGATTTTCAGCAGAAGTTGTGTTCCAAAACACTATATTTCAGAACCACTCTCGTGATTGGATCATCTGAGTCGTATTGGTTTGACGCATACTTCTCATCCGATCAAAGAGCTATCTTATTACCGTACAGAAATCTGTCGTTCTGGACAATGGAAGGCAAACTCAACTCCAAATGCTAAAATTTTCCAAAAATTACCCCTCTAATTTTTTTTTAACGTTTTACAATACTGAACTTCCGTTAGAGTGGATAACTTCAAACTCAGCACTTATAACCAGGCCACAATTCGTCAGGGATTGCTAACTCAAGGTGAAACTTTTACCACTACTTGGGATTTCGAATCCTCTCAGAACTTGATACTAGCACACGGTGACCGTTGAACAGCGTCTTATCTGTCTGCCCGCGAATCACGGACGGTTAGTATCGGAGGAACTTGATTCTGATTGGCTCACTCGTGCAACAGACACTCTTCACGCAAAGAAAAGCGGCCAATAGTCAAACGAAGACTGCAAGTGTGTACACAGGATGCTGACGTCCAGCCTCCGCGTAAATCTTCTCACGTAAAAACACGCGGCCCTGCCTTTTATTTACCTCTCGAACGAAACGAAATCTAACAGCGGCGTCGTCGTGGTGACCATACTTTCGCCAAAAAAATACGCAAGAATACACGAGTGAAAAAAAACCGGCCTCTGCCTATACACGCTCCACCAAAAACGGCGTCACTGGCTTGCAAAATGGCGGAACGACGTTCGTCCACGGAGTACGGAAGAGGGAAATAGGCGGAGCTATTACGTTACACTGTCCTTATTTGCATCTGAATTCGTGTGGATGAGAGATGGACGGGAGGTAAATATCGTAAGATCGTAGTGCCAACTACATCGCGCCAACCAAACAAATATTACTACACTTTTAAATATCACGCATTTGTTTTTCTACTTGAAAATTGATTTCGTAGGAAAGTTTTACGTTTTTACTTTCTTTTAATTTTTTTATATATATTTTTTTATTTAGGGTGGAACCTTTTATTGTAGTGTGTTTCGGTTTTAAAAAAGCGCAAATACGTAGTTAATTAGTTATCACGCAGTACCTTTTCCCAGCAAGTTGTAAGAGTATGAGTAGAGTTAGTGATTTTACGCGAAAAAAATATGAGCACACAGAAGACTTCAATACTATAAGCACCTAACAGCAGTTTGTCTATTGCCATTGGTTTCTGTCTGCTTGAGAAGCAGTTTTCGTATTTGACCGGGCAACCCAAGATTCGGCAACATCGGCACGGTTCCTGAGTGATTCGTGTGCAGGCAGTTAACACGTGTCAAAAAATAATTCATCCAACCAAGATATATAAACGACTCTACAGATTTTGAAATATATAATGTGTCATGAAATCTTTTCACGAAATTTCACTGCCCATGAGTAGGGGCAGTGATATTTCGCGAAAAAGATTTCGAGACAAGATAAAGTTCAAAGCACTGTAGGGTCGTCCAGCTTCCTTGATTGGCTAAAAAATGTTCTGGCCCGTGTTAACCGTTTGCGCACGAATCACGAAGGTTCAGTGTCGGAGTTAACTTAGTCCTGAGTGGCTTGGTTAAAGACGGACACGGCACCAGCAGCCAATGGAGGCATAACAACAGCTGAGGTGTGTATATAGTATTGAAGTCTACTGTGTGCTCCGATTTTTACAAGAAAAGTCACTGGCCGTACCCATGAGTCTGAGCACCCCGCAACATACATTTTTTGCTGTCTTATTTTACCTGCCGCACACATCAACTTACACCACACACATTCATGTTAACCGGTTATGCCACCAAAACAAAACTTGATCACACTTATTTAAGCGCGAATAGTTAATAAAATAAAAACCCAAATGTGATACCAAGACAATTTGTTAAAATAAGGATTGTGATCAATCCCATAACATATTATCCCGGGTATACTCGTTTACGAAGGACGTGTTGTAAAATAGGTGAAATCATGGTCGATGTTGTACCAAATCAGAAGCCAGCACCAATATAAATAGCGCATATTTCCTGGCTAATGCTATTGGCTGGTGCTAGCACATCAAAATTTTTATTATTAGTTCCTGCCGGTGCAACGAACTAATATAAATTCTTTTAATAGGTTCCATCTTGTAGGAATTCGTAAGTACTCCTCAAACAAAAAATCTCCTGTTTTGCCGCACCTGGAGCGAAAAATTAATGCGTACGTTAAGGGGATAAGATTTGATAATTGCCACAGAAATTTAATTCATATTACAAATGAAAATGTTTGGTATCTTTATGTTGATGTTGGTATAGAGTGATTACCGTATTTGCAATAACGGCAGCGTAGGGAATTTTCAGCGTGGGGGAGGGAGGCCCTTTGTTGTTCATCAATCAGCGCTTTGGAACCCACTCGCCAGGTGGCAGCCCAGCCAATAGGAAACGTTCCGCAACACGCAGTAGCCAATCAGGCACAAGGTTAGTTCCCAGAGCATCGCGCAGTCAATCAGAGAAAGGTCACGCCCACATCAATAGAACTGTTACGCCTTTCCACTTCCGCGTGGGCACTTATCCATTTATTTACTTGTACATTGCACTGAGATAAAGGTTTGTTTGCCTCGAAAGATATTTCCTCGTAGATGACAGAAACATATGCAGATTTAATTCGACGGAATATTTAATTTTTTTAACACATTCAGACCCAGCGTACACAATTGTATACAATTACACACATGTAGGTAATTTTTGGCCTTTTCTGCACACTGTGAAGCTCAGTTACCAATTATATTACCTGTAGGTAAATGATTCTCAAACCGTCTTACTGGTCTAGGTCATAATTGGTTCATATAACTTTAGCTGAACATATAGCCAACAGCTCATTGACTCTTACAACGAAGCAACTGTTGTGTAGACTTAAGTACAGCACGCATCATAAATTTTTTTATTCCAACACCTGAAACTGTAAATTAAAGTGGGTCTGAAAGGGTTGGCGAAAATTTGTTTTCAGTTAAATGAACGAAATGTATTTCTAAGTTAATTTGATTGTCGCAGAAGATTACAAGACCGCTTCTAATCGAAAATACTTGAGCTTGGATCCTCTTTCGTGATTGGTTGATTTTAAACATCACTTGTTGTAGGTGTCTGGGCGCGAATCACGGACACTCATTGTCGGAGTTACGTAATTCTGATTTGCCCAGCCAGGCAAGTAAATGTCTTCCCGCAAAGACACGTAGCGAATAATAAAAGAAAAGCTGAAAGTGTGCATATAGTATACTGAAGTATAACCTGTAAGTAAACATTTTCACAAAATAGTCGGCTCTATTGATTACTAGGGAACATCCGAATCTCGCGAAAAGATTTCTGCGTACGCTAGATTTAAAAACCCTACGGGCATCATATCAGCAGTTTCTTTATTGGCGGCGTGTGTTTGTAAGAAGATATTTACTTTCTCATCTGGCCAACCATAATTAGGTTACTCTAGGGTCACGTAGTTTTTGCGAAAAGATTTTTCACATGCTAGATTTCAATACCCTGCTGGCAAACCAGCAGTATTCTTTTGCTTATTGGCGGCGTGTCTCTGCGATAAGACGTTTTCTTACTTGAATGGCCAATCAGAATTAATTTACTCCGATACATTACGTCTGTGATGCGCGGGCGCACGCCAAAGACGCGCAACGCCTAGATCATCCCATCACGAAAGCGATGTGAGCTAAAGTGTTTTTAAATACAACTGGTCGTGCAGTCATTTTTGCGAAAACCGGGTGTCACCTACAAAACACGTGTTTTAAGTCAGAGCATAACCAAACAAAATACCATGAAATTCAAATCACCACTTAATAGCTTGAAAAGTTTTAAAAATACTTTTTTATTACAGCAATTATAATCACAAGCAAAAAAAAATCAAATTTTTTTGAAACGAAATCTTACAAAATTTATTTGGTAATCAAAGAAACAAATACATTTCAAATTAGGTTTTCATATAGTTCAGTCAATTACCAGAACTAATCCATTTAACTATCGTGATCAAATGACGTTCTAATTTGTACACTTTTAAATACGTAGATGACGAAATATAGCGTATTCTGTGTAGAATAACTTTATAAAATTTGAAGTCTATTAATTAATGTAATGAAAGATATTTAATTAATTTGAAACAACCACATATTTTATGTATCAATGGCCTTAAACGAATCCCAAAACAACGATAATAATATGATCGAGAATTCAATGGTACGGCTATTTATTAAAAATGAGTTTTACAAATGTTATGTTTTGTCTAGAAAAAAATACATTGTTAGCTTGAATGACAAACGCCGACAGCGTTTAAAGTTAAAAATCCTGCCATAAAAAGAGGGAGGTCATTACCATATTTCACTGCACTCTGCAACCATTTTGAGGCATAAACATTTCACGAAAAGTTGACACGTAATCGAGGATCAAACGAAATGCGGCGTAAANGGGAGAAAAAAAAAAAAAAAAAAAAAAATGCCAGTACAAAGCCTGAAACATAAAAATACACTAAAAAAGACTAGAACGTAAATGCTGGATTCATAACAAAGCGAACATGGAAAAAATTGAGAGATTTCCTTGTACATTTCACATGTACGAGAATCAACTGTTTGTTAATCCAACACCAAATGAACAACGTGCCATCCTCTGCTGCAAGTGAATTAAAGTGTGAATGAACACTTTCCCCGGTTAAACCAACAGGCTTAAGTGCTTTACGGTTACGGTGATACAGGTTTTAGGGTAAAAACCTGTCTCGTGATAAATAAACCATCAGATATGTTTTATAATTAATGGTCAAATCGATGGTCAAAAGGACACCTCACATCGCTATCATCACAATGTTTTTCTTCTCAGCTCTAGATTTTGAACATTTCTTGGAGCATATTATAAAGTGAATTAAACATAAATATAAACATAAATAATGGTTTCCGCTCGCACAGACATGTGTACATAACAACGCAATAAAGTCTATTACCGGAATTTTCACACTTTTTGTATCGAACCTTTGAATTATCACCACATGTTCGCCGTCTTTAGTGGTTTCTTAAATAAGTTGTGTATCACAAGCGTTTTACAATTATGTTATCATAAAAGTATCTTGCTGTTGGTTTAACTGAAATTTTACTTATATTTTATTTATAGATATTTTATTTATAACTTATATGAATAAAAGCAGAGTTGTAATTATATGTTGGTCATAGCGAAAAAAAAATTAGCTATCATGCGAAATATAATCAAATTTAGAGCGCACAAATGCAGTGCGTTATCCTTTTTAAACATAGTTAACCTTAGTTTGTATGGGCCGAAGAAATATCCTGAAAGTAGAACTTCTGCAAGGTTTCAGAAAAATTGGAAGTAACCGTGAATGGACTATACGTAGGGCCAGTGATATTTCGCGAAAAGATTTCGAGACAAGATACAGTCCAAAGCACTGTAGGGCCCTCCAGCTTTTATGATTGGCTAAAAAAATGTTCTGGCCCGTGTTAACCGTTTGTGCACGAATCACGAAGGTTCAGTGTCGGAGTTACTTAGTCCTGAGTGGCTTGGTCAAAGACGGACATGGCACCAGCAGCCAATGGAGGCATAACAACAGCTGATGTGTGTGTGTGTGTGTATATAGTATTGAAGTCTACTGTGTGCTCAGATTTTTACGCGAAAAGTCACTGGTCCTAACTATACGCATATATATACAGAAGCTAAATTGAGTGGAGAGAGAGTGGAAAGATTTGGGCGGCTCTTAACATCGAGATCTTGAGAGCCGATGAGAATTAAGTTAGGTGAGTATGGAGCAGTGCCGAAATGCAAGGGCGGGGGAAACGGGAGATCCCCAAGAAAATTCGCCGACCAGCGGCATCGTCCAGCACGATTCCCACATGCAAAAATTCGGGCGCGAGACCACCAGAAATCGAACCCGGTTTGCCTAGGTGGGAGGCGAGTAGTCTGACCACTAAACAACCGTGGTTCAAAGCGAAAAGGAGTGGCGGTGTCTTTGATGCAAACTTACTTTATCGATTATTGTCAGTACGCATAGCTGTGGGGAAAAGGACCTTTCATCTGATTGGCTATTGCGTGTTGTGGCGTATTCCCTATTGGTCGTGATGCCGTCTGGTAAGTTTATCTTCAGTAGCTGATTGGCGAAAGACGCTCTGTCATATTGCTGGTCAGTGAGACCATTTTGCTGGCGTGTGTGGTTGGAGTTCGCAATGCAAACCATCGTTTCATTTCCACATTCTTACGTATTCTTAGATATACCTTACTCGGGATTCGAACCCTGAACCTTGCACACCTTATGCTGAGGTCCCAAGGAATAATTGCTTTTGCCCGCTTAGGCGAACCGGGTTCAATTCCCGGTGGGGGTTGCTTCCGGATTTTCGCACGTCGAAATCATGCTGGGTGATGCCGCTGGTCGGCGGGTTTTCTCGGGGATCTCCCGTTCCCCCGCCCTACATTCCGACGCTGCTCCATACTCATCTCGTTTCAAGAGTCGCCCAAATTTCTCTGCTCCACTCCTTGGATCAGTATAAATAATTATAAATCACTCGGAACTTTCTGAAATAATGTATTAGTGATTAAATGGCTCTGTTTAAGTTTTAGCGGATGGTTTCAACCTAACCCAGTCATTTCGGTACGAATATATCACCCTAATTGAGAAGATAATATATTTAGTTCTCGAAGTAGTGTATGAGATAAGAATGCCATGAAGTTTTTGTTTGATAACGTACGAGATTGCATAAAAAACACGAGATTAAAAAGTAAATTGCACCCGAAACTATACATTTTTTAAAGAAGTAATTCAACAAAGTCATTCGAAAAGTAATGTATTTTGCCTGGAAAAAGGTGAATGGAATTACGGTTTTATTTTTTGTGCAGAAGAAGTTCGGAGATTCCCTGACGTGAAAGGGTTGCACCGGTTGAGAGATTCGCTCTTGAGCACGTCGCTTTCCGCCCTTATTGAAAGCACTCGACGCGGAAAGAAGACTCTAGGGAGCGGGTCGCAAAAGCTGACTTCCTAATTCTCTTTTATACCGTAGTCTACACCATTACATGCGAAGGCTGAGAGGGGTTTGAGATCTCGTGACGGATTCCAATTCTCGCTGTTGGTTGGTTCTCTTGTGCATTCGACCCTTTCTGGGAAAGAACCTCTCACTTAATCTCTTGGGTTCTCGCACAGTGCTACTGGCTTCGCAATTTGAATCAAATAGCCAAGTTTAGACGTTCCCATCAAGTAGTAGGGGNNNNGGGGGGGGGGGGGTTAAAGTTTCATGTAGCATAATCTTAAATTATAATTGTGTATGCAGCAAATGCTGTATATTCAGGGACAAACAAATCTCGCGAAAATATTTCCGCACATGCTAGGTTTCAATACCCTACGGACGTACCAGCAGTCTTCTCTTGATTATTAGCGGAGTGTATCTGTGAGAAGACACTTTCTTACTTGACTGGCCAATCAGAATTAGGTAACTCCATTATTGTACGTCTATGATTTGCAGGCATACGCCTAAAACGCGTAACACCTGAATTGTCCATTCAAGAAAGGTGATCTGAGCTTGAGTGTTATAAATTACAACTGGTCGTGAAATCTTTTCGCAAATTTAGGGTGTCCCTAGTTACTGGTAAAATACCTGTAAAATTCGCGTTATTATTTCGTGACAGGGTATGCTATGAACACATGTACGTTTGCTGCGCCTTTGTCAATAGGTAGAGACCTGAATAATTCGCGGATTCATTTTGAGACAAGCTATAATTCAAAACAGTTGCGTATATATAACTTTAGTCTTTGGTCCACATGGTGTTTGAGGCCTCTTGGGGAAGGCAGGTTCAATCGTCGCCTTCACTGAGTCAGCAGACAACCAATGTGCAGTTGATATCGGCATATTTGTACATAAAATTATAGAGTCTAAGCTGCAGGTCATTGAACTCACGAATTTTTCAGGTCTCTATCAATAGGCCATACTTTCTCGACCCGCGCTGGGAAACTCTACACCAATTAATGAACACGTCATGTGTGTGTGCTCGAATCACGTGCAGTTTAACGACACCTTGGCAAATGACATCGGCTGGAACATGCACAGGACTACGAAATCTAGCAGGACGCCCCCGGATAACGTGAATTTTGCACGCCCCTAGTTATCGGCCATGTAACTCTGTGGGAAGAAATTTTCATACCTGACTGGGTCAATCAGAATTGAGTGAATCTCGTCGCCGAACGTCAGCGATTCGCAGGCGGACACCTAAAACTCGCGACAGTTAAAAGTATCCAATCACCAACGTGGACATGAGCGGGCGAGTGAAGAGATTTGAGCGGCTCTTAAAATCGATGTCTTGAGGAGCCGATGAGGGTGAAGCGAGGTGAGTGTGGAGCAGCGCCGGCTGCGGGGGGAAACGGCAGACCTCCTCCGAGAAAACCCGCCGACCAGCGTCATCGTCCAGCATGATTCCCACACGCGAAAATCAGACTCAGAGGCCCCAAAGTGGATATGAGTGCCCTTGCCAATATATTTCAAGTACGCTGCAGACAGATCGAGTAACACAAGCTTCCAACTTGAAATTGATGACATTTTGTATCGTGGGGGAAGGATAAAGTTCGCTACATTTCTCCATAACGGTATGGCTCGTATTTTTTTTTCTGGCGGAGCTTGACAAAATATTGCCCTCGTAAATCGAAGTATTAACAACCTCGAAAGGCGTAAAGCCACGGAAACCGCGACACTGAAAGCAAGCACTCGTGAATGGGCAGTTCGGTCTATTACGGGAGAGCTACCAGAGAGAAAAAAAAAAGACCGGAAATGTCCAACCTCAAATACAGCTGTGCACACGGCCTTTGCCATTAAATGCCTGATTACGGCAGAGAGTGAAAAACCCACAAGAGCGGAGGTAATAAAATGGCAATTGAGTCGTAAAGTGGAACGGCAATTTAAGCAGCAAATGAAACGATAACCACACGCCAGGCAAGAATACATATTATTCGAAATTGATTAAAGGGTTTTTAAATTGAAACAAGTTACACGTATTTCCACTGTCCTTCCCCACATATGTCCAATAATAAGAATGGAATTTTTATGAGATAAAACAGTTCCGTATTGATACGCAGTCTTGTAAGGAGCGAAATGCCTAAAAGTTTAGTAATTCCTTGAATGAAGATTTTGCCTATCATGTTTTCTTAGTGGAGAAAAGGCGTATAATAAAGTTTTCCTCTGTGTATGTGTGAAGCGATTTTACAGGTTTTTTTTTCTTTTAATAATTTAACAGAATTTTTGTGAGGAGTACTGATGTTAGATCAAAATAAGACCAAAAAGTACTAACAGATACGATAGGATGGAGAGCCAAAGTGCGCAGAAGCTGGGAAAATATGCGACTGTTAAAAAAATTCATAAAAGCTGTTAACGGTGAAGTGAGCATTTCTGAAAGCCCTATTAAAGATCTACTTGCATGCACATTCCGTATACTTCCACCATGTGCAAAATTAACATTGCCATGGACATGGTCACGTTATCCATGCATCGTTCAAGTAAAACTGTGCAATTATTATAAAAGGAAATATTTTACCATTTCACTCATTCATACACTTATATGTAGGGGCCAGTGACTTTTCGCGTAAAAATCGGAGCACACAGTAGACTTCAATACTATATACACACCTCAGCTGTTGTCATACCTCCATTGGCTGCTGGTGCCGTGTCCGTCTTCGACCAAGCCACTCAGGACTAAGTAACTCCGACACTGAACCTTCGTGATTCGTGCGCAAACGGTTAACACGGACCAGAACATGTTTTAGCCAATCAAAGAAGCTGGACGACCCTACAGTGCTTTTTTTTACTGTATCTTGACTTGAGATCTTTTCGCGAAATATCACTGCCCCTACTTATATGCATTAAAAATATGGAAAGGAAAACAGTATTCTCAAATGTTTTCCCAGTATTATTTTAATTCAGCGTTAAGACGTGGATCTAATTTCTCTCNAAAGGAAAACAGTATTCTCAAATGTTTTCCCAGTATTATTTTAATTCAGCGTTAAGACGTGGATCTAATTTCTCTCCGTCGTTATCAACTTTAAAGGGCGTATGACAGTTAAAATACACTCATGTAGGAACAGTGACATTTTTCAAATGTTGATTTTAAAAGTGCTCACTTTGTTGTACACAAATTATAAAAAAATTTCATACTCTCTAAAATTAGGCACTATTGATGAGAGTAATTTACCAGATAACAGAATGTACAGTGTTTTAATATATATGCTATATTTTACGTAAATAGGATGCCTTTTGACATTTGGGGGTTCAATATAAAATATAAATTAATAAGGACGACGGCAGTAATCAGCAGTTCAGGGCTACAGATACACACTTGACCAATTATCGTTTTGCATACCGTACTCAAAGAAAGGTTAAAATTTTAGACGCAAGTGTTTTAAGACAAAACTCAGTTTTAACTACATTTTTTGGATTGGCGTTTAAACTACAATTTTTAGATGCTGAGAAACAGCCATTCTGTGTAAACAAACTTCATGAAAAGCCGGAAGTTGAAAAAATAAGAAATTAACTTGATAGCTTAAAACATTAGAGTA
Organism: Clitarchus hookeri; assembly: GCA_002778355.1. Classification (NCBI taxonomy): domain Eukaryota; kingdom Metazoa; phylum Arthropoda; class Insecta; order Phasmatodea; family Phasmatidae; genus Clitarchus; species Clitarchus hookeri. The sequence goes on from NQII01001568.1 coordinate 222,070, forward strand.
CTTTCAATATTAGTAACAGTACCATTATTCACATCGGATGCGTGTTCGAAAACTTGTTTGCTTTAAGAATGAGAATATAACATATAGAGAAACCAGCCGGTTTGGATTGATAAATATGTCACACAGTACAAAACCAACTTAATATTGAGAAAAAAAACTCTAAGCACACTGTTTTTTTTTCAGACACATGCACAAACTTTCTTTGTGGGATAGCTTAACGTCTTGATTAGTAAAATTTGTGAGATAGTGGGTGTTTAATCGTACCTTTTGCCGCATATTTGGAAAGGTAGCCTACATATTTTTCCGAGTTTTAACATTTTTTCAGTTTTATGTCTACTATTTTTTAGTATACCAAGAAAGCATATTCAGAACGAAATTTCACGGATTCNAACATTTTTTCAGTTTTATGTCTACTATTTTTTAGTATACCAAGAAAGCATATTCAGAACGAAATTTCACGGATTCATTAAGTATAAGCTTACAATAATGGCAATACAATAGCAATCGTTACCTCATACGGAGGAATTTCTGGGCAAAACTTAATCATGCTGTTGTTCATCGTTGGGAGATATAACACNAACATTTTTTCAGTTTTATGTCTACTATTTTTTAGTATACCAAGAAAGCATATTCAGAACGAAATTTCACGGATTAATTAAGTATAAGCTTACAATAATGGCAATACAATAACNAGCATATTCAGAACGAAATTTCACGGATTAATTAAGTATAAGCTTACAATAATGGCAATACAATAACAATCGTTACCTCATACGGAGGAATTTCTGGGCAAAACTTAATCATGCTGTTGTTCATCGTTGGGAGATATAACACTTTGAACATGGTGCCCGTACATCATAGATAGGGCCAGTGACTTTTCGCGTGAAATTGGAGCACATGGTAGACTTCAATACCATATACACACCTCAGCTGTTGTTATACCTTCATTGGCTTCTGGTGCCGTGTCCGTCTTTGACCAAGCCACTCAGGACTAAGTTACTCCGACACTGAACCTTCGTGATTCGTGCGCAAGCTGTTAAAACGAGTCAGAACATTTTTTAGCCAATCAAAGAAGCTGGACGACCCTACAGTGCTTTGGACTGTATTTTGTCTCGAAATCTTTTCGCGAAATATCACTACCCCTAATCATAGGGAAACCATTTGTTTATATTCCTTATATTTAAAATCTCGCCATTCATATTATACATTTCATTCCGAAGTCTATAAAACACAGCTGGGCTTGATAAAATGCTACGTAATACCTATTCTGTTCGCTGTTATGATTGGACGAGAATATGACCCCCACACTTGAACATGGTGGGCAATTAGCCACCATTCACCGGGGCGCCTAATGAGATCTCTGTGGATAAGTGGACAGAAGACACGGCGAAAGATAAACGCACTGGTCAATGAAATGATCAGCTCTTCACAGGCACATTAATTCGCACCTGTCATGTAACCAGACAATTTAAGTGGGCAATTCCGCCCTCCGTTAGAAGGGTTGAGTATACTAAAACAGCACATGACAGAAATAAATACGAAAAACCTGAATATTCTGAAATGGCGACCTCAACAACAGGACCCAAAGGTAAATGTGTTAATAATTGTTGTTGCCCCTCACTGGATCAAAATTTAGCCAATGACTGCTGCATTGAGATGATAGTTTAGTGGAGTATTACAAAGTTGTTATGGTCCTATTTCCATCGTACTGATTTCTTAAATTTTGTTTATGAATAGCTGTACTTTCGAAACATTTAAGCAAACAAGTTTCTCTGGAGTGCTTGAGGGAATCCTATTCGTGAGACAGATATAAATAAAGATTGTGGTATGTTCCACTATGTTTCTTGTTTGGGTACTTACAAATTTTTNCTATTCGTGAGACAGATATAAATAAAGATTGTGGTATGTTCCACTATGTTTCTTGTTTGGGTACTTACAAATTTTTAATAAAATTTTAAATAATCGTAGTGTATGGGTTTCCGTTCTGTATTGTTTTATATTCGGAAACTTAAAATGTTGGATTCAATTTTGCCTTTTTTTTTTATCGTAACGATTTTAGTTTGGCAAATACTAGAAAACATACTGACCGGAGTTGATATCACATAGCAAGAGTAGCGAGAAAATTAAAATAATCAACTATAGGGCACGCAACGCGCTTCCAATTGGCGGGTGTTTCTGGGTATAGCCTGTTCACGATAAACTGAGAACTTTTGAAAATCCTGCTTAGGATCTACTTCTCTTTTCCCAGTATGTAACCTTCCACTACATATAAGAATGCTGAGGGCCTGATCACGTTATCCATGCGACATTAAGAAAAACCGTGGTATGGTTAACGACATAAATGTTTATTTATATAAAAATATGTATTCTAATATGTGTAAAACAAGCTACTGTAACAGTACACCAGTGTGCTGTACTGTAGAATTTGTACAGTTATTGGTAGGGCCAGTGACTTTTCGTGTAAAAATCGGAGTATGCAGTAGACTTCAATACTATATACACACCTCAGCTGTTGTTATACCTCCATTGGCTGCTGGTGCCGTGTCCGTCTTTGACCAAGCCACTCCGGACTAAGTAACTCCGACACTGAACCTTCGTGATTCGTGCGCAAACGGTTAACACGGGCCAGAACATTTTTTAGCCAGTCAAAGAAGCTGGACGACCCTACGGTGCTTTGGACTGTATCTTGTCTCAAAATCTTTTCGCGAAATATCACTGCCCCTAGTTATGAACAGTGACATTTTTCGAAGGTTGATCTTTAAAGCGCTCACATTACCGTGAACAACTTATATGCAACATCTTGAACTCGATGTGGCCTCTGAAAAGTTTTTAAGTTTATCAAACACGGCATGGGACACTGACATAAGTGGTTTCAAATACACCTTCTTCCCCGCACATGTTTTCGGGAAAGGAGGTCAAAAGTTATGTATGGTCTTAGAGTTTAGGATTATTACACTATTACGTCGCTAATCCAGCAGAGCCACGCCGACCACGACACTCACAAGAGTGTGATATCTTCAGTTATGAGCACGTTAAGAGCCTTTCAGCTAGGGTAATAAACGCTAAGCTTTTGCTGATGGAGATCATAAATCTTGGTGCTAGGGTATTAGGGGCTTCAGGTTTTAGCCGCTGGTTTGGAAAGTTATCACGCTTATCTTCCATTTTCAAAGAAACTGAAGCATAGGCTAACCATCTAATTACTAGTGTTTGTACATAGGCATAATAGCACATATNCTAACCATCTAATTACTAGTGTTTGTACATAGGCATAATAGCACATATAGGTTGACGCTATACCGCCACTGTGGAAGACAGTGTGGCTTATAGTGTCGTTGTTAATGCCCCCAGGCACAGACTATATGATGCCTTAAGGTTAAGGGGTTTGCAATAATGTAGTCGGTTGCTGTTTCATTTTGAAGGACGAATATATTGTCTGGAGTTTACACAAGAACTACATACATCAGCACTTCCGAGGTGTGGTACCTAATTTGACTATTTGACTATTGGGATTAACTGCTGATGACTTCGTGATGGAGGGGGAGGCTTCTCTGGACGGCGTACTGTATACTTAACTCTTGCTGGTATGATGTCAGCTGTGGTAGGTGAGCTACGGCGATGGGCGGCCTTGGCAAGGCCGCAGTTGCTGCCGTCTCACTGTGGTGATGTTCTACTGACGTGGTCAGGGGTCCGAACCCCTGATCTAACTCTCTGCTCAGTACTCTAGAACTGACTCTTCACTCTGGGCGGAAATAATCAACTGTTCGACCTTTCTGCGCGGTACTAATCAACTGGGGCCCCACTTCTCTCTCTCGAAAAGAGGTTTTTATGCTCGCCAGCCTCCACCCTTAATTGTCGGCACATGTCGTCTTTTATCGGGGGAGGGGGTGAGGTGGTGTAACACAGAACAATGCCTTTCAAAACACGTGTCCTGGTTCCTGAAGGTTGGGGGGCGGGGAAGGTAGCACTTTTCTACTAGCTTGCTCTGTCAGCTACTTCTCGGTGCGTTTCCACATTGTCCTGTGGTTAGCTAAGGGGGGAGAGGGGTGTTCTCGGCACCATTATCCAGCTCGTCAGCTATTTCTTCCGCGGTACGTGTTTCTGAATTTAGGCGAACTGCGCTTTTATATCTCGTGAAACTTATGCTCTCAACAGATCTCATGGGCTTGCTAGAGACGCAGGGGGGGTGGGGTGCCAGGGAGGCCTACGCCTCAGCGACACGTGTACTGTGATTCGCCACCTGCCTCGTGGCGCGTGTCGACTGAGATGCGCTCGCAAAGTGGGTCAGCGAGGCTTCAGTTCCAAAAGACGTCATACGTCAAGGTAGAGACCTGAAAAATTCGTGAGTTCAATGACCTACAGCCTAGACTCTATCGTCTTATGTACAAATATGCCGATATCAACTGCACATTGGTTGTCTGCTGACTCAGTGAAGGCTACGATTGGGCCAGCCTTTTCCTGGAGGCGTCAAACACCGTGTGGACCAATGACTAAAGTTATATATACGTAACTGTTTTGAATTCTAGCTTGTCTCAAAATGAATCCGCGAATTCTTCAGGTATCTACATATAGGTTGCTCACGGTTATTTGAGTACATCTGAATTCAACATTTGAAAAATGTCACTGACCCTAACCTGCGTAATATTTGAACGGGCACACTGAGTGGAATGCGCCAGTGTAAAGTTGGTAACGACGGAGGGGAAGTAGTTCCATGTCTTAAGCGTGCATTCCACGATTGAAGCTTCCTTGAACGATTCAATGCAAGCCTGCATGGCCGCTTGCAAGCTTGGTTCTATGGAGGATTTGGCCACGTGCTGACCGTTTTCATGGACGTTTTCGTAATTGGTCGTGTGCAATTTTCGATAGTAGGTTCCCTACAAGGTTAAAAATTTAGCTCATCAGAGAGATGGTGGTAGAGTCATTTTGTTTATTGCGTTTTGATAAAGAGCGTAAATCTATTAAATACGAATAAATAATAAATAAAAATACCCGAAAATGTTTAGTGATTATATAACAGCATCATGTGAAAAATTACGGCAAACATTCGTGTTAATTTAACGCAGAAGTTCCAGTTGTAAGACCGAAACGATTAGGCTGTGTGCTTTAAACACTTAATGCTGAGGTCGCGAGTGAAGATTGTTTCTGAACCACAGTTGCAGAAGTGAAATCATAAAAAATGCGCACGTGTTTACTTGCACGGCGAGAAGTAGCGTTGCATAGGTTATTCCATAGAAACCTCCATAGCAGCTTGCAATGCAGGCTCGGGTAGCAGGTCTCGTGTAAGCTTCCGCCCGTGCCTGGACGGACAATTAACTTCACACGTAAATATCGCTAGAATTTCAATAAAATAAACTATGGCGTAACAAGTTATTTAATGGCCAATTACATTTGAAATATTTTAACAACAATAAAACAAAACATTATTTACAAAACAAAAACTTACTGTTTACTTCGTAATTCCTAAACACGAGGCGAGCTTCACTAAAATAACCTTTTGTCGGGTCACTGATATGAAATAATTTATTTTCTGAGTTATTCAATTAACAAAGCCACTTGAGCTAATTCATGAAACAAATTTTTTTTTTAAATTTCACAACGTAATTTTTTGTCGCTCGCGCCTCGCGATGGTAAAGGAAAATGGCTGACCACAGCACACAACAAACTCTTTTACAGAGCCGGAAACACGTGTTGATACTTCATTTCACTGAGGAGACTGTTCTTAAAAAGCACCTGAACTACATTCAATGAAATACGCTCGTAAAAAATAATTCAACTGAATATATAATATCCCGACACCACCAGCAAGGAATTCTCTCATATAGATAAATTATGACGGGAGAGAGCTCAATGGCAATGGCATTTCACCGGGCGGGTGATGACCTTTCATATAACCGTAATGTTCGCGTGCTCTGCCATAATATTTATAAATGTTATTAAAGCCCTTGCTCTATAACTTATAAATATTGTACATCATTTTATGAGCATAATTTTTCTCACAAATGTTGTAATTATCATTAAATATCTATATTATAATATCTAATGGTGAATATTATTTTCTTCTATAGTCATCGCAAAGATCATCAACATAATAACACGCATCCCGCAACAACCATCAGCTGACACAGTACTTTGCAAATGAGGGCGTTTACTGTTTACATGCTGTGTAGTTTGGTCACAACGTCTGTCAAATTTTACTGGAGTTATATGAAACAGAGAACAGCCAATCAGACACAAGGCCCGTTACCAAAGCTTGCGCAGCCAATCCGCGAATAGGTACCCTCACGCAATTTAGTCTCCGAGTATTTATTTACTCTGTGCTGAGGTCAATCGTGAATTGTAGCTTGATGAAGAGATCTTCAACTACAGTCGCCAAGTCGAGAGGAATGGCGTCGTTACTCGGCTCTCGATAGCGAGTTCTGGACTATCGATAACCTCGCCGAACTCTCGATAACCCTCGCGCACTGTGAGAGGCGTATCGGAACGGGCCACCTCGTGGAGCCCGGAGTGGAATATCGCGTGACGCAATTTGCTAATTTTTGGGCAAGGGGTGGGGGGATGGGTGGGGGTCGCTACCAGAGTAAATCCAATCCATCATCACCCTGGCGTCGCGTGACGTCACCGCGACGGATGCAAAGCGTGAGTTCCGGCCGGATGCGAGCAGGCAGCTGCATCTCCGTATCTACTCCTTCTTCCGCTTCTTCCGACAGATGTTCAGCTGACGGTATCTTGCCATCTCGCGTGTATTTTTAACTAGATACGAGTGAATTTCGCAAGTTGTCACGTTTACTTTACAATCTTTTTTTTTTAATCCTTGCTAATGTTCTACTCCGAGGATATTCCTCCGCCTCATGCAAACAAAGCTTGATCCAAGTCTAGAAAATTACAACAAAGGGATCGTTGACCACATTCGTGCGCATTCAGTGTAATAATATTTTGCATAAGAACTATACTGTTGGTAATGTTTAGTAAGAAATATTTCTTATGCAAAATATTATTGCACTGAATGCGAATGAATGCGGTGCCCTGTCCTTTGGTATATATAAAATTTAAGTAAAAATTCATTTTAAGACAAAATAAGGTACTTCTGTGTTAACTCAAGTATAAAACGCTTGTGAAACATGACATATTTAGAAAACAACGAAGGGCGTCATAGGTACCTAGTGTAATTTTTCAGTGGTTTAATTCAAAATGTATGACAGAAAAGGTTTTTCTGAAGAAAAAAATGCTTATTTGCCGCAACCAAACTAATTGTTTGTATACAGGCGATATTTTGGTGATGAAACCAAATTATTTTGTTGTTCCTATTTGGTTGCTACAAACTGTAAGGTTTGGTGGTGCAACTAAATGTTTGTTTGGTTCTACACACATTAAACAGTCCCCGTTAATATTTAAAATGTGTAAGCACAACCGGGGTTCGATCCGAGACCACTAGCAGCCGAACGTTGCACCCTAGCAACGTTATGTAACGTGACTTCTAACGGATCTCAAGTTCTACAGCTTTACTTTTTAGTTTCCTGTTGAACTCGTTTTATTGTGATTTTCATACCATTATGAAGCATTTATTAGTGCAATAACGAATACTGCTAGTTTCCTAATGGTCGCAACAATTTCATACAAACCTTCGAGCTGTATTTCCGAACGAAGTCTTTCAATTAAGTGGCAAAGCAAATATATACAGTTTATTCAACTAAATATTTTGTTGACGATCCAAATTTTTTTTTTTTTTTTTTGGTACAACACAAAGATTTTGTTTATTCAAGTATGTATTTTGTTAAATGAACAAAATAAATTTTGTTGCTTTAAAAGTTTTCTTTACTCAACAAAATATTTTGTTGGAGTCTACTTGTTGAGGCTATTTTGTCCCATGCAAAAGAGTATTTTGTCGGCATGAACAAACCTATATCTCAGTGAAGTGTCCCTTTTAAAATTGATCCGTAGTGGTTCTGACATACCATGTTCAACTCTTTAGCCAGTAACAAACATTAAGAAATAATGTGACCGTATCGCTTGCTAACTAACTGAGCAAAAATGCCGCTCATCGGGGCGCCAGCCAATAAATAAACATTTGTGGCCCGCGCGTGTAACGGATTGAGAAGTATATGCCCCAGCCAAACGAATACGCGAAATTCATAAGATTTAAATTTAAAATTCAGACCTCATTATTACACACAGAATTCCTGGAACCATAATGGACTGATTTCAGTCTGTATTTCGTCACGTGATACTGGAAAATAATAAATAATGAGTTAACCTCTATCACGGTTCACGGTTAGAGATGCAAAAACTTAGACAAAATATTACGGACTTAAAAAATAGCTGTAAATATATATGCCCTAACGCCCTGACAGAACTCGTTTTAAAATTTTGATCTGAAAAGTAAGCTGTGGTGAAACAAAGATAAATACAAGCTGGAAGGGATACTACATTCTTAAGGACGTCACCTTGCTGGAAGTGTTTAGCGTGTCAGAGGAATCCTAGAAGTGTATTTCTGCAGACTAATAGCATTAAAACCAAAGTTTGTTCTTCGAAATCGAAATAGAAACATTTAGCCTATTCATATTTATAATTTTCTTCCCCGCTGACTTAAGTATACAAAAAAAATATTTATAGTTTCTGAATTTATCTATGAAGAAACTCAATAATTTAATTAGTTTAGTTTTTAATGGAGGGTATGGAAAATTTCTAAAGAGTATGGAAAATTTTAAGCTCTAGTGGTTATGTTTTATAGTTGTGTAAACCGCCTAAGAGATATGAAGGAAAAAAAAATATATATTCTATAATTCTCAAAAGCACTATTAAATTTGCACATATAATAATTATGTAACTAGATTCGCAGAAAAATANGTATGGAAAATTTTAAGCTCTAGTGGTTATGTTTTATAGTTGTGTAAACCGCCTAAGAGATATGAAGGAAAAAAAATATATATATTCTATAATTCTCAAAAGCACTATTAAATTTGCACATATAATAATTATGTAACTAGATTCGCAGAAAAATAAACATTTTCGTTACTGTCCCCGAAGTTACATGTCAAAATCACAATTTTACAGTTGTTGGGTTGCAAAAATTAAATTAATGAAATCTTAAAAACAATGAGACTAGAGTAATACGAAGGGACTGTCCTTATTCTTTTTAAAATGTTCTTAGTGAAAAAATGTAACAAGATTTAGAGACAGCCACAGCGAAAAATATTCAAAAATTTGTTATCCGCTAAATTTAAAAACTGCCTAAAAAATTGTGCCTGGTCAAACAGATACTTTGAGGTTGCACTGTAATTTTTTTTTCTGAATCTGAAGAGCTTACATAAAAATGATTTAAGACATGTGATAATGTGGAGAATATTGAATTCGCTTTTATTATATGCTGGAAATAATACCTAATATAATATAAATAAACTGAAACACGATTGCAGCAATTTTCGTGTTTCTCCCCTTGTCGATGGTCTTTAAAAAACACAAAGAAGGTTATCTCAGTCGAACGGGAGGTTATTATTTAACCACAGCCCTTTCTTCTGTTATGAGAACGCGCTAGGCTCTTTTTAGAGGTATTTTAGGGGCACGGAAGTTATTTTGTGTTCTCAAAGAGACACGTGGCCAATGGGCAAAGGATAACTGCTGGCACCCGCGCAAGGGTATTGAAGTGTAGCGTGCGTGGAAATATCTTCGCGAAACTCGGGTGTCGCTAGTCGAAGGACAATTGAGTATAGACATCGCTTAAATATTGCCTAAAAAAAAAAAAAATTCCCTAGCTATAGGTCGCGAGTGGGAGGAGCCCAGGAGCTGCCCTATTCCTATCTCTAATAGGAATTTATTTTCCTTTCCAGCACACTGGGATGAATATTTTGGCGACGCCGAGAGAGAACGGCTCCGTCAAACTAATTTAAAGCTGACCTTTTCGAGGTAGAGCTGTGCGAACTTTAAAGTCTGGTGCGTGAGACATGTTCACGGCTGCTTATTGGGAGCTGAAAAAATAAACTGGAGAAAATATATTTAATGCACTTCCACTGTTAGAAATTTCTGTAGATTTACGGGAAAGTTTACGGAGATTCAGAGTTAATTTATGGAAAGGCACTTCGTGACGACTAATAACGGAAATGAGCTCCTTAAATATAAAATACGGAAGCTCTTCGCATTCTTATGGCTTCGTTTCGATTTTGAGATACGAACAATGCAGATAATACCCTAAGCGTATAAAGCCCCCATCTTCAAAATTAAGTACTACTTCGTGTAAAATAGCAGTAGGTGAGTGGGCGATCCACTCATGGAATGCCAATTCGTTGATTCTTTTCAAATTCCACTACAGGATAAAACCTTCTGTATATACAGTGAAACACGCATATAACGAAAATAAAACAATGTTTTTGTAACCTCGTTTTATAAACCTCAAGCTCAAATACAGTAATCGCTCTAACACAAATTGAAAGCAAGACAGGTGCGTTCGTCACTTTCATGTAAAATCAATATTTACAAAATACTTCATGTAAATGTGTGGTGGGTGAGTCTTTCGAGTTACTGATTGTTAATTTTTTGATTCGTGTTCAAATCTCACTACAGCACTAATTATGAATTTTTTTATTATTTCTATGTTATACACAGTGAAATACATTACGAAAATAAAACTCTTTTTTTTATCCCTGTTTGTAAACCTGCAATAAAAAAATCGCGCGCACACTAACATGACTAGAAACTAAAGAGGCACATGCATCATTCCATATAAATTCCGTCTTTACAACATTACTTCTTGTAAAGCGTGGTAGGTGAGTGGATAATCTGTTGGAGTTCAAATCCAGCCACCGGAATGTTTTCATAACTAGATTATAGCCATTTTTATAAACAGTAAATCACTCACTTAACGTAAGTAAAACGTTGTTTTTGTTACCCATTTTTATATAGAGCAGATTTTAAAAAAACTTGCATATTTGTGGACACGTTCCGTGAATTCACGTAGATTTATGTGAAATTTACGGGGGGAACGTTATTGGAAAAAACAAAGAGACTGTAATTTAACGCAGAAGTCTGGATAATTTGTAACCGGTATTTTCCGTTATTTTACGGACAATTTTTTTTTTTAACAGTGTGGCATCAGTTCAGAGAGTCTGAACTTCTCGGTTTTCAAGTCGTGCCCCATGCAGTCTTCGACTTTGAACCTCTTAAGGGAGAAGTATCGTCGCCATCTTGGATTTACCTATTTCCTTGCATAACTTAATTTTCCGAGTCAATTAAAAAAAACAAGGCAGTCAAGACATAGGGAACATCTTAACAGTTATTTCGAAATCGAACATATTTTTTTATACATAAGTTTCACATCTGTGACCGTAATAAAATATTTTCTAATTATTTAATAAAGTCAACCCCAAATGGAAAAAATACAGATATAATTGAAACCGCGCAAATGAAAAAAAAAATCCTTTAGTAGTCCTCTATGTCGTGTCTAGCTTTAATTTTTCATGTCTGGTCATAAATTTTCATTACGAAGATTTGTAAGAAAAATTGAAAATGGAATGTATACTTTGTCCACTCAATTGTCTGAAGCCCTGCTGAAGTTCTACTTCCAGGATATTCCTCCACCTCATGCAAACAAAGCTTAACCAGGTATAGAAAATTACACCGGATCCGTGAGCACTCGGTTTAATAATATTTTACTAAGAAGGATTTATTACTAGGTATTACCAATACACCTATTATTTCTCTGTTTCAATCCATGTTAAATATTAATGGAATTTTATAATTCATAGATATATAAAGTTCCATTTAATAAAAAAATATGGTACATTTAAGTAAACAGAAGTATTAAATGCTTGTAATACGTGAGCAAACACGTCATACACAAAGCGATTTTTCGAAGATCTGATTCCAAAAATGTGGGGGAACCGCGATTAGGCTACAAATGCGTTCACCTGCCCGGCACTTTAATTGCGTCGTGGCACGTTCTATCAATACAGACGGTATAAAATCGGGAAGATCTCTTCTGCCAACCAATTTTCAAAAACACGGTAGCATCTCGCTGCTTCCGTGATTGGGCAAGGCATGTTTCACGTAGCGGAGATGTTATCAGACAAATCAAAACCCGGCCAATATTTGATTATCAGACGTCTCACTGGCCGAGCCAAACAAAGAAACGTGTTCTCACAGACAACAGGCAAATACAAAATACAATAAAAAAAAAGCTTTTTTTTTACACCGAGAAGATGCTTTTGTTAAATTAGGATTAAACTTGTTTGACGAATCCGAATTAATTGATTGTATAGGAGGCAGTTAAATATTTTCATGCTGGAACAAATTAATTTTGTTGTTATTAAAAGTTTGCTCCAAACACGAGAAATTTAGTTTACGCAACTGAACATTTTCCACTCTCCACGTGCGACATATTTTTCTCTTTATAATTTCACCATAAAGTTATGTAAAATAGTGTCACCAGTGAGAGTTTCAAGAGGCGAGTTGCCAACGTAAATACGGCCCGCCTGTTAAGTGCTTGCTCATAGAGGCGATGTGGCACGTGATGAACGTACCTTATTCGGCCGTATAGCCGTATCCCGATTTATAGGCCTCGGGTACTCTAAATACTTCCAGGCAGGCGGAACCCCCAATGCCATTTTACACGATAATAATTCTCTGTAAAAGCTTGTGCAAGGTCCGCTATAGCGACTGTTATACCGTCTAGTGGGGCACCCGTCGTGGCATCTCCCGCCTTGTACGGGCCAGACTTCGTACCAGGTTTGGTGGTACGAAACGTCCTATTTTTGTGGCGGGTTCTACACCGGGTTTCGTACCTGCCCAATCACATCGCAGTTTCAGAGCGTAGGGCGCTACCTGTGGCTACTACTTGAAACGAGTCGACGAAGAAACAAAAAAAAAAGACGCCTCCATCTTGATTATACGTCCGTGAGGTAGAAACTCTTTGAAATAGAATTAAAATTCCACATAGACGAATAATATTGGCGATGACAACTTTTAATTACTGTTTAAAACAGTCCCAAACACTTAAAACATTACCTACATTAAGAAAAAGTGAAGTCGAGGTGCTTTATATACACACACATATATATACGGGTTATATAAAAGATGATTCTAAAATCACGGGACAAACATTGAGGGGTGGTAGAGCTCACTAAAACAAACAATTATTATATAGGAATATATGGGCGGGAGTGAAGCGTTGAGGTACAAACACAAAAACATAACACATTAACGGAAACATAAAATGTTCATTAGCAGCATACTTAACGAGTGATTCCGTACAGAAAATGTTAAAACAGTTGTTGGAAATGCATCCACCAACAGTCACGCATGCTAGGTGACCTCTAAATATGGCGTGATTGGCTGATAATGGTGGCGATAGTTGAGGGCAGTCAAACGGTGTGCCAGTGACCTGCTGCATCAGCGAACAAAGCATTTGCGCCCATATATTCCTATACAATAATTGTTTGTTTTACTGAGCTCTACCACCCCCCAATGTTTGTCCCGTGATTTTATAATCATCCTGTATATACCGCGAATATTTAATGCCCGAAGCCTGTTTGTGAACTGTTAGTAGATACAGTGGTAAAGTCATAATGCTCGTTCTAAAGCGTGACTTTTGGGCGTAGGTTTAAAACTCCGTCAGTGACTTACGTTTTTTTTTTTTTTTTATATTTCATGCGGATAATAAATTGATCTGCAAAGAAAAAAACTGAATTTTGCAAAAACTGTTAATGATTTTCGTTAAAAATTAAAAATAACACTCTCGTACTATTGTGACTTCACATCGTTTTCAAGAAAATGAACGAAACTACACCAGCAGTAAGCAATGGATTAATGTAAAAACCAACAGTAAAATGGTAATCTTAAGCTGTGCTAGGTAAATTTTTTTTATAGGCCTACGCACGTCACTGACTGGTAGCAGTTGCAAGAACGAGGTTCATAGTTACCACGAACCACAGTTCTGCGTGCCCACCGAGGGTGTCGAATGTCAGTACGCAGACTGCTGTCGTGTGATACGGATCCTTCCACGGCGGGTTCACACGGCGGGGCTGGTGTGCCGGCTCGCACACCAGGCCTTGTGGAAGCCTTGTAAAGCCCGGCGCACGCGATTTTCCCTTACGCGATTCGCTAGGATATTATTTAAGAGCCGGACAAAGAGCTACGTAACTTGGTTACTCGCGGGGTTCGACGCTGGTTGGGCCGCGCGCGCCACGGGTTTCCTCGCGAACTACTCTGTCAACTAGTAACGCCGGCAGCCATCGACAATTTTTCGACAGCTGGCGTGAGCAATAAATAGAGACCTGAAAAATTTCGTTAGTTCAATGACCTGCAGCCTAGACTCTATAGTCTCATGTACAAATATGCCGATATCAACTGCACATTGGTTGTCTTATGACTCGGTGAAGGCGACGATTGGGCCAGCCTTTTCCTGGAGGCGTCAAACACCGTGTGGTCCAATGACTTAAAGTTATATATATACGCAACTGTTTTGAATTCTAGCTTGTCTCAAAATGAAACCGCTCTTCAGGCCTCTAGTAATAAACAACGAACTCTGTACGGCGAAGAAAGATTGCTGTGATTACACTTCTTCCAGTTTCGGATCGTGAAGATAAATATTGTAGACGAAACAAACGTCTGCGGACAAGATAATGTCGGCCTGAAGGAACGAAAACAGTGATGTACTTGCAATGCTCCTCGAATAATTGGGGCGCGTGCAACATATAACCCCAAAACTGTATTCAAATATGTTGATTCTATGCCTTTATCAACACTGTTATCTTCTATTTTATATAGTTTTTCGTGTTCGAAGCTTACGAAAATACCGCCGAAACAATCATGATGCCATGTACATACATATAGGGGCAGTGATATTTCGCGAAAATATTTCAAGACAAGATACAGTCCAAAGCACTGTAGGGTCGTTCAGCTTCTTTGATTGGTTAAAAAAATTTTCTGGCCCGCGTTAATCTTTTGCGCGCGAATCGCGAAGGTTCAGTGTCGGAGTTACTTAGTCCCTGAGTGGCTTGGTCAAAGACGGACACGGCACCAGCAGCCAATGGAGGTATGGCAACAGCCGAGGTGTGTATGAAGTATTGAAGTCTACTGTGTGCTCCGATTTTTACGCGAAAAGTCACTGGCCCTACGTATATAAAGTCACGCGTCACGTTATTTGCTCTCATTGGCTGAGATCGGGAACTAGCAAAGAAACACGTGGAGAGAATAGAGACATTCCAATTACCGAAATATAGCAGAATAGTCTGGAGAAGTGCACGTGGGCGTCGCTATTTCCAGTGGATGAGCGCGCCAAGCGACAAGCAAGACCCCGCGAATGCGAATTCGTAAGGACGATCGCTCCGTGAGCGGCGGGCTTAATTCCGGCTTTAACCGGGGTCACGAGTGCTTATTTTCCCTCTACTTCCAGGGAACAGCGCTGGGAAGGAGGGGAAGTCCCCCGTTACACTGACCAGCGCGTGTTCTCCAACAGCGACAAGGATCTCTTTTTACGAGTAGCGAGTTCACCCTAATGGCCTAATGGGGAAACCATTACGACACCTTTATGCGTCGACGTTAGCTTGCCGGACGCTTTTTCCATTAGGCTGCGGTCGTANCAACCCTCTCCACAAGGGCTGGACGCTTCAAAGGCTCGTTCCCGGCCATATCAAAAGCAATTGCAAAAATTCGTACCGTGAAATTGGTACTAATGATTTACAAAGTCCTTGCTCCACTGCTATGCTTATCGCAATATTGGTATACATTTATATTTCGACTGGCTAAAAAATTCCAATTTTCTGTTCTGCGTGTAAAATAAACTCGTAACTGAATTAAATTTAGCTCTCTCCGCGGCCCCATATTGCGAAATTGAAATCAGATATCCCCCCCCCCCAATGATACGTTAAATAACTTCGTTAAAAGATAGGATAAAATTGGAATTCCCATTTGCCACACATTTATTAAAATCAGGAGCAATTAATTTCTAACAGTGAATCAGGGCGAAAGTGCTTCGCCATGTTGATGTAGTTGTGCTAGTTGCGACAAGCAGTAAGCGTACATCTCACACGACGGTCACTAGTTATTTGTAGCGACAACTTAAACAATCCTCTTTTGTTACATATAATATTAAAAAAAAAAATACAAGCAGCTGTAGTCTAAAGAGATTATACCCAACAAAATTCGTTTTGGTATTGAAGAGACTGATTGGAGAGAACGGCAAAATGCGTGTTGCTATCTGGCAATAGAATAAATTCAAAGCTTCCCTGCGTTCGTTTGATAAGTACAGGTTCACAGTCGAGGTACCAGCTACTGCGCACGCG
The DNA here is from genome assembly GCA_002778355.1 of Clitarchus hookeri. NCBI lineage: Eukaryota > Metazoa > Arthropoda > Insecta > Phasmatodea > Phasmatidae > Clitarchus > Clitarchus hookeri. Next base: position 238,338 of record NQII01001568.1, read on the forward strand.
CGTGCAAAAACAACCAACTTTTTCATAAACACTCTTTAAAGTGGCATTAAATGTTAAAAGCACCTATCCTCCCAGTTCCTTGGGTTAGTTTAATAGGTCCGGTAAGATTGAAGATACATTGTAAACTAAATTTCGGTAAATTTCCTAAACGACAATGGGATATTATAACTAGGGGCAGTGATATTTCGCGAAAATATTTCGAGACAAGATAAAGTCCAAAGCACTGTAGGGTCGTCCAGCTCCTTTGATTGACTAAAAAATTTTCTGGCCCGTGTTACCCGTTTGCGCACGAATCACGAAAGTTCAGTGTCCGAGTTACTTAGTCCTAAGTGACTTGGTCGAAGACGGACACGGCACCAGCAGCCAATGGAAGTATAACAACAGCTGAGGTGTGTATATAGTATTGAAGTCTACTGTGTGCTCCGATTTTTACGCGAAAAGTCACTGGCCCTAATTATAACCTATAAATGGCGGGGAAAATTTACCATGCAGTACATCAGTAGGGATACCCGATTTTAGCGAAAAGCTTTCACGACCAGTTGTATTTCATAACACATTAGCTCAGAATCCACTTTCGTTATTGCATGATCTAGGTGTTACGCGTCTTTGGTGTCTGCCCGCGAATCACGGACGTTCAGTGTTGCAGTAACCTACTGTAATTATGATTGGCCAGTCAAGTAAGAAAATGCCTTCTTACGAACACACGTCGCCAATAAGCAAAATAATACTGCTGGTACGCCCGTAGGGTATTAAAGTCTATCATGGACGTAAAAATTTTGGTGAAATTCGGGTGTCCCTATACATCTGGATACGAATATATAGCCTGTTTGCAGTACCTAGACCCTTTTTGATTTGAACTTCAGAAAAATTTTGCACATGTCTGTATTTCATTGTTTTCTCATCTTCGTAGTTTTTGTTTCACAGATAAATAAATCCAATTGCAATATTTATGCATAGGGCCAGTGACTTTTCGCGTAAAAATCTGAGCACAGAGTAGTCTTCAATACTATATACACACCTCGGCTGTTGTTATACCTCCATTGGCTGCTGGTGCCGTGTCCGTCTTTGACCAAGCCACTCAGGAATAAGTAACTCCAACACTGGACCTTCGTGATTCGTGCGCAAACGGTTAACAGAGGCCAGAACATGTTTAAGCCAATCAAAGAAGCTGGATGCCCCTATAGTGCTTTGGACTGTACCTTGTCTCGAAATCTTTTCGCGAATTACACTGCCTCTATTTATGCACAGCGAATCATGCGCGAAGGTAATAAATACAGTAATGTATTTAAGAGGATTTTTTTTTTGTTGTCAGGTGCAGTCAGTTACATGAAATTAATTTTTTTTCGAACGTAAAGTATCGATTAGGGAATTGAATCAACGTTCCTAGGGCTAACGGAGTCATCCGTTTAGAGGTCTTCTATTGTGTGAAACACGTGGTAATTTTCACGTTAGCAGACGGGCAAGGTGCAAGCGATAAACACAGCATATTTTGAGCGAGAAAAATATGCGAAATTTATTTAATGCCGTGAATAACAAACAAACTTCTTAGCAAACGAGCAGCAGCTAAGACATGTGGTGTATCATTTTCACGTTTTCAACGGCGTTGGGTTCGTGGTGCGGCAGTGCAGCTGAACAAGACNCTAAGACATGTGGTGTATCATTTTCACGTTTTCAACGGCGTTGGGTTCGTGGTGCGGCAGTGCAGCTGAACAAGAGGGGTGGTCAAACAACCTTTTTCAAATGAACAAAAGCTAACATTAAAAAAGCATTGAAATTTTTTTCTTCCTTTATGTCATTATTTCCCATTGTTTGCTGCACTGGGCTAAGTGGTATAGTGGTGACCCTATTCGCCAGACAATGGCGAACAAGGTCAACAAAAATTATCATAAATAAAAAACTAATAGATGTATCATATTGTACATTACACAAACATAAATAACTGTCATTTGTGTGAAAATGAACTCAGTTAATAGAAAAACACACATGAAAACGTTAAAAAATGTTTTTTTAGAAAACAATATTTGCCCACGTGTGACTGAAATTTTACCAACGCACATGGATATCAGCTTTTGTCCATACGACGTAATAACTCATACTTGTTCTATTGCCACTGCAAAAGTGCATCAAATCCTATCCACGTCGTTTATGACAGTCGTACTGGCAGAAAAAGCAGTTCACTGTTGGGACCCGGAGACTGGGTTTTGCGCAGCTATCGTGATCACTCTACCACACGTTCACTCCAAGGCACAGACACTCCTNGGGACCCGGAGACTGGGTTTTGCGCAGCTATCGTGATCACTCTACCACACGTTCACTCCAAGGCACAGACACTCCTGGACCACTACCTTGGGATACGAGCCTTGCTGCGAGGGAGTAACGTGAATTTTGCAGCTCTCTAGGAATTGCTAATATGTACGCGCGTGTCTGACGTACCGTCTGTTAACGTATTCACTTTGTCTCGGGGTGGAGCAGAAGCGGCAGCCACTTCGCAGACGGTCCCTGGGNCGACGGCGGCTGGAGGAGAGATGTGCAACACTGGAAGCGAGCGCATTAATTCCTCGCTGGCATGACGTCAGAAACGAGGAAGGGTGGGAGGTGCCTGGAAGGGGCGGCAAGTCAAGGGGCACGAGAAGATTGGGAGCGGCAGTTTGAAGGACCCGAGGGAAATTAGAACCGAATAATATTTCCACGCTTTGGTACGCGGAGGAGATCTCCTGAAGGTCACTGGTCCGTTGAGCAGACAACGCGGGCTTCTCTAGTCTTTAGAGCCAGCGGAGTCGGCGTGCGAGGGCGAGAATCCAGACCGCGGGGGTTTCATTTCTGTCTTCATAATTCAGACACCCCCGCGAAATGACTTGCACGAAAATTTCCAGAGCGAAAGTCGTCCGCAGACTTGCTCTTAGACAGGCTGTAAATTTGAGAATCAAGTGCGAGTGTAGTGTGTATTCGGCAACCACATATTGGTTGACAATTTGAATACCTCCCATTGTAGTATTAACAAACGTCAATTAACCGAATGAAAAAATATATATTATTAATTTATAACTAGAGACTTGCTAAATTCGCGTTATCTTTCGGTGACATGATAGACGCCACTGCCTTATAAACATGTAACCACAGTTCGTAATTTCATTGGCCACTGCACTGTAATCAACGTCACGTATCTGCTTGAACTCCTCAAAAGAGATTGGCCACTCCACCACTGGACTTATGTTATTGGCTTAAGAGTTCTCCGAGGCGTGCAAAACACAAACTGATAACTACAAATGACGTAACTTCCGGGAGCAGGCTGACACGTCACTGCTTGCAACTGACGTTCAATGTCAACCCTGTTTTCGGATGTGTTAAAGGGATCTGGAGTGGAGACATTGAACTACTTGTTACATAATACATTTTTATTAAGCACAATACACATACTGTACATGACCTAATACACGAACATCACCATTAGTACCATCCTACTTTCTAAATTTTCAAATCTCATCTCCTAGCTCAAACTTAAGCCTACGACGAGAATACAATACTGGAGAAGGTGAAATAGCAATAACAGAATTAGAAGTAGCAACAAGCTCATTAATAGCAAAAGTCTTCCAACACATGTCTCTTGAATCTATTTGACTGATATAATTAACACTGGACACTGTACTGTTGTGAGGATGTCTGTAGAAGCAAATCTCCAGAATACCAGATCCATTACAGGTCTACTGTTGCCAGTATGGACAGGAAAATTTAGCGAGTTTAATGGCCTGTAAGCTAAACTCCACAGTCCTGTATATTCTCAGGCCTCAGATGTTTGTTCGCTGGCTGCTGCTCCAGAAAGTAGCCAGCGTTACCTCACACCTGGCAGTATGGGATTCGCTACTTGTTTCCTTGCAAGTTCTGCTATTGGCTCAGAGTAGTCCAGGGCGTGTCTAATATACTGTGATCTTATTGCAAAGGTGACTTCAGTGTACACGTGTTTGACGTCTATCTAGCCTTGAAATGAATGCACGAAATTATTCTTTCCCATTCTATTGATATGTAAGGATTTTTCATATATAAATTAAATTTAGCATGTGTGTAGCCCTTGCTCTGATTAAGATCCTGGTTAAACCAGGAACGTTATAAATAGAAACCTGCAAAATTCGCGTAATTATTTAAGGACAGACTGATCTCCAAGTTATTGTGTGTTTGACCAACTTTGGCCATTGGCTAAAAATACGCTCGGTACACCTCTGTGAACTCTTGAGCCAATAACATAAGTCCAGAGGTGGAGTGGCCAATCTCTTTTGAGGAGTTCAAGCTGATAGGTGACGTTGATTACAGTGCAGCGGCTAATGAACCTACGAACTGTGGTAATTTTTTTATAAGGCAGTGAAGTCAATGATGCCACCGAAAGATAACGCGAATTTTGCACGTCTCCACTGATAACTCACTCGATATGCGAACATGGAAATTCGCCGCAGTGAGCCTTGGCGAAGCCCGTCGAGAGAATCACCAGACTCGATGAATGATCGTAAAAAGNCATGGAAATTCGCCGCAGTGAGCCTTGGCGAAGCCCGTCGAGAGAATCACCAGACTCGATGAATGATCGTAAAAAACTGAATGATTTTCCGGTGGCGATACCCCATTTCTCGCGGAAATATTTCATGTATAGCTGTATTGCAAAATACTTTATCTCGTATCCTATTTCGTGATCCAGGGGTTTTGATTGTTACGCGTCTTAGCCGCCTCCTCGCGAATCACGGACGTTAAATACCAGAGTAACACGAATCCGACTGGCACATTCCAGTACAGTCCATTAGTGGTTACTTCCAACTTTCCTGAAGACTTACTGATGTTCTTCTTCCAGGATATTCCTCCGCCTCAAGCGAACAAAGNCATGGAAATTCGCCGCAGTGAGCCTTGGCGAAGCCCGTCGAGAGAATCACCAGACTCGATGAATGATCGTAAAAAGCTGAATGATTTTCCGGTGGCGATACCCCATTTCTCGCGGAAATATTTCATTAATAGCTGTATTGCAAAATACTTTATCTCGTATCCTATTTCGTGATCCAGGGGTTTTGATTGTTACGCGTCTTAGCCGCCTCCTCGCGAATCACGGACGTTAAATACCAGAGTAACACGAATCCGACTGGCACATTCCAGTACAGTCCATTCGTGGTTACTTCCAACTTTCCTGAAGACTTACTGATGTTCTTCTTCCAGGATATTCCTCCGCCTCAAGCGAACAAAGCTTAGCCAAGTCTAGAAAATTACAAGGGGAAACGCACTGCAAAAGTGCGCATTCAGTTTAATAATATTTTGCTTGATAACCATTTCTTACTAAGCATTGCCACCATAAATATTTTCTCTCTGTTTTTATTAATATTAATTGTAAATCAAATATTGTAATTTAAAGACAGTATGTAATTAAATGTTCAGTTTAACAAAAATAAGATACTTTTATATCAACAGAAATATAAAAAGTTTGTTATAATTACAAACTTAGTATGCATCCTACCCAAACCACTGCTCAAACCAAACTGAGATGTGAATTGCTAATATATTTGTTATACGACCACCATATTGGATGCCTTCGATTCCTGCCGATGGTAATTGAAACTGAATCACATTAATAATGACCCACTACCTGTTTAGAATCCCATCGAGTCTAATTAAACAGTAAATTCATTGTACTCGACCAGCCTTGGTTCGAGTTATTTCGAGGGCAATTAAAACATAAGTACATGTGTACTGTACTAGTAATTAATTAAAATCTTGTCGATGCTAGTTATATGTTTAGGAAACAACCAAATACGTCATATATGGAATAATTTCTCAAAGGTTTGATAATAAAAATGTTAAGATACAGAGAATAGACTACACCATACTGTCTTCTCTCAAATACAAGTGGCCAATAACCACTGGAAAACTGCAGAAGTGTACGTACAATATTGAAGTCTATCTTGCGGTGAACTCTTTTCGCGGNGGCCAATAACCACTGGAAAACTGCAGAAGTGTACGTACAATATTGAAGTCTATCTTGCGGTGAACTCTTTTCGCGGTGAACAGATTCTCACACTTTTTACTTAAGTAAAAAGCAAGATTTATCTGAGCTTCAAGTACAGTCGCTGTGAAATGGTCACTAATTAACAGTGAGGAACCAAACGCTGATTACATGTGAAAGTGATTATTAATGGAGGTGCGCGTCCTTGAAAATAGAGCCATTCAAATGCCTTTACTTCTAAATGATTAGAAAACACTTCTTGTGAAACAACCTATTACTTAATAGGATAGCCATTTAGAGAGTTGATATTGCTACAAGTCGCGTGGGGCGTATCCAAGTTCGTGAGAGGTGGAGGTGTTAATAAAAATAAAAGAGCTGAATTTTATTTCTTAAACGATTAACAATACTGTAAAAATATACACAGCTGTATTTAAAACATTAAACTGGCCATCTATATATTTTCACTTATTCTCTCTTTTCACTTATTTAATTGCAACCCCAATTTTAATTAAAGCCCTTACACTGTCTTTATACTCTGTACATTCACTTAATACTTTTTTTTATTTACACATTTACAGAGACGTGCGAAATTTGCATTACTATTTGGTAACATGCTAGACTTCACTTCCCTGCACCTACTTGAGATATTGGTTACTGGCGATAATACGGCGTCGTTTTATTGTGTGACCACTTTACTGGAGATTGGTTGTTCAAACGTTTAAGCGTTTACTAATGAGTAGGGCCAGTGACTTTTCGCGTAAAAATCGGAGAGCACTGTATCTTGTCCCGAAACATCACTGCCCCTACCTATATCGCATGTGTCGATAAGCTACCGCCACAACTGAACGGGTTAACGGCAAATGGCTTGTAGCTGTACTTTGGTGCGTTAACGTGTGACCACCCGGACCGTTTTCGGCGTGTCGGTTTAACTGGTGGGGTAGATCACGCAACCCCCGCGTTACCCAGCTGGAACCCCTAAGTGGCTACGCGGACAGCACGCCACAGTACTGAAATACCCGAGCACGACTGCCCAGGGTGAGATGATATTCCTGGGGAAACATTAATACCGTAAATGTTGATACAGTCTTAACTACCCCCTTCACCGACAATGTCTCTGGCCGTTGTGCAATTGAGCCCAAATGCTAATTACTTACATAAGAAACGTAGAATTAAAATTCAAGCACAGTGTATTCTTTTACATGTTCTGTTTTAACCACAGACTAAAGACGAGGTAGAGCGATCTCGCTGGCTGCGCAAAACCAGTCTCCGTGGCCCAACATTGAACTGCTTTTCAGGCATCACTACTATCAAAAACGGCATGGATTGGATTTGAGGTTATAACACTGATTAGTAAACCATGCTTTGAGATGTTTGTTAACGTCCTATAAACAACCAGTAAAACAGTTTGGTTAAATTAAAATTAGCAAAAGTATTATATTCATATAAAGAATATGTCTTTTGATAATTGAGATTTAAAAAAAACCCCATTCATTACTGTTGATCATGTGACTTTGACAGTTGTGTGTTCTTTTGGGGTAGGTCAATGTTGGGTACATGCGCAGAAGAATAATAATAGGTACACCTCATTGTTAGTCTATGGTTAGGGCCACCGGTTTTTCGCGAAAAGATTTAAGCTCAAGTTAGACTTCAACGTCTTACGTACAAGCTTGCAAATTTCCTTCGGTTATTGGCCACGTGTCTGCGTTAGAAGACATTTAATGCTCTACTGGGCCAATCAGAATAAGTCACCCCGACAGCGAACATCTGTGATTGGCTGGCAGACACTTAGGACGTGCTCGAGTTAAAATCATCCATACGCGATGTTGGTTCTTAGCTAACGTGTTTTGGAGTACAACTAGCCGCGAAATCTTTTCGCGAAAAAACACATGTCCCCAATCATGAACGTAGTGACCGGATCTGCNTGGAGTACAACTAGCCGCGAAATCTTTTCGCGAAAAAACACATGTCCCCAATCATGAACGTAGTGACCGGATCTGCAACAATGTTAGAGGCGAACATCCTGTAATCGCAAGTCCTGAAGCAATGCTGATTTTTTTTTTCGTGTGGCGAAGTGATACACAACAAGCACATAATCTAAAGTAACTAAGGTCGTAGCGTGTCGTTACTGTTCTGTCATGTAATGCGGGTCAGGCTTATCGACAGGAGTTGGTAGACATTGTTTAACCTGGAAACCTTCATTAAAGAAATTATAAACGTCACATTCATTTATTTTGCTGTAAACATACTTAATTTTTCACGTGAACAGTTACAACGGTTGATACCTGTTTATACCAATGTGTATGTGTGCGTGTGTATATATATTCGTCAAAATCCTATTCTCTTATCGTTAGGGTCATATGTTTTCCGCGAAAAATTTCTCGCCTGGTTGTACTCCACAACACGTTAGTTCAAAATCAATATCGAGGCTGGATGGCTTTAACCTGCACGCGTCTTAGGTGTCTGCCAACCAATCACGGACTTTCAGAGTCGAGGGTACCTTTATTTTGATTGGCCCAGTCGAGTAGAAAAATGTATTGTGACAGAGACATGGAGCCAATAGCCAAAGGAAATTTGTACACTTGCACGTGAAAAGTTGTAGCATAGCTTAAGCGTAATTATTTTCGCGAAAAATAAGCGGTCCTATGTATCGCTTATCAGCGTGTGAAACAAAGATGTTCCCGTTTGTATTTAGCGACAGGGATTGTCGTGAATCTCTATAGCACTGTTATCATAAAGCCTGTGTCCACATGCTCTGTGAATGTCGTAAAAAATTATTAGGCCAGACACATAAATGTTTTACGGCAAAATAACTGTCATTAACACGTTTTTTTTTAAAGCTTGAGTTTGTTCCCTGTTTACAAACATGACGAGCTTGGGAAAACCTGAGTTAACAATCTCTGGCCGAGTTTTATTGCAACTAAAAAATATCAATGTTCAAAAAAATATATATTTTGCCTTTCTCATATAATGTCAGAGATCTGTTCGAACAAACGTCCACGACACGGATCGAATGCGTTTTTGACAGTTCTCGTGTATTTTTGTGTGCGCAAATGTTGGGAACGTAACCTCATACTCAGTCTACGAGGTCATCCGTAAACCACAGCGAGTGTCTCCGAGGACGTATTACGCCGAGTGGCACGCTGGCTTTATTTTCGAGCCTCTGCTAGTTTCAACTTACCCTTCCCGCAGTTCCCCGTCTTCTCTGGCGCGTCACTTTCGTTAGCGGCATCGGTCGAGGAGTCTTCACGGTACCTCCGTACCCTTTGTCAAGCTTCACTCTTCCGAGTCATCCGCGGCTCTGGTTGTACCTCCGCGACGTCAAGGCGAGCGATAATGAAGCAGTCCGTCCCCGCCTTTCCTCTTCTATTTAAAACCTTGTCACCGAGCAAGACAAGTCCACAGAAGCCAATTCCCGTGTCGGCGACCTCCATGCAACGTCGTGTGGTTTAACTGTTGCAAGGTAAGCTGTTTTTTGCTGTGTGCTATACGCTGGAGACCTGAAGAATTTGCGGATTCATTTTGGGACAAGCTAGATTTGATAACACGTGCGTTTTTTTTTCCCCCATCATTAGCTAGAGACGTGAAAAGTTCGCGAGTTCAATGACCTGTAGGCTATACTCTTCAGTCGTGGGCAAAATCATACACATATCACTGTTCATTGGTTGCTTGTTTTCTCAGTGGAAGGTTATGACTAGAGACCTGAAGAATTTGCGGATTCATTTTGAGACAAGCTAGAATTCATAACAGTTGCGTATATATAACTTTAGTCATTGGTCCACACGGTGTTTGACGCCTCCAGGAAAAGGCTGGCCCAATCGTCGCCTACACTGAGTCAGCAGACAACCAATGTACAGTTGATATCGGCATGTTTGTACATAAAACTATAGAGTCTAGGCTGCAGGTCATTGAACTCGCGAATTTTTCAGGTCTCTAGCTATGTGCTATACGCTAGAGACCTGAAGAATTTGCGGATTCATTTTGGGACAAGCTAGATTTGAAAACACGTGCCTCTTTTTTTTTTTCATCATTAGCTAGAGAAGTGAAAAGTTCGCGAGTTCAATGAACTGTAGGCTGGACAATACAGTCGTGTGCAAAATCATAAACATATAATTGTTCATTGGTTGCTTGTTGTCTCAGTGGAAGGTTATGACCGAGTGTACATTTTCTTGAGTGTTTGTTATTGGCAGAGAGTTGTCCAGGAGCTGTAAAATAACGGGATGACCGACAGCGCAAGCAATACTAACGTGTGAGGCTATGAATTCTAGCTTGTCCCGAAATGAACCCGCGAAATTTTTCAGGTCTCTTAACTTTAGCCATTGGTCTACACAGTGTTCGGCACCTCCTGGAGAACGCTGGCCTAATCGTCGCCTTCCTCTGTGACAGCAGGCAACCAATGTACATTTGATATAGCGATATATGTGCATAAGACTGTAGAGTCTAGCATGCAGGCCACTGAACTCGCTATTTTTCCAGGTACCTACTGATTGATGCCGTGTGTTTGTGAGAAGACATTCTCTTACATGTCTGGCCAACCACAATTAGGTTACTTCGATACTTTACGTGTGTGATTCGTGGGCGGACACATACTGCGCGTAGCACCTAAATCATCCATTCACGAAAACGGATCGCTAAAGTTTTATTAAAAACCACTGATCGTGAAATATTTTCACGAAAATCGGGTATTTCCCATCTTATACAGCAAACTCCAGCCTCCTACGCCAGAAAAATAGCCGCTACTGGCCAACAAAATGTTGGAGCGCCATTCGCCAATTAGCGTCTGGTAAGCTAGTCGGAATATAGACACAAGGCCCGATCCTAAACCTTCGCGCCGCCAGTAAAAGAAAGCCTAGGCCAAACAAAAATGGGGCTGCCCGCACCTAGGCGAACAGGGCTCGATTCCCGGCGGGGTCGCTCCCGGATTTTCACACGTGGAAATCGTGCCGGACGATGCCGCTGGACGGCGGTTTTTCTCGGGGATCTCCCGTTTCCCCCGTCCCTTCGTTCCGGCGCTGCTCCAAACTCACCTCGTTTCACCCTCATCGGCTCTCCAAGACCTCGATGTTACGAGCCGCCCACGTCTCTGCGTAATCCACCCTTGTTTTCCCAGTACTGCAGTAAAATAAATAAATGGCGTGTGGGGAGTGCACACAGGGCGAGGCGACACCCTCCGAGTGACGGTCTTTCCAGCTGGGACCCGTAGGTGACCGTCATCCCCGGGCATGACAGAAGTGAAACCCTAGAATGGAGCGGCGCTGGAATGCAAGGGCGGAGGAAGCGGGAGTACCCTGAGAAAACCCGCCGGCAAGCGGCATCGTCCAGCACGATTCCCACATGCCGAAAATCCGGGAGTGAACCCGCGCGGGGATCGAGCCCGGATCGCCGTGGTGGGAGGCGAGCGCCCTGGACACTACGCCACCGCTCGAGTGACGTACACTGTCGTCGCTCCGGCCTCACGTGGTGACATTTTCCTAACGGTCGAGGGAAGTGACTATCGACCCGTCATATGGAACACGCCATCCAGCACAGGCACGCCACGTCCGTACTGCGTATCACACAACGCGCTCAGGCCGCCAAGATAGTGATTTTTTTTGGTTCGCTTGCGCGTGCCATATTTCGTTAGCACCTGCCACACTAGAACAACATCAACGGTTTTGGAGCCAGTTAATGGGCCAATCAGAATTAAGTAACTCCACCACTGAGTGCCCGTGATTCGCGGGTAGACACCTAAAACGTGTTACAGTTGAAACAATATTATCACGGAAGTAGTTATGAGTAGGGCCAGTGACTTTTCGCGTAAAAATTGGAGCACACAGTACACTTCAATATTATATACACACCTCAGCTGTTGTTATACCTCCATTGGCTGCTAGTGCCGTGTCCGTCTTTGACCAAGCCACTCAGGACTAAGTAACTCCGACACTGAACCTTCGTGATACGTGCGCAAACTTTTAACACGGGCCAGGACATTTTTTTAGCCAATCAAAGGAGCTGGACGACCCTACAGTGCTTTGGACTGTATCTTGTCCCGAAATCTTTTCGCGAAATATCACTGCCCCTAGTTATGAGCATAATTATTTTAGATTACGAGCAGTCCTGAAATATTTTAGCCAGAAACATGCGCCCCTACTAATCAGATCCTGGAGACTAATTTGTCAGACGGCAGCCTCTTAACAACCCTCCAAATAAAGAATATTCCTTAACTGGGGACACCTGTTTTTTTGTGAAAAGATGTCACGACTACTTGTTCTTCAAAGTACGTTAGTTTAGAACCAGCATTGCGGTTGGATTATTTTAACTCGCATTCGTCTTAGGTGTCTGCTAGCGAATCTCAGACGTACAGTATCGGAGTACTCTAATTCTGATTGGCCAATCAAGTAAGAAAATGTCTTCTCACAATTTTTTTTTCGCGAAATTCGGGTGTCCCTACTTATTCATAACTAGGGTCAGTGATATTTCCTGCAAAGATTTCGAGACAAGATACAGTCCAAAGCATTGTAGGGTCGTCCAGCTTCTTTAATTGGCTAAAAAAATGTTCTGACCCGTGTTAACCGTTTGCACACGAATCACGAAGGTTCAGTGTCGGAGTTACTTAGTCCCGAGTTGCTTGGTCAAAGACGGGCACGACACCAGTAGCCAATGGAGGTATAACAACAGCTGAGGTGTGCATATAGTATTGAATTCTACTGCGTGCTTCGATTTTTACGCGAAAAGTCACTGGCCCAATCCATAACAAACAACAGCCAATCAGACTGACACGGCATTTCTCGCAGCTTCAAAAGACCAATGAGCTTTCGGGTACTTTACACCAAGGGAAACCACCACTCCATTTGGCTCCTGAATACTTCCCAATAATGTGCCCATGTAAATCGGCCACAAGCGATAAATGGCTTCGTATAAAAGCTATCAGACAAGAAATAAGAAAATTTTCCGAGATATGTATACAACCGTGAAGATTACCGTATCGCGAAATTTGCTAAATATGTTCGCTCAAAATACTTTTGTTATTTTCCAGCTTATTCTACACGTAGTAAATTTTTTTACGACGGAAAGCCCACACGCTAGTTTGTAGCCTTGCGTTTATTGACGATAGCGTACTTGATGCGCGTGCAAGTGTCACCCTTATTGCTGTGTCAAAAAGAGCTCCGAAGAAAACTGAATGCGTTTGGAAATTTTAGTTCAAACATACTGTACTAGTACTGTAGTGCGTAATGCGATAGGCGAATATGAAAACAATAAGATTGAGCAATACTTCTTATTTACATTATTTTCGCGTTTTCTTCACACATTTCGAATCAAACCTTTGAAAAATCACTCCATGTATGACGCGCTTGCTTGCTTGTTTCCTAGATATGCCATGTGTCACAAGCGTTTCATACTCTTGTTAATATAAAAGTACATTAAATTTCGTTAAATTGGAATTTTACTTATATTTGGTCTATAAATAATAATATTTGCTATATAATCGCTATTAATAAAAACAGGGAGAAAATAGGTGTGTTGGTAATGCATAGTAAGAAGTAGTTCTTATGGAATATATTATTACACTGAATGCGCATGAATGCGGTGCACTGTCCTTTTGGTGTAATTTTCTAGATTTGGATCAAGCTTCGTTTGCATGAGGCGGAGGAATATCCTGGAAGTAGAATTCCAGCAGTGCTTTTGAAAAGTTGGCAGTAACCGCAAATGGATTGTACTTAGGGACACCCGAATTTCGCGGAAAGATTTTTTGCACATGCTAGATTTCATCACCCTACGGGCAGACAAGTAGTTTTATTTTACTTATTAGTGACCTGTGTTTGCGAGAAGACATTTTCTTACGTGAAGGGCCAATCATAATTATGTTACTCCGATAATGTACATCTGTGACTCGCGGGCATACACCTAAGACGCGTAACACATATATCATCCAATGACGAAAGCAGATATGAGCAGAAGTGTTATGAAATACAACTGGTCGCGAAATTTTTTCGCGAAAGTCGGGAGGTCCCTTTTTTAGTGGCGTGCAAAATTCGCGTTATTATTTAAGGACGGGTTGAACTCCAAGTTACTGTGCGTTTAACCAACAACAGCAGTTCTCAAAAAAAAAAAATGTCTGGCACGCCTCGGAGAACTCTTGAGCCAATAATATATGTTCAGCGGTGGAGTGGCCAATCTCTTTCGAGGCCCACAAACAGACACGTGACGTCGACTACAGTGCATCGGCCAATCAAACCACCAACTTTGGTAACTTGTTTACAAGACCGCGCAGTCTAAAAATGTCACCGAAAGGTAATGCGAAATTGTCATGTCTCTAAACTGTACTGTATTTTTGTGGTGAAGTTTAGGCATTACTCACTGTTTCACAAATGTTTTTAAAAAATCACCTGTGTCATAAAGGAAATACTTAAATTAACCGTCATGTTATATTGAAACCGACGTAGCTATTTATAAAAGCGTAAAAATAAAATTTAAATGATTTTTTACAGTTTAATTAGTGCTCCTAACACGATAAGTTGTCTTGGATATATTTAGTATTGCTGCTCTTTGAAATGCTCACAGTGTAATGCGTCGGAAGGAAGCGAGTTCATCGCGATATAATGGCGGCTTGCGGGATAGCTGGCTGGATGCGATGGGACTTGAAATAGCGGATCCAATTAAAACTCCCCGAGCGTGGATTTCGAACATTCTAGCACGAGCCGGCGTTACTCCGCACAGCGTCGGCGAACGTAATTTGCTCTCGCGAGGGGGAAAACACGGGACGCCCGCGCTGTAGTATCCAGGGGGAAGTTCCGGTAGGAAGTTTTTTTGTGCAGAACACAGACACAGACGCGGGAGAAAGATACAGAACGAACCGCGTTCCCGCAAACCACACAACCCCCGAACAATGGCGCATCAATATTGCATGTCTGCCAACAGCGGCGGAAGAGGACACAAGTGCGCTGGTGTATGCATTGCCAACTAAACGTAAGGACGAAAAAAAAACAAAGAAACAAAGAATGACGTTCTGCGATTCGAGATCTACTGCTGTAGCGGACAACAGAATTCCACTTATTAATAATTCATGAAAGGGAACGTCATAAAGAATGCATGGCCAACGTGACTGCAATTTCGATACAAATGGAAAACATAAAATATGTATCATCGTACAATATGAAATTTTTCCTCATTCACAGAGGTTACGGTAGTGATTCTGCTTTTTTTTTTTTTTTACTACGTTTACATTGGCTCTGTATGAATAAAAATCGGTTCCCCGTACCGTGTAGTGTTTTTTTTATTTCTAAATACGCAAAACTGTTTTCTAAAAAAAAATACACAATGAAACAAAAATAATACTCAGAGGCAATGCTGCCTTTACAATGTCAATACAAAGTTACCTTAATACCACCATTAAATATCAACAAGATACTAAATATATATATTTAAATTTTCGTCATCAGCCATTTTGAAATCAGTAAAACTATTTTTCTTTGAGAACGAATTCGCCTGACATAATCTCTCTATCGTTTTATTTTTCATAGCTTCGTGACAAGCCGAGAAACCAGAAACGGAACGAAATTAATAAGAAATATACACATGCATAAAGGTTCCCAATAAAGAATATATTCGTGATAAATTGGTCTGCGCAGAATCTACCGTTGGAGATATCGCGAAAAAGCAGCACTTGGTGGCACCTAGTAAGAAATAGCTCTCATGTAAATATAATTACAACTGAGTGTACACGAATTCGGTGCACTGTCCTTCGGTGTAATTTTCTATACTTAGTTAAGCTTTGTTTGCACGAGGCGGAGGAATATCCAGGAAGTGGAACTTTGGCAGGGCTTCAGAAAAGTGTGAAGTAACAGCGAATGGATTACGCTCCAAATGAGAGGGCTTTTAAAAGTGCTCGCTTTACCGCGAATAGCCTACAGTGAGGTGTTTATTAAGTGCGTTTGTTTGTTCTCCACGACGCGACGGCTGGAATGTGGCCGCGTGCTGACACCCCCCCAGCGGCGTGGGCTGATGTGCGAGTGGGCGTGGTCGCTGGGGTAATCACTTAATGTCTCGACCCCAGCCGGCTGCCAAGGTCTCGACAAACCCAGCTGGTGGGTTTGTCGTGTCCGGGTCGCACGTCACTGCCCTGATATATGGCTGTAGGAACCACCTGGACTGTTGAGATAGAGAAAGCCTTCTGCTGGGTTGTAGGTACCATCTCAATATTTATAACTAGGGTCAGTGATATTTTGCGAAAAGATTTCGAGACAAGATACAGTCCAAAGTACTGTAGGGTTGTCCAGCTTCTTTGATTGACTAAAAAAATGTTTTGGCACGTGTTAATCGTTTGCGCACGAATCACGAAGGTTCATTGTCGGATTTACGTAGTCCTGAGACACGGCACCAGCAGCCAATGGAGGTATAACAACAGCTGAGGTGTGTATATAGTATTGAAGTCTACTGTGTGCTCAGATTTTTACGCGAAAAGTCACTGGCCCTATTTATAACATAGGTAGAGACCTGAAAAATTCGCGAGTTCAACGACCTGCAGGCTGAACTCTACAGTCTCATGTACAAATATGCCGATGTCAATTGCAAATTGGATGTCTGCTGTCACAGTGGAAGGCGGCGATTGGGCCAGAGTTCTCCAGGAGGTGTCAAACATCGCGTGGTCCAATGGCTGAAGTTATATAAACACACGTGCTTTGAATTCTAGTTTGTCCCAAAATGAATCAGAGAATTTTTCAGGTCTCTAAACATAGGTCGTAATACCTACAGAACTGTTCGTTGTATTCCTGTTTGTGATGGCATTTGATACTGTTCATATGGTTGCTAAAGCAGGGCACTGTGGCCCTACTTCAAAACAGATAGTACCTCCAACAGAACAACTTCAACAATATTGGGATTGTTCCCACACCAACCAGGATCGCAATAACCTAAAAGAATAATTTTCTGTCGAGTACTAGCCACAGAACATTATGTTAGGTTGTTACAATTATGATTGTAAGCACAATCCAAATGTTGATGAAGTTAACCTGTTGGAGGTACTAATCTGTTTTGTCACAGGAACCTGGCGCTCTGCTGTGGAAACCATATGCACAGTAGCAAATACAATCACAGACCGGAATACAACAAGCAATTATGTTTCGTGTTACTATCTGTCTATGCTTAGAATTCGCGAATTAAGCTGCAGTTTCACCTCTGTATTATTATGTACTATTTGACGTAGTCTATTAGTTTTTCGTTGTAAGTTTTCTATTGGCTTATAGTTAGGGACATACGTTTAGCGCGAAATGATTTCTGCACGTGCTGGATTTTAATACGGGGACACCATCAGCATTGTTTTGCTTGTTGCTGGCGCGTCTCTGTGTTTTCTTACTTCACTGACCAATCATAATTATTTTACTCCGGCACGTCTGTGATTCGCGGGCAGACAGCTAAGACACGTGCGAGTTAAAATCATCCAACGACACTGGTTCTGAACTAATACGTTTTGGAGTACAACCAGTTGTGGAATCTTTTCCCGAAAACACAGGTGACACTAATTACGACAGGGTGTCTGTATAACATGTAATCCAACTGAAAAGCGGTCGAAATATACAAGTTTTTTAAAGTCTTGCCTGTCCTGAAATTTAGTTGCCAAACATTTCTGCTCCTACGACTCACCCACAATGAAAATCACTACACAGTGAACCTCGGAGTGTAAACTGTAAGTATGTTCCGTATTTTGAAGTACAACTGTTTTGAAACTAGATGCAGATATTATTTTTGAAAGGCTGTAAGTGATCCAGAGCAAATTTTACAGCACGATAC
Organism: Clitarchus hookeri; assembly: GCA_002778355.1. Classification (NCBI taxonomy): domain Eukaryota; kingdom Metazoa; phylum Arthropoda; class Insecta; order Phasmatodea; family Phasmatidae; genus Clitarchus; species Clitarchus hookeri. The sequence goes on from NQII01001568.1 coordinate 256,069, forward strand.
TTTGAAATGTGTGTAAGCAAAGTTGAATTTTAGCAAGCAAATATTGTTTTCTTCAAATTTATTAAAAACAGGTAGATCCGGAAACGATTTTGATACATGTTCAACGAAATACGCTTTGAATGAATGCAAGAACTGATACAAGAAAAAATTTTGGCAAATAGTTTCCAAATAATTGCTTGTAAAAAAAATCTGGAGCACTGTACCGGCCAAATGTATGTAACCTTACCCGCATTTTACTGTTCGACACGGTTGCGTACAAGCTGGGTGTGTATGAATGAGTTGAGTATTCTGCGACGTCACTGTAGATAACAGTAGGGGCAGGGATGAAGCCAGTTTTATTTTATCAGGCGGATGCACCAGGCGGTTCTTGGGAGTGGGGGCTTATGTGTATTTACGCTTCGGGCAGGGCCAACATCCGACAAACAGCGACTTGGCAAGCGAGACAGCCCATTGTGCCATGCGCATTCTGCGGAGAGAATTTTTTTTTTACGGCCATTGTAAGGCCCCTCCCCCCCCCTACCCACACACACACACAGCCACCCACGCAGAGCAACAATGTCGCCTCAGGATGTTTCATTGTTGTCGTTGCCACTTGTTTTTTTTTTCTCTCGCTCGCCAACACATCCCCGCTCCGCACAATAAAGCAAACGAGAACCGTTTGTTTGCGCCCTCCCACGCCAGGGACTTTTAAACCAATTACTGCGGTGTGTGGAGAAAATGAACACCTACAGAAAGGCGGGCTAGCTTCTTTTCATTATTAACCAGCGTGGTTACTGCCTTTCCTTTCTGCAGTAGATTAACAACCAGTAATAGTACGGCGAAACTTCCTTGAAACACGAACATTGTGTAATATAAATACATATTTAACACTTGGAGAATTATGCTCGAGTTACAGAGTACTAACAGTACAGAGGCGAAATACCCGCTTATTCCGCGAACTCCAAACGCACATGCCACCGAAATGGCGTCACTAGCCAAAAACGTTTCGGAACGCCCTTCGACAATCAGCGCCCGGTAGCTTACTTGCCAGCCGGCAGCCAAACTAATAAGGGAAATTTCGTTTCACGCAGTTGCGGTGGTGTAGTGGTTAGACTATTCGCCTCCCGCGATGGCGAACCGGGTTCGATTCCTAGCGGGATCGCTCCCGGGTCTTGCGCATGTCGGAATCGTGCTGGACGATGCCGCTGGTCGGCGGGTTTTCTCGAGAGTCTCTCGTTTCTCCCACCCCTTCATTCCTGCGTTGCTCCCTATTCATTTCGCTTTACCATCATCGGCTCTCGAGACCTCGATATCAATAGCCGTCCAAATCTCTCCATTCCACTACACTCCTAATATTTAATACACTTTGTACAGACAAAACTACTTTCCAGACCGGTCGTGTCATATGGCATTATTTTATTTACTACAGCGTACCCCTTTAAAATATGCCTGCAAATTACGAATGTCATTATAAATTTATTTTATATAACGTTAGTAGATAATATCGTCAGCCAGCTTTCTTAGTAACGCTAGCGCTTTGTTTTCCTCTGAGACTGTTACAACTAATATTACTGTAGAATGGTGTCGTGTGAAACAGCGTGTTTGGTGGTATTACAAAAATGTTGACCATTCAAGATGTAAAACGTTTTGGAGGTAAATAATTGGTAATTTACATTTAAGAAGTATGATTTGGTGTCAATAAAATTTTGGTTTTCTTTCTTTAATGGCATTTTGCTGACAGAGTTTCGTTGACAGGCAGTTTTTTTTATAAACAGCAGTGTATGTTTCGAATTTAAAATGTTTCTTCCTTCGTCTTAGTAAGGGAATAACAAACACTGTAAATATGTTTTTGTATTTGTACAAGGAATTCATTGTACTTAAGTTGCCAAAGATAATTCTGTAACACTACAAATAAATTCTAGTAAAATTCACATAGCATTAGTGTATAATGTGAAACCAGCGTTGAATAAAAAAAAAAGCAATTGTTGTAGACTTTAAAGTTATTATAAACATTTAGCTACATAAACAATGTTGTTTGTTTCCTANAAAAAAAAAGCAATTGTTGTAGACTTTAAAGTTATTATAAACATTTAGCTACATAAACAATGTTGTTTGTTTCCTAAAGTAATGTGTAATAAATGGGCAATATATAAGCTGCAGATTTACGAGAAAAAGTTTCGAAAAAAATGTTTGAAACAAATGCAGAATTTTTTTTTACTGTGTAGTTACATTACTTGAAAAAGATACCAGAATCTTGCAGGAATAATATTTCTCTTATCTGCTTACTCACAATGTAGCAAGCAGCAACCGACTGTTTTTAATTATCGTCTCACAATTATTCTGTAAGATGTTTTAGCACACTGTTAGATTCAAAACAGTCGTGCTTGAATATTCAGCAACGCCTACTCGCTGCAAAGAAAAAACTTGTAAGAACTAGTCTGCAGCTCAAATGGAAGAACCACAATATGATTTACTACTCGTAGGGTTGCCAACCGTCGATTTTTCTGTGGATATGTTTATTGTCCGAATGTGAGTAGTAATATTGAATTCCGATGTATTTGTCTGAAAATATAGAAATAAAAGTATATAATTATTTAATTGACTCAAATTCGTGATTATACAGCAATGTCTGGGTAACGTAACATTACGAGAGTTCAATGACGGGTTTGCTAGACTTTGCGATGCTGCGTGCACTTGGCCCACAGACGAGTGCTCATTGGCTGCTGCCCAAGAGAGCAGCCAGTGTTAACTCACACCTGACAGTATCGGATTCGCTACTTGTTTCCTTGCAAGTCTGCTGTGGGCTCAGAGGGCGTGTCTGATGAACCGTCAAGACTTGGGCGGCTCTTAACATCGAGGTCTTGATTGAGAGCCAATTATGTTGAATCGAGGTTAGTACGGAACAGCGCCGGAATGCAAGGGCGGAAGGAAGCAGGAGATCCCCGAGAAGCCCCGCCGACCAGCGGAAATCGTCCGGCACGATTTCTGCACGTGAAAAAAACCAGTAGCGGCCCCGCCGGGAATCGAACCCGGTTCGCCTGGATGGGAGGTGAGTAGTCTGACCACTAGACCACCGCTGTCCCTGCGTGACCTAATCAGCGTCGTGCGCTCAGAAGGGAAATCATCCAATCAACGTGCGGCCCCGGATCGAGTACGTGCACACAGTGCTGTGATGTCCACTTCGACGACGAGTAACGTGGGGGAACCAGCAGGTCCCTACTTATGTGACGATTCTGGAGATGGGTTCTGCCAGCTGCATGGAGAGAGTCGTCGAGTGGTGTCTGGCAAAGTTGTCTGGCAAAGTACTGCCTGCAGCGTTAGATAAGTTGTGTGTCGCGCATGTGTGTGTGCGCGCGCCAGGGTGTAAGCGGGTGGGTCGGCTAGGAGGGACGCTGCCTGGCGATGACGGGCAGACGCATTAGCTGATTGGCTGCGAAACGGCGGCAATGGAAGGCAGCGACAGGCTTGGTAAAATGTGACGCGGCGTCGCCACGTGGCGTCTGCTTGGTTGGACGACGACGGCGACGCCTCTGCTATAGTGCGTTACCTCACGGCCGCACACAGTTGAGTTGGTTTACACGTGCGTTTAATAAACCTCGTAAACGAAAAATTCCCTCACCTTCTTGCGACCACCAGAAGGAAACTCCATAGTTGTTTAGTTCTTGTCCAGGTCTCGTTTTAAGTAATTCTGTCTACTCTAATTAAAAAAAAAACTATAGAAAATTTTTACGTAAATCTTTGTTCAAGACAGTAATAAAAGTCGGTTTGGTTTTACCCGTGCATAAATTTGTTTATTGAAAAATAAATACGGTAATCGAAAAAGTGCCAAAGTCAGTAAAAAATTCACATAACCAGCCGTCTGCTTATGATATTTATTCGTCTGTAAAACAGTATTTTAAACTATAGCGACGATGCTGTATCACTTTTGAACGGATTGCTGTACTGAAATCCTGTAGTCTCCACTTAAAATTCTGAGGAGACTGAGCTCACGATAAAAGCTTGTTTATGCTAGTTTCCCATTGCCGGATGTGACATTTCCGGACGTGACCTTGAGTGAGTGAAGTGGGTGAAGAGTTTTGGGCGGCTCTTGACAGCGAGGGTTTGAGGGCCGATGAAGGTGTAAGTAGGTGAGTATGGAGGCGCCGGAATGAAAGGCCGGGGGAAACAGGAATAGTGCCATGGGAACAGCAACACTAAACAACTCATTTCTGGCCTCCGCGTTTGTTTGTCATTGGAAAAAATACTTTTTGACATACACGAAATTTATAAATTGTTACCACCAAACTACCAAACTTAAAATAATATTGTTCGATAGCAATACAAATATTTGACAGGGTGTATTACTTACAAAATATTTTTCTCCGTGCAACGTTTCCGGCAAATGGTAAAGTGAACAAATCTCATGAGAAATTGATATAGTTTTATGTGTAATGGATTTTCTAGGTACTTCTCTAAAAAATATACGGAGGTAAACTGACCTCAGGAAGACTTCAGTTAATCTTAGCTTAAATGATTATTTTTGGACATTCTAACTCATAACAATGCACCACGCCAAGCGCCTTTGATTATAGACGAGCTATATTTAGGTAATGACTCAATTTATAAACTGTTCCTTCTCGCTTTAATAGTACTGTTTATTTTTCCGGAATAGTGTTTGCCATTTTTTATTTTAACGTAGACAGAAACTTGGTTGAGTTGAGAGATTCGGGCGGCTCTTAAAAACGAGGTCTTGAGAGCCGAAGAGTGTGAAGCGAGGTGAGAATGGAGCGGCGCCGGAATGTAAGAGCGGCGAAACTGGAGAATGCCGAGAAAACCCGCCGACCAGCGGCATCGTCCGGCACGATTGAACCCGGTTCGCCTTGGTGGGAGGCGAGTAGGCTAACCGCTCAGCCACCGAGGCCCTACAGAATCTTGGTGATTTGATCCGACTCTCAAATGAAAATTTAATGATTCCGTTTTTTAAATGGATACCAGAGAATAATAAAATGCATTTAATGAGACGTTGTTTAGTAAAAAATATTTCTGGAATCCCTGCATGTATTAATTTCCATTTGTTGGCCATTTAAATATATGATACTGTACGAGAATCTATAAATCAATTAAATATCTTACGTAAAAGCCATCTCACTTTTGGATCCTGTCAAACATAATATGTTTTTATATAAGATAATAAATGGTAGTACAGTAATATGTATAGAAAACATGGTGGGTGTAGAAATGACTTGTTATACTTTTATTCTCAGTATTTAATTACACTTTAATTTTTTTTTAATTCAGTGTTGTTATCAAGTGTAAAATAATGCAGCAATTGCAATTCTAAATTAACTAACAATTAGAATAACTTTCAACAAACCAAAACTTGAGCAGCTCACCGTTTTTTTTTTTTTTTGTTAATTCGAAAGCATATTTATGTTTTTGACAGACATGAATGGAAACGAATGTTACAAATACANTATAAGATAATAAATGGTAGTACAGTAATATGTATAGAAAACATGGTGGGTGTAGAAATGACTTGTTATACTTTTATTCTCAGTATTTAATTACACTTTAATTTTTTTTAATTCAGTGCTGTTATCAAGTGTAAAATAATGCAGCAATTGCAATTCTAAATTAACTAACAATTAGAATAACTTTCAACAAACCAAAACTTGAGCAGCTCACCGTTTTTTTTTTTTTTGTTAATTCGAAAGCATATTTATGTTTTTGACAGACATGAATGGAAACGAATGTTACAAATACATCACATTTTAAAATTTAAAAGGGAAACTACTAGAAGTAAGATGTAATTAAAAAAATTATGTAGTCATACATTTTTTGCCTTTGTCTGACATATTTCTGTTGCATAATTCAAACACGTAACAAAAATTTCTCTCTGCTGGAATATTATTCATACGGTTACTGGGCAGGGAGATACATAATACGTGAATTTCCCATTTACGAGCTAACCAGTTAACGCACTTTCGTGGTCGCTGTAAATAGCCATGAGAACGACACTGTTTACTGCTCCATTATTAAAGGTATCCATTAATTAGACACGTGCAAAATTCACGTTATCTTTCGGTGGCATAATAGACTGCACGCCCTTATAAACAAGTGACTACAGTACGTGGTTACATTGGCCGCTGCACTGTAATCAACGTCACGTGTCTGCTTGATCTCCTCAAAAAAGGTTGGCCACACCACCGCTAAACTTATATTATTGAATCAAGAGTTCTCCGAGGCGTGTCAAACATATTTTTGGCCAATGGCGGAAGTTGGTCAAATGTACAATAACTTGGAGTTCAGTTTGTACCTAAACAATAACGCGAATTTCGCAGGTCTTTACCGTCAATGTAAGGAAAGGCTGTCCATGAATAGAACACATGGAACTGCTCTCCACACGTAAAATAGGATTTTGGTCCGTTAACTAACTCTGTGTTAATTCCACATGTGTGCATAAATATAACTTTGATAATTTCCTTAGAACAGTGAATAATATCATGTTATATGTTTTTAGAACCGTGCATAGTATGCCTACAATATTCTGTGTGTACTCCGAATTTCCTTAACTCTCGATTTTGCTTTCATAAAGAGTCACTTTTGTTCGAATTACAATAACATATTTCGTGAACTCTCGTTAGAAAAAAAACTGACTTAGGGTTAATCCTCTTGGGTGAAAAGCCCCATTAAAAACGGTGTTATTACACAGGTAGAATAGAGGTACAAAATTTTCAAATATGGTATGGCATGAGCAACATAGACAGTTTTACAGTTTTACTTGATTTTATGCACATCAAAGAGCCATGAAAATACTGGAATGTTCTTATGGTTTTGTTCATTTTTATTTAAATACTGAATCAACGGTTATAGTTAACCGATTATAATTTTATAGGATTTTAACGGTAAACTAGGCACTTTTGAAACTCTTGCTTAATATCTACTAGTATGCACATTGTGCACTCTTCCAGCACATGGCAAATTAACACTGCCATATGCCTAATCACTTAATCGAGTCAATGCCTAATGCTATTATGACAATATTAAATAATTGTGGCATAATTAAATTATATTCTACAGGTTCGTCCAGGTACAAAAATTAAAGACCACTTGTATCAGACGACACGTTAATTTGAAATTTTACTTCATTCGGAAATGCGGAGCGATATTAACGAGAATGATTCGTAACCAATTACGTCGATTGAGCAAGAACGTAGAATATTACTATCTATTTTAAGGCACTCACCACAAATTACATATTATGTCAAAGCGACGATCCATGTAATTACGAAGGGCACAGACGAAGTATTATATAAAATGCCTTGTTCGAGGGCGAGAGAGTGCGGAAATATTAAATAAAGGGAAAGGGAACGAATAAACGTGGTTGTACATCGAAACGAGTGGTTTATACGACTGACGCCTCACCATAGCATAACAATAGTAATTTTGCGTGGATATTCTGCATACGCGTGGCTCTAAGCAAACAATTCGCAGGAGTGCCAACCCAGGGAGATTCAAGTACAAATACTGCATGCGGTTTCGTTTACTCTGTAGCACCGTATGGTTAAACTGACTGTTTGCTCTGCGAATTAATCTGGTTTCTTGGGCATGAGCCCGCTCGATTTTCCAGACAGACTCGGATAACAAGAACATAGAATAGATGCACATACAGAGGCGTTAGGATGTTAACAACTCTCGATTTGCTGCGGGTTGCTCTCGAATGTTCATTCCGGCAAGCCTCGTCTAACTCAGTGTTACCATAATCACAGGAGAAAACTTGATAGCCGATCCGTGTTGCTTCAGAAATCTTAAAACGGCTTGGTAGTTTCTTATTGGATTTAACTTGCTGAACACTTTCTCGCTTATTATTCTGTTTGTTGATGTTAGTTTAAAACAGTAAAACCGTCAGTAACAAAATTTGACAGGTTTTTTGTTCAATTTTGTTAACTTGCGTGACCCCCTTTTTAAATTAAAAAAATTATATTTTACTTTGTTCTATTTATGGATTGATAATAAAAATGCCTTTTAACAAAGTAATTTCAGTCATCTGGTTTCAGAAGTTCAGGTATGCGCAAATTCCGAAATAACAAAGTAACTGTCGATTTTAAAGCTATCGATTTTTCTTCGGCTATGTTAGATACGTCCCTTGAGAAGGACCTCTCCCATATCCAATGTGCCTGACTGTGTCTATCACAAAAAGTATGTTTTCTTTATCTCTTTGATTTATATGCCCGATTGAAGCTGGGTCCTTTTTAAACCATAAAGCCCCTGTCATACTCTTAAACTTTTCAGTCGAATCGCTTCATACAAAATTGGTTAAAAAAGTTGCGATGGCAAAGGAAAATAGCTTAAACAAAGACGAGCATAAATGGCGTTACCGTCGTGGTATACGATGGACAACTCTAACTTATAATCCGTCTTGAATATCAGCAAGTGTGTACAACCCTGAAAGGATGAACTTGGTGTCCAAACTATATTCATCCCACCTCTGTACATTCTCTTTCCAGGGCGGCGTCTCAAAACTTTACTCCGCGAGTAATCTTTTCTCTTTCGCTGTCCCAGAACACTCTGAGTAAATGTTTTTGCTCGCTCTTGGCAGTGTTCCGAAACTGCAGAGTAATTACCCCGAGCACCTTGCCAGAGTAAAACGTTTTACACGCACTATTTCAGCGAGTAACGAAGGGTAAACTGAAAATGGCGAGGGGGTTTAGTAGAATTAAACAAACTTAAAGGAAATGTGGACATTCTGGTTAAATACACTCACACAGGCAAATCACAAACGACGAGCGATGAGATTCGTATTTTATTTACGTTAAATTGCGTAAAGGTTACTTTTTTTTTTAGACGCAATGTTTGTGATTAACTGAAGGTAAGTAAATCTGTTTATGAATATAACTAATTTATTTGGGAAATAAATCATCCTGGGAAAGTGTAGATTTTTTTTGGAATTTAAATAAGTTGCTTAATAAGTACTTATCTGTAAACACATCACGTTATTTACACCATGCTCATTCCAGAACTACGTTTGCTTTTGGTTTCCTCAGTAGTTACTCTCTGATACTTCACACTCCACTATCGGAGTAACGTTTTGGAACGTCCACCAGGAGAGTTGTGGATCCATCCCCATATCCTCTACGCATAGCACCGTGGCCAGCTAATGGAGTTTCCACCACCGCTCCGCCGACTTGAACTTTGACCTCGGTGGCCACCTGCCCCTCGCTCCTACCCGCTCGCCACACCTCGTTAAGTTGATGTGTTGGGCCGCGGTTCACACTCATCCCCCCCCCCCCCCNAGTCATGGAGGTGGCAGAGAACAAGACCCTCTACGGAAAATACGAGTACGCAACTCGATGAACACACTTGCGTTAAGGCTGTTGCCTGCCTGCATTGTTTTTCTCCTTTATTTTTTTTTTTGCCGAGAAGTGCGGGAGCTATAAGGGTCACACTGGCACGCGCTGCAAGATCGCCATCGCCGCTAAGCGCAGGGCTATGAACTGGCGTGCAGTGTTCTCGTAGTGCTGCGTGTACCTATGGGATTTTCAGCAGTGACACTATCATTTTATTAGTGATACGTCTGTAGCGAAGTTCTCTAAAGGCTCATATCATAATTTGACTCGTGTCCTGTTAGTATGATTAAGATATGACAGTCTTAAAAAGCAGTTTTTAACTATATTGTAGGGCTCCTAAATAATATTTACAGCATGCGTGGTAACTTTAAATTACGATTCCTACCTCGTCTGCAACACAGTTCAAGTGCCATGCCGGCAGAACCTTTAAGGCTGACAATTTTGCGTAGGAAAATACATGTTAATGAAATTCAGTTTCTTGGCGTTTCTGTTAAAGATAGATCTACTCTACCCAGGCCTTTTTTGAGCAGAAAAACACGTACTTTTCTGTTATCGTAGCCTTTTGCTATATTAAAGTACAGCATTTTTTTCTGTAAAAATCAAAAAACTTAATAATAAAATTAAAAATTACTAAAAAAACAAATTGTTGTATTTGTCTTGATACAGAGCGTGAGAGTATAGTTTCTAGTGAAATTTTGCGAAAAGATTTCAAGACAAATTTGATTTAAAAACACTGCATGGTCGTTTACCTATCTTGATTGGCTGTCACGGTAACACAATGGTAATGTGTTATGGGTTTGTAAGTTATTTAGACCAGAATTGAAACAAAGTTCTTTCATTATAAATCTACTTAATTAAATAATGAAATGGTAGCTGTGCACTAGTGACGAAAGAATTACCTGGTAATGTGGTCCCATAATATGATTGTCTTTAGTGAATTTAAGGCGCGACCTTAATTTCAAATGGTTTCATAGTTATGCGTTTCGATTTTATATGATGCCCGAATATGCGTTCATAATAATTCGACTACGTATTTTATTGCGGGGGAAATATTTACCGAGGAAAGTTGGTGAATGTACATGTTTGAACTAAGTTTATACACAGTGCACTGAGCTTATTTTACAACTATTCCAGAAATGTACCAAGCACATAGGTGCCACGGTGGCTGAGCGGTTAGACTTCTCGCCTCCCACCAAGGCGAACCGGGTTCATTCCCCGGCCGGTTCACTCCGGATTTTCGCACGTGGGAACCGTGCCGGACGATGCCGCTGGTCGGCAGGTTTCCTCGGGGATCTCCTCTTTCCCCCCGCCCTTTCATTCCAGCGCTGCTCCTTACTCACCTCACTTTACCCTCTTCGGCTCACAAGACCTCGATGGTAAGAGCCGCCTAAATCTCTTCAGNCTGCTCCTTACTCACCTCACTTTACCCTCTTCGGCTCACAAGACCTCGATGGTAAGAGCCGCCTAAATCTCTTCAGTCACCCCAACAACAGAGCAGTACGCCAGGATTATTCTGATGAAGTGTCTTGGAAAACGAGTTGGCGATGTGCCACTATTTTCACCTCCACTGACCGTCTCAGACTGTTTACATCGACGTAATCGATTGGACGAAGGTATTTTTTATTTTTCACAGCTCTGTAAGAGGTGTTTTCTGGATAGCACGGTATGTTGTGACAGTCGTCATGTGGAAATGTTGGGGAGACACGATAATTTCTTCAGAACTCTAAAAACAACTGGACGCTGTTTCCAATTCCCTTACAAACGGCCAAAACGTGCGGCTTAAACGGTGGCGTGCAACCTGCAAACCTCTTGACCAATGAGCGTTGACACGATTTCATGACGTAGTCTTTCAGTGCGGATACAAAATAAACNAACCTGCAAACCTCTTGACCAATGAGCGTTGACACGATTTCATGACGTAGTCTTTCAGTGCGGATACAAAATAAACAGTCGCTCCTGTACAGTATACCATTCGGTTTTACAATTATTTTTTGTCCACACAAAACCCTACCGTAACGCCGCACAGAAAACAAGTACACAGAAACGAAATTGCGTGGCGGTTACTTTGATGTGGACGTACCTATTCTCTGATTGGCGTGCGCGGAGCTCTGGGAACGGGCCGTGTGCTTGACTGGCTACCGCGGGTTGTGGAAGGTTGCCTACTGGCTGGGCTGCCGGTTGGCAAGTGAGTTACCAGGCGCTGATTGGCGAACGGCGTTCCAACATGTCGCTGGATGGAGGCGCCATATTGCTGGCGTGTGCGGGTGAAGTCCACGGAATAAGCGGCTATCTCACCTCTGTATTATTAAGGATGTTGGACCACAAAATATTAATAATTTTTTTTGTACCAAATATTGTTCAACTTGTACACATTATGTGTGATGACATTTTCCGAATAAATAAATTTTACTCTTTATATTTTTTGAATAATTTAATTTCAAATTAATTTTTTTTTCTATTTTGCTGTGTCTATAAAAACAAATACGAACTAAATTGTACAGATGAACAAATTTTCAAAGCAAACTAATGCCATGAGCTACCGCGTAACATAAATGTCATAATCCAATAACAAGCTATATATATGAAAAAAAATTTAATGTAAAGACATTTTTGCTTATTTTAAACTTTTTTTTNATAATCCAATAACAAGCTATATATATGAAAAAAAATTTAATGTAAAGACATTTTTGCTTATTTTAAACTTTTTTTAAATGTATGAACTGTTATTTGGTGATTACATATACGTCACACGATAGCCATGGCATTAGTTAACATTGTNTTTTTTTAAATGTATGAACTGTTATTTGGTGATTACATATACGTCACACGATAGCCATGGCATTAGTTAACATTGTAAATTGTTTCATATGTACAACTTAATTAGTATTTTTTATAATGGCTGCAGTAAAACAGAAAAAAATTGGAATGTGATATCAAATTATCAAAAAAATATAAAGTGTAAAATATTTTTATTCGATGAAAATGTTTTCACATATAATGCGTACAAGTTGAACAACGTTTAGTACAAAAATAAAATTATTAATTTTTTGGTTCCAACACCCTTAAGTACTTTGAGATTTGGCATATAGTTAAAACAGTTGCCAATTCAATATTTTACAAAAAAAAAAAAAAAACTGATATGCTGTTAGAATGTATTATTTCCCGTCGAAAACAAAAGTTTTTCCTTCGACAATGAAATAGTTCGTGAATCACGCAATCTACGTAAACATTAATTTCTTCTTTCTTTTATTACAAGACGAGAGAATTCATCATTCACGACCATGCTGCCGACGTTGAAATGAAATTCGTATGAATGGACATCGAAACTGACCCAGAGGAAAACCTCCGCTCTATTTGAATTTCAGATGCAGGATGAAGGAAGTGATGAATAACTTATTCCAAACTAAAGTTTTCTAGCAAGAGAAATGCTGTTTAATTAAATTTCCTTTCAGCGGATTTAGCAATTTTGTTGAGGAACCATTATATTTATTTGATTTTATTTGCCCAATTTTTTTTAATGTACTATTGTACCACAGCGCTCTTACAAAAGCCATCAATGTTAGTTTCGTACTTAACTATAGTAAGACAAGAACGAAATGAGTACTAAATGATTATGACTTAGGTTTGATAACAAAATTAAATTTCGGGATGGTGGGGTATATTATAACATAATACATTTTAAAATATTTACCCAAATAAAATTGCGCTGTAACGATAACGTCATACAGGCCATTTTTACACCTGATAACTAATTATTAACATTTACGTGTTTTAAAAATTGCTAAAAGATTTTTTCATCATAAAATATTATGTAATCTATTATATATATAACCGGCGGATTGTCATTCACGTTAAGGATAAATTTCAATTAAAATATATTTATTTTTGAGTTGTGTTTGTGATAGTTAATATATGTATATATATGTATATATATATATATATATATTCAAAATGCGCAGTTTGTTTGCGTTCCTTATTCCTTAAAAAACCCTTTGCCTCGAATGTGTTTATTGTAATCTTTAATAACAATAATGACTAGTTTTGTTACTTAATTGTGACAGGCCCTTTAATCTCTCCTAATGCTAGGAAAAACGGCTTGCGCAATAGATGAAGTTAGCATTTCACACGTAAGAAGGACATTTTAAATACAGAACTGTACTTGAATCATCTTGGCGCTCGCTTGAACCTTGGAAGCCATGCACAACGTATGTCGCGCACGATATGAATGAACCAAAATCACTGCCCCAGAAGTAAAATTATTTCTCCTACATTAATAATATTTAACTTATTGGGTTCATATTTCATGCTGCGCTTAGTCAAAACATAAATTTCGCTTCTTATACAAGATGTCCTCCGTATCGGACTCCATTAAAAAATAACGTTCTTTCAGAACACTTTTTTTACAGCACTGAAGGTATAAAAAATAACGTCTTTAATGTGCGAAATTAGTTGAAAGTGTATTTTATTTTCATGCGAAAACAAAAGTGCTATTATTTACAGAAATTTATGTTAAAAACTTTTTTTTTTCAGACTCATCAGAGTGCTGTCCGCTTCCCTGTAAGCAACCAGGCAACCTTAATGTCAGAATTTTCGACGAATATCTAGTTCTCCGAAGTTATCCTGCGTCCCAGAAAGGGCGCAGACCAAATGGAATTTCTATTTGCCAAAATGTTAATGACAATAATACTTAGAGACCTGAAGAAATCGCGAATTCATTTTGAGACAAGCTAGAATTCAAAACACTTGCGTGTATATAACTTTAGCCGTTGGTCCACACGGTGTTTGACGTCTCCTGGAAAAGACTGGCCCAATCGTCACCGTCCACTGTGACAGCAGACAACCAATGTACGGTTGATATCGGCATATTTGTACATAAGACTATAGAGTCTAGGCTGCAGGTCGTGGAACTCGCGAATTTTTCAGGTCTCTTAGTAATACTAAGTCAGCTTCTATAGATGCTGGCTTGTACGGATCTAAGCGGGAACCACGGCATTGCGTAGGTGTACTGTATGGCCATTAGGTACAGGGAAATGTCACGGACTCATTCGGCAACCCGCTAAACTCCACAATCCTTTGTACACCCGAGCCGCAGCCAGTAGTTCATTGCAAGTTGTGATCTATGAATGAATAGTGAAATGGCGTCGAATGAATAGATGGAGATTTTTGGACATTCGCCATTGCGATGCAGATGTCTGTCATGGAAAAACACGACAGAACAAGAAAAAAAAATGCTTAAACGAGACAAGTAATCTATGGACGAGAAAATAAATATATGTATACAGTGCTAGAAAATTCAAAGAGAGAATAGAGTTAACAACTAGTTGCTGTCCTGTTTTCGGACTCTATATTCTCGCTATTGGCTTAAAGTCATCCAGGGAATGGCTTGCAAAATGTGACCCAATAAAAAAAGAAACTCAAATGTGCATGTGGTTGAAGTCTATCTTGACCCGGAAATGAATTGGTGAAATTCCCGGGACTTTAACCATTATTTTTCAGGAAGTGTTAAAACGGTACAGACAAGATGTCAGTATTATTTATGGCCGCCTTTTTTTTACCACTATCACAAGGTTTTTTTTATAAGTCATGCGATGTTAACTTATCTGATCATCATTAGTTTTAATTATTTATTTTTCCATTAAGGAACTCTGGCTTGCATATGGTAAACGTTCGGTAGAAAGCACATTTCAGCTACCCTGCCGGTACTTAACATTTTGTATACGCTATTACTTTTATAACCATCACGTGTTTGCAGTCGCTGAGATGAGTAAAACAGTTTTATTGTCATCATCTGTTAACGCCAAAGGTGCCGCTTGGTAGCACTATTTTTGGTTTTAGAGCTAAAAAATAAAAGAGTTATATTTATAAGACAATAAATTACATCCGTCCCTTTACATTCATCTCGTTCAAAATTACCAGCGCCCACAACATCGCAGCGATCAACCTCGGTTACCGACTAGCAGGTCGTTAAATTTTATGACAGCCATAAAACGAAGTAGCAACACATACTGTTTTCAGGAACAGGTGATTTTATTGCTTCTTTAGAATAGCCAGTTGCTCTTGCACGCTATGAAAATAATACATTTTTTTTTTTTTAATTTAGGAAAAATATTTGTATGCCAGACGTAAAACAAATGGTGATAAATATTCGTGGTAAATTGTAGGACTGAGTCTTCCACGGCCATTTCTTGATCTAAGTAGGTGGTGCTTAAAAATCCGATGCGATATCAAAGTAGAATATGACTTTCTATCCCCAGGTACTTTCAAGCATTCCGAATTTCCTAAAAGTGAACTGCATTTCCGGTTGCTTTCCCCACAGCAAACGAGTTAATCGATTACGCATGTTTGTCTCGAGAAAATGTATCACACCGAATTCACAAGAAAAAATTGCTTAATATTTCTAGTCCAGCAGAAAGATGCATGGTTAAAGTCTGGTTTACATGTTCACGAACCGCACCCATACATATTTGTTACATTGTAGGCGGGGAGGATGAAGTATAGGGATTGCAGTGATACTCTTCATATAGTCCATTGACGATTACTTACAACTTTTTGGAAGCCCTACTAAAGTTCTACTTCTTAGATATTCCTCCACCTCATGCAAAAAAAAAAGTTTAACCTAGTCTGGAAAACAACACCAAAGAACAGTGCACCCTTTTCGTGCGCACTCAGTGTAAAAATATTTTGCATAAGAACTTTTTCTTACTAGGTATTACCAACACACCTATTTTCTCCCTTTTTATGTAAATTATGGATTTTAAATATAATAATAAATTATATATGTCATAGAAGTAAATGCATAATTAAATAAAAAATCAGAATTTTAATGCTAACACAAGTACCTATAAAACGTTTGCGATACGTGACATATGTAAGATACAACCAAGCACGTCTTACATGGGGTGATTTTGTTAACGTTTAATTCAAAAAGTGCGAAGAAATCTTGAATATACTATATTCCACACTCACCAGACTCATTTCAATCGATAGAGCACATCTTATAACTATAGGAATATGCTATCTTTATTGGTCAGTCTGGTCAAATTAATACGAGAGAAAAGGAAAAGTAAATAATGTGTTCGTGGAGGCAATCTTCAAAGAAATTTAAACCCTCATTCCTCGCAAACTACTTACACGATTTAAATGGATAGTAAATGGTCGAATTCTTCGGTGAATATAACAGACGGACGTTACACACACTCCTACACTTGCACAAATCTCTGAACATGAAAGTGTTGGTGGTAAACTTCCGGACACACATTTGCTTGTGGTTTCAAGTTTCACAAGGAAGAATTACGAACCGCACCGTGCTTAACGTCGACCAGGTGCTGGTCTAATGATCACTCTCAACGAACTACGTGCTTGGCGCTAGATGTCACCGTTATGAACCATTCGCAAACTACAGCTGTAGCCGAGGTCCACCAATCAGATAAGCCACGTGGAAGACACTGGTAGTATAGGGCACTGAGTCTGGCTGTGTACAGTTCTGCCCATATACATCACCTTCCTGTGCAACATGTGAAACATCGTGGACAGTGAGTGTGGATGGATTTAGGCATCACACTCACGTGGAAGAGGACATACAGGAAAAAAAATGGGTGCGTGTACTTATGTACGAGCGTTAGAAGATATACATCTCTGGCGTGACTAAAATAAAATATGTCTATTGTTATGGCCTATCACAGTACAACATCTTCTCCAAATTTTGTAAGAATGGGTTGATTGTTTCCCGAGATACGAGAAAAAACATCCCTACCACGTTCGCTGTCGAATTTCGTTACACTGTGCGCGCGCAACTTCCGTTGCACACTAAACTTTTACCTTCAACGCACCAAAAGAAGTATAACTTAAAAAAATTTCCCAGCTACCGAATTACTTTATTTACGAGCATTGGATCGGAAATAATGTAGTCAAAGAGTTCAAGTTAGCATGAAACGTCATATACAAATCATTCTGAAAAAAAAAAAACATCGGGTATATTGTGCCTTACGCAAAGGGCCAAGCTAGACTTCAACTTCGTACGTGCAAGCTTGCACATTCTCTTTGGCTATTGGCTTCGTTTCTATGTGAGAAGACATTTTTACACAACTGGGCGAATCAGAATCAAGTTACCCTGACACTGAACGCCCGTGATTGGCTGGTAGACACTTAAGACGCGTGTGGGTTGAAATCATCTAACCACGATATTTGTTCCAAACTATCGTGCTTTGGAGAACAACAGGTAGTGGAATTTTTCAGCGAAAATTGCTTATGCAGAAAAGTGCATGTGCTGAATACATTTCTATTACTTAACTGCGGGAAAATGGATACGAACTATTGGGAAACGCCATCATCAAAATTCTATATGTTACTTTATGTCACAGTGTGCTATTTTATAGGACGGCTATTTAATAGGTATTTGAACGTTAATAGAAATACGAGGATTTTGCGAAATCACCACGCTTCAGAATATACCTACAAGTCCTTTAAATACTCGGGAAGCAATAGTTTATTCAATGGCTGTTGCTACAGCGAAAGGTGAATTTTATTTGGTTTGAGTTGCATGTGTAAGAGTTATTATATTTTTTCGTGTTTGTTACTGGCCCATAGTCGCGCAGGACGTGTCTTAATAACTGTGGTACTGTCACAGAAATAACATTAAATCATACGACTTTTAAGTCCTACATGTTGCTGAATGAATCTGCGAAACGCACGCGCCTCTCTAATGACGAAGGGCGCCACGGTGGTGTAGTGGCTAGACTACTCTCCTCCCACCATGGCGAACCGGGTTCGATTCCCGGTGGGGTGGCCCCCGGATTTTCGCATGTGGGAATCGTGCCAGACGATGCCGCTGGCTTGTGGGTTTTCTCGGGGATCTCCCCTTTTCCCCCGCCCTTGCATTCCGGCGTTGCTCCATACTCACCCCGCTTTACCCTCATCGGCTTTCAAGACCTCGATGTTAAGAGCCGCTCAAATATTTTCACTCCACTCCGGTGATAACTAGGGAATCAGGTGGTCATAGCACTGGATCGTCTCCAGTATCCATTGGTCGTCGGAAGGTAGTTTAAAGAGTTTCTTCTATAAAGAGAAACTTGTCCTCTACGCCATTCTCTTTGTGATGAAGCTCTCAAAAATGCGGAATTTTTTAAACGAACGGGCCTATAGTTGGCGTGCTGGTGAAAGTATAACAACGCAGATGGCATTTACAATGGCCGATGAAAACTATTCGTAGTTTAATGGGCTCCGTGTTGTTCAGGTTCACAGCAAATGACTCAGATGCTGAAGTCCAGCAAGGTTGCTGTTGACAATGTTCACGAGCATGGCTGCAAGTTTTGCCTCTCAAAGAAAATCCTACTATCAGAAATAAATTTCAGCAAATTCGTTAGTGATAGAAATTATAACATTTAAAAACCCATCGTTGTCCATTTTCCCATTGTTAACAAATTATGTTGGATCATTTCAATTACAAGTGTACTAAATCACGAGAGTCCTGGTCGAGAACTATCCTAATGACGGCAATCTCTGGCGTATCAGGGTTCGGTAGGTTGGCAGGTAGTTGGGCTTAACGTCTCGTCGACAGCGAGGTCATTAGAAGAGACGGCGCAAGTTGCACGGGGAAGAGAGACTGGGGAGAGGAATGGGTTGGAATCGGCAATGGCCTTTGTTAGGAACCCATCCCAGCATTCGACTGGAAGAATTTCGGGAAACCATGGAAAACCGAGATTAGGATGGTCGGACCGACAATCGAACCCGGGTCTTCCAGAAGGCGAGACGGGTGTGTTACCACTGTGCCACCCCATTCGGTATAAGAGTTCGTGTCTACGTTTATTAGAAAGGAGGCGTGAAGGCCCTTCTTGTGAGAGTTTCCTGGGTACTGTCGATCTCCCCACGATTGCAGTTTCTTTGCTACTCACTCCTAGCATTGCATTTTATGACACATTCCTGGTTATGATGGGCACCAATGCGTCCTACCTACGGCAAGGTTACAACGTACTTAGGACGTCTTCGTCGTATGCCACAAAAACCTTCATTTTACGAATTTAATTCATGCACATTTGTAAACTAAGAACTCGATAAGATAAGGTGCCGAAGAGACCAAAACAGAGGCAGTTCAAGACCATCCACGTGCAAGACTTGATTTCTGAGCACAAAATTGTTCTACAGTTATTCGGAGACCACTATAAGTAGAAATTCCTGTCACCTGCATTTCGTCTGCTTGCATGAAAACCCCGTAGGTTCCAATTTTCCAGTAATTTTCAATTATAGGCGATTTTGGTCTACATCTTCAATGCGCGTCTGCTGATAAAACATCGTAGGTCTACTCTTCACCACGTTGCTATATTTGTAGTGTTATGAAACTTTGAATTTTTGCAGTCAAGTTATTTTGACACTGTAACGGAGTTACGGGGTTTTAGAAGTAAGCCAAGGATGGGTTCTTTGTGCATAGACGTGATACGTAAATAAAAATCGCTTGGTCAGCCACAGGCCAGTCACACATTTCTTATCACTCCCTCATCTGAGCCCTTTCAGGAAAAATGAAGGAGTTTTAAGTTGTTCCTTTTTTTCTTTTCGCCTTATGACTATCTGGGTCTATCACATAACTTTTTCACTTCCCTTCCTTTCGCCCGGGTTCTTGTAGGCCCTACTTTTACAGTTTTATATTTTCTCTTATCAACTTTGTTACTAATTTATTCCCCCTCTCCCCTTATTTTTTATTTTCCTGAAGGTTGAACGTGCAAATTACCTAGACATCCATCCCTCTCCCCCCCCACCCGTTCTCACGCAGCGTGTATGTCTGCTTGTAAGCACTTAGATAAGTTATAATGCTATATGATTTATCACAGTAACAATATTAAACTATGACATTTTATTTGATTTATATTTTGACTCCTTGCTTCTAAATCGACTCACAACACGGAGAGGAACCTGTGTATATCGTCCTACTAAAAATTCAAACTTTGACCACTGGATTTGCGATTAGCAAGCTATCCGTTTATAAATTTATTAATGGTGTCTAACGTAATGCTGATGACACACCTACGATGCATCCGAAGTAAATCAGTGATACTGTACAGCTAGGGTTACCTTTTTTTTGCCAAAATATTTAACCTCAAGTTAGACTTCAACTTCTTACGTGCAAGCTTGTAAATTGCCTTTGACTATTGGCTGCATAACTGTTGTGAGAAGACATTTTCTACTCGACTGTGACGATCAGAATAATATTACCCGGACAGATCGTGATTGGTTGGAAGACAACTAACAGGTATGCGAGTTAAAATCATCCAACTGCGATATCGGTTCAAAACTAGCGTGTTGTTGAGAGCAACTAGTCGTGAAGGCATTTCGCGAAAAACAGACGGCCCTACGTATAGCCCTCAACCTTCAACATGTTTTCCTGATACACAAATGTACTTCGCTAATCAGCTCGCCGGTGCAAAATCCATGGCTGTTGTTTACATTCTCTGCGAAGGTTGAGCGAACGAGGATGTGTCCAAGTTGGAAACAGCCGACGATGGCCAAAGATGCGCTCGGCCCGGTGCTCCTAGGGCTGTGGGCGACACTCGGCACGACTCGTGAAGGGTACGGGGGTCCTGAAAGGGATGAGAGTGTACTGTGATTGTTGTTTACATCTGCTGTGAAGTGTTAGCGAACAAAGGCTTGTCCCAGCCAGAAGGGGCCAAGACCAGCTGAAGATGCACTCGACCCAATACTCTTTGTGTTGCAGCTGTCACACACTCGCAGCATATTTCGATCAGCGGAAAATTATTGATGTCGCATGAGACCACCTTTTTGAAATGGACGAGGGTGTTTTGAGGCCCTTATTCACGTTATCTTCGAAGATTGAACGAACAGGGGCGTGTCCCATCAGGAAGGAGCCGAGACCAACTATGGATGCGCTCGGCCCAATGCTCCCTTAAGTACCAGCAGTCACGCACTTGCAGCTCGGTTTCGGCCAGCAGACAGTTATTGATCACTGTGACCACTGATTACATCTACTGCGAAGTGTGGAGTGAAGGGTGGCGTGTCTCAGTCGGGAACATCCGAGACTGTGTGGAGATACACTCGGCCCACCGCTCCTTGGGGTGACACACAACTGGCCAGCTGTTGATCTCGCACGAGGCCGCCATGTTTAAAGGTGACGAGGGGTTTGCTGTGGCCGTTGTTTATATCCGCTGCGAAGTGTAACCGAACAGAGGCGTGACCTTG
>NQII01001568.1:278042-288811 GCA_002778355.1 Clitarchus hookeri
GAGAGAGAGAGAGAGGGAACGCCGCGCCGTGCACGCACGCACGCGACGCGCGGCCGACACACGTGAATAATGCATGAGGGCACAGCGCGGCTCGCGGCTGACTGCCCTCACCCCCATTTCCACTCCACATGCTCAAACCCTCCGTTGGAATAACATCGATGACCAACTAGATCGCTAGCTCCACCTGCGACACTTCCCCGGGTCAAACATATCGGAACTCTGCCCCATACGGGCCGGGCGGACAAACCAGGTTTCAACCGCGGGGCCCTTTTGGGCCATGCAGTCTATGAAATATTCTACTCCCCTCCTCGAAGTACACACGTTTCAATGCTTTAAATCTCGCGTTTCAGCACCGCTACTACCGTGATCCGAATTCCTGTTTGGCCAATCGCCTGCTGTCGTAAATGTCTGTTATGCCAAATGCGTGTTGTTCCAAACATCAAAACAACCAGGAGTTATGTTAAATCCTCACCGCAGCTGAATCAAGTGTCGGATTTTAAATAAATGACAAAATACCACTCCTGTCACGTTTATAAACTCTTTAGCTGAAACCAAGTAAAATATGTGTTTCAACATGTACATATACCAATGAAAAGGTTAAGTTAAAATTTCCGTATTTACCACTAATATTTAGAGGCAACCGATTTTCGCGGAAAGATTTCCACACACGCCAGATTTCAATAACCTACGAGTATTTCAGGCTATTTATTTTGCTTATTTGCCACTTGTCTTTGTGAGAAGACCGTTCCTTCTTCGAGTGACCAATCCGAATTACATTACTCTGATACTGCACGTCTGTGATTCATGGGCAGATACCTAAGATATACCTAGAGGCAGTGATATTTCGCGAAAACAATTTCGAGATAAGATACAGCCCGAAGCACTGTAGGGTCGTCCAGTTTCTTTGATTGGCTAAAAAATGTTCTGGCGCATGTTAACAGTTTGCGCACGAATCACGAAGGTTCAGTGTCGGAGTCACTTAGTCCTCAGTGGCTTGGTCAAAGACGGACACGGCACCAGCAGCCAATGGAGGTATAACAACAGCTGAGGCGTGTATATAGTATTGAAGTCTACTGTGTGCTCCGATTTTTACGTGAAAAGTCACTGGCCCTAGATATACCTCGTAAATCATACAATCACGAAAGCTGATATGAGCCAAAGTATTATGGAATTGAACTGATCATGAAATCTCTTCGGGAAAAAAGGTTTTTCCTACTAATAACATTAGTAAATTAAAACGTCTTGTATATTTATCGATATTGCAGTCTAATTTAAAGTTTATAGCGTAACATAGCCAGAAATGTGGTAACCGCTATTAGAACATAAGCATGGTGTTGGAACATAAGCACGTATTTTTCTTGCGACGGGTATATCCCAGGAGAAGAGTTAAGTGACGGAAAAGCATTTTGCCAGAAAATACTTTGGATAAAAAACATTTTTCCTCATATCGCAGACATATATCTAACCAATAATGCACACATTAAGTCACATTGGCCGAAATATGATATCGATGAAAACGTGGAAAGAATACAAATTATATGAAGAAAAAAACACTTGTTGGCTACTGTAGGGGAGAATTATTTGTTCTGAATAAACAAACTTTTATTACATAAATAATAGCGAATTTTTGCATTTAACAGGGATTTTATAGTTATTCTCTACCACGGAAATTTCTTTACACAAAAGTACCGAGTGTTCAATTACCACTGCGGCTCAACATTTACACTGCAAATATCACCATTAAAAATGTTCGTAGTGTTAGAAAGTTCGAAAGCATTAGCTACTATGACAAAATGTTTGGTTTTACTGTGTTACAATGCCCTGCGTGAGGTATATGTGGGGAAAGGAACAATTTTACGCACGCGTGCGTTGCTTCGCGGTTAACGGTTAACCCAAGTCTTCTTAAAGGTATTTAATATACAGTCTGTTCGAAAATGCACGAAATATTTCGGGAGGTATTTCCTTGTAGAAAATCAGGTATACATATGTAATACAACTGATAGCCTAGCCCAACTCCTAATGGAAGCATGCGCCATTCAAAATCGAGTTTGTAAATATTATTTTCGCCAAATATCACAAACTGCGTGAAATTAAACTACAATTATATAGATATTGTTTATTGTTATAAAAATCTTCAATGCATGAAAAAATCGGCTTTAAGGGGATGGTAATCACAGTAAAATATTTTTATTACAGTAAAAAACGGAAGGAAGTAAGTGCTCAATTTCCTGATTCTGTATTGACATCATGTTTCTCCATTTCCATAGTTAGTCTTCTACACACATTGTGATGTACGTGTTTTAATTAAGTTTTGTTTCAACCATTGCGTAAATGTGCTTCAAGAGTCAATATAATGGGGAAAATATTTAGTGTACTTTTTTAATGTGGTTTCAGAATTCAATTTTATTAATGATACGTGTTGCGTTAAAGCTGAGTTAAACCAAGAATTTAAACACCATTACCGCTTCGTACCCTGAGTGTTTTCGCCTCATGTATTACAATTACATAAGTCATTATTAATGAAAATGAACGTCTGTATTTTAATTTTAAATAATTCTTATTTAATAAATGTTTTCCAACTTACAAATTTACTTGAATTTAATGTTTAAATATATATAAACACGTACATATTTTGTTCAAATTTTATTTATTTTACTTTAACAAAATTAACCCGTATGAAATGAAACGTCTGAAAAACAAGATGAGCCTACCATTGAATGAGCTAATTGCAAACTTTTCCGTGCCACGTAAGTCCTCTTGGATACACCTATTTAAGTTACAGTTACGTTGGCTAAAGATGGCGTAAAAGTAATACGTAGATATTTAGAATCTGGAAACAGTTATAACATTTGCAATTTCCGGGAACGCCTTTTCCGGCCTCTTCAAACCATAGAAGGCGCTAGATATGTATCTTACATCGAGGTCCCAGACGTACAAATATGACGGAAGAGAATTTCTGCCTGCTTTTAGCTATCGTTCTTTTGCTCTTTGTGAAGGATGTCTGTAATGGTAACATCCCTATGGAGTTGCACCCGCTCGTCTCTTGACAAGACAGTTCTTGTCTTATCGTATCCCAAGACGTCGCACCGGATGAGGTGAAGTCTTACATCCGGTATATAAAGGAAATAAAAATCCGGAATGCTTGCTATCCCAATGCTTTTATTTAAATATATTTTCTGCTCCACTATACATAAACGAATTTTATTTTTAACACACCTGTCGAATAAAAATATATTTAGTTTTGATAAAGGTTTAGTACTTGTCATAATTCCGGTTACAGTTTAAGGAAAAGTGTTTAAGAATTGAAGTGTTTCATGTAATTTAACGTGGATATCGGGCTTTTTTTTTAAGCTGGCGTAAAATATTAATATTCTTCTTAAAAAAAAATTTGACTTGATTATATTGTCTTCTGGGACATTATAAGGAAACATCCACTAAAGTTTGACATTCAAAGTAACGACCAAAGGAGAAAAAAAAGTATTTTTCATAGCAATATTTAACACTAAAAGCCTACACAATTTGTGCCAGTTAACATCACAACGGAACAAGCCGAAATTCGAGAAGACCAGAGATACGAGTACTGGCAGTGAAGCGCTCTGTTTTGACGTTATCCGAAAGAAGAAAATAACAGGAACAGGAAATTAATGGGGAGAAGAGCTAACATTTTGGGATTGTAGAGAATCCAATTAAGAAACTCATAGATCGATTTCTGTTTGAATTTCCTACCGATTCTTTTTTTCTATAAGTTATGTGTAGAGACCTGAAGAATTCGCGGATTCATTTTGGGACAAGCTAGAATTCAAAACAGTTGCGTATATATAACTTTTAGTCATTGGTCCACACAGTGTTTGACGCCTCTTGGAAAAGACTGGCCCAATCGTCGCCTTCACTGAGTCAGCAGACAACCAATGTGCAGTTGATATCGGCATATTTGTACATAAAACTATAGAGTCTAGGCTGCAGGTCATTGAATTCGCGAATTTTTCAGGTCTCTAGTTATTTGTTGTCGGAAAGCAGTCATGA
The DNA here is from genome assembly GCA_002778355.1 of Clitarchus hookeri. Lineage (NCBI taxonomy): Eukaryota > Metazoa > Arthropoda > Insecta > Phasmatodea > Phasmatidae > Clitarchus > Clitarchus hookeri. The sequence continues at coordinate 282,066 of NQII01001568.1, forward strand.
AGAGGGACATGTAATTTTTAGAATATATTTGAGGAAAAGGTGGTCTTTAGACCCTTGTACATTTTATTCGTTCTTACAATTAGATCATAATTCATAAACAGGGTCACCGGTTTTTCACGAAAATATTGGTGCGCAGACTAGACTTCATACTTGTCACGTGCAATCTTGCAAATTTTCTTTGGCGATTGGCTTGGCAGCGAGTCTGTGTGAGAAGACATTTTCTACTGGGCATCCGTGATTGGCTGACAGACACCTAAGACGCGTGAGAGTTAAAAACATCCAACCACGATATTGGTTCTTAACTAACGTGTTTTGGAGTACAAGTCGTGGAAACAGGTGGCCCTATTAATAAAGCCAGTGATTTTTCGCGAAATAATCTGAGCACGTGGTAGACTTCACTACTCTAAGCACAAACAGAAAATTTTATTTTACCATTGGTCGCTCTCTGAATGAGAAACCGTTTCCTTTTTTTAACACGGCCAATTAGAATTCAAGGATTTCGGCAGTGAACCAAAGTGATTTGCTTACTAAGAGTAGCATATTAATGCAGCCAATAGGGAAAGGTAAACAACTATACAGTATTTTGAAGTATAATTTGCCTCGAAATCTTTTCGCGAAATTTCACTGCCCCTACCTATTCAAAAAATACGTCCAGGAGGATACACAGACAATAGCATACTTTCAAGGAAACAAGGGTGGAAAATCAACATTAACTGGTTACAGAATACTTAATAAAACATAAATGAAACAGCCAAACAGCCGCTTACCTCGCGAACTCCGGCAGCACACTCCAGCAAAATGGCGGCGTTGGCCAACAACATGTCTGACCGCCGTTGTCAAACCAACGCCTTGGTAACTTTCTTGGCAACCGGCGGGCCAGCCAATAGGGAACGATTCACAACATGTGGTCGCCAATCAGACGCAAGGTTCGTTCCAGATCCCCACGCATCCTTTCAGCGAATGGGTACACCGACGTCAAAGGAACCGTCACGGCATTTAACCTCTGTAAACGTAGCTATTCTGTGACCTGGACTGAGGTAAAACAGGCTTCCCTTTGTATCTTTGACCAATGAACAACTAACTCATGTATAAGTAAACAGATGAACGTGAATTCTACTCGACAGGTCAGTGAACACACAAATTATCCTCGCCGTATAAATGAAAGTGTAATATTATTTATTTGTACTCCATAAAAACATAAATACATGTTTGAAAGTTCTATCTATGTATTTTATACAAAAGTATCCATGATTGATGCTAATATTGTACCTTCCTCTTATTTCTTACGTTTAAAACGAAAGTTTTTCTTTAAAAGTGTAAATATTTGGATGGCTGAACGTAAAATTTACGTGACAAATTAAATACCTCATCACTCTTAAGTCGATCGTTCGTGCTTCAAGAAATTCGAAACAAAAACGTTAACTACTATTTCTGATTTATGCGTATTTAATATCGCTGTAAATAGGAAAAATAAAAATTAAAAAAACTTTAGAATATGATATGATTTTATTACTGACCGGTTACAAGTATTTTAATTAAAAATAATGTAACTGATAGGACCACCTGTTTTTCGCTAAAAGATTTCACGACTAGTTGTACTCCAAAAGACGTTAGATCAGACCCAATGTCGCAGTTGAATGATTTTAACTCGCACGCGTCGTAGGTGTTTGCCAGCCAATCAGGAACGTCCAGTGCCGTTGTAACTTTATTCTGATTGGTCCAGTCGAGTAGAAAAGGAAATGTGCAACATAGCACGTAAGACGTCGAAGAGAACCCTGCGCATAAAATATTTTCGCAAAAAAGTTGGTGGCCCTAGTAACTGAGTACAAAGATTTCAATAGATTAGTAATAGTAGAGTCACGTTCATTCTGTATTCAGTCAAAGACCAAGAGTATTTGTCTGACAAATTATATTCAAAACAAGGTGAAACAACTCATTTACATTTAAATTAAATGCCTTAAACGTCTTCCGAATTCAAGCCTTCCAACTTTCCTCTAATTTTCCTCTTTTTGCACTCACAGATTTATTCGGTTATAAAATATTTATATAACGTTGTAGACACTGAGTCATCCATATAGACTCTTCGATACTATAATTCAAGGCGTAAATTAAGTGATACAATATTTTAAGTATCTACGCTATTTCAGATCCCGATCGTTGCATGTTTCATAAGTCCCCAGCGGGTTCACTCCCGGATTTTCGCATGTGAGAATCGTGCTGGAAGATGCCGCTTGCCGGCGGGTTTTCTCGGGGTACTCCCGTTTCCCCGCCCTTGCATTCCAGCGCCGCTCAATTCTAGGGTCTCATTTCTGTCATGCCCGGGTATGACGGTCACCTACGAGCCCCAGCTGGAAAGACCGTCACTCGGAGGGTGTTGCCTTGCCCTGGGTGCACTCCCCACAAGCCATTATTATTTATTCATAAGTCAAATAAATACGCAAATTAGATTTTCTGACGCTCAGAAAAAAAAAGAACTAGCAAAGTTGGTATTTACAAATCAATTACAGCTGAAGTCAAATTAAATTTCGATAAATTTCCACGGCAAAGCGTTTGAATTGCTTCTGTGATGCATTCAGTCGCGCCAACTCACCTTACGACCCGACGAAGCTCGTGAAATGGTGCACGCGTGCTAACGGGATTGTCCAGCAAGGTGAGCATAGTACCGTCCGTAATTTACTCCGCAATAGTGCGTATTCAAAACAAGGCCGGATAGGCGAGTGGACTTGATGGGGACGTAAAATTGAAGGGGACGGAATGTAAACTAGACATTGATGGGCGCTCGCATCCCATTAGCGCGCACTGAGAATGCAATCCGCTTAGCAGAGCTACTCACAAAAGCAGAGCTAGATGAGAATCAACATTGCGGATGTGTAATACCCGCCTTTCATTTGCATACCACAGCCAAAAGCAAGCGCGGTGCGAACAGAACACGCATCTGCGCCGAATACGCCATCGCAAACATTCAGAGCGGTAGATAAATTAGTTACTTCTGTCGTATATATTTATAACAGTCGGAGAACAGAAAAATAATAATAACCAGGTTAAAAAAATTATAAATTTGAATTGACGTCTACAATACTCCAAGAAACGAGAGTAAAAAAAACCGTTTAAAAGGGATATAAAAACTGGTTTACAACCATAAACGTCCTGTTAGATATAAAACAAAAGGTCGTGTGTCTGAATAACCTACAAGAAGAGTTCCTATCGTGAAAGAAAGTGGCCATTTTTAACCCAAACCAGGAAGCACAGTTTTCAATCCTTATTTTTATNCGTGAAAGAAAGTGGCCATTTTTAACCCAAACCAGGAAGCACAGTTTTCAATCCTTATTTTTATTGCAGGCTTCCCATTGGTTCAAAGTTGTTCCGGGAATGTCTCTAGCGAACTGTGGGCAAATTGCAAAAGTAAATAGAGAGGTTCGCATGTTTTAAGTTTAGCTTATCTTCATATGAATTCTCGAAATATTTACGTCCATAAAAAATGCAGGCTTACTTAGGAGGCAGGTCTTCCGTATGTCAGTGTGATTAAATTTCAGTACTAAAATAAAAAATAAAAATTATTTTTTAAAATAATTTTGTTTTGTTCGGTGTGTAGCCAGTAATCATTGTAGCTATGTATTATGAATTAAGAAAAGCCACAAATGAAAAATTAAACTGGTAGAAATATTTAACATGTCTGGAAACTTTATATGTATTAGCGAATTTGCGCTGCAGGCAACATTTTTACTGGTTAAGACAGAAATGATAAATTAGGTTTATCCGGTACCGAAACGGTTCTTTTTAAAATAAACGTTGCCATACGAAAATACAGCTCAGCGTTTAAATAAACATATTGTGACGTAAGTTAAAAATTATACGTATTAACATGTTTAAAAACGAACACGTATGTGAGCACATTCAGAATTCTGGTTATTGTTTGGCAACACGTGTTGGGGACCATGCATGAACCAGCGAGGTAATATCGACGCATCTGGTTATCGCGAAACTATTCCAGGACTATTTGTATAATCTATTCACGGTAACGTCAAGATTTTCTGAAGCCCTGCTAAAGATCTACTTTCAGGGAGCCGATTATATATCCTTCCGTAGTATGTTAACAAAACATTGCCATGTGACACCTGTCAAACGTTTTGTGAACAAACAGTGCCATGTGGGAACTGTCAAAAATTTTGTTAACAGTGTCCATGTGGGAACTACCAAAATTTATTTTTGAAGAGAAACAATGCCATGTAATCTTAACTGTTATATACTTTAATAAAATTCTCCAAATGTCTAAAAAATGATAATCGATTTAGCAAAATATTGTAATACATACAAAAAGGTAGATTAAAGTATATATCGGAACTGTTAATTATATAATTTAATTAAAGTTTACTTATTGTATTAAGATTTATTTACATGTTTTGTGTAAGGAAGAAAGCACTTGAACTCAGGTCCACTTTCATGATTGGATGATCTTCAACTGTCACGCATTTATGTGACTGCCTGCGAATCACGGACTCTCAGCTGTCGGAGTTACACAGTTCTCATTAGCCCAATCAGGCAAGCAAATGTCTTCCCCACGACCAGTAGCCGAAGCAGAGATGCAAGTGCGCACGTCAGCTATAGAAGTTTGGCCTGCACGTGAATCGCTTCACGGAAAACCGGTGGTCCTAACGTTCGGATTGCCGAATAATATGCAACTGGGCGAGGACGGAAACTCTCGGCCTTAACTATGACAGGAACTTTGTAGCAAATGAATGACTCTCTCTCTCTATTCAGTGTACGACCAGCGTGCTTGAAAATAACGCGAATTTTGCAGTTGTCTAAACCTAGGGATAACACTTTTACATTTTGTGCGATTGCATAGAGCTTTAACCATATAATGAAAACATATAAGTACAAAAGAAATACTGAGGCGTTAAATAATTAGGTACTGTGTTTTTTCTACATATTACGATAAATATATTAAAAATTGAGTTTTTGAGATCATTTAAACTGCTACAAATTAGGTTAATTGTTTTTGCTTTGTTTAGTTATGAAAGCGAACTAGAATTTTTTTTTTTTAGATATTAGCTAAACGTTTAATATTCTTTCCCGAATTTTGTTCAGTTCAATCTCGTTTCATTCTCGTTAAATAATTATTTTTCCTCAGCATAAAATTACAGTTAACGGCAGTGTTTGAACAGACAATTAACAATTAGAAAAAATGCTGTGTGCCATTTAAAGGTGAATGTTTTAAAGCAACACGTTCAATCGGTTTCCTGTACGACGAAATAATTTGGAATGTTGAAAAGGAATATACTTAAAGTTTCAAATCATTTTCATGCTAATTTCCGATAAGTGTGAAAGTCCTGTAAGTGTCGAGTTTTATGGTTAATCCCTCTATAATTAGTCTAATCATTCTTACGTTTCTAAATTTATTGTTTACGTTCCAATTTGTATCAGCGCTTCTTTCAGCGTGAGTTGGTTTGTTGGTACCGGTTTATTACAACGTAAATTTTTTTTTTTATTTAGTTGAAAGCCAGTAGTAAATTTGCTACAAAAAAGAATCCAAACTAAAACACGTTAATAAAACCAATGTTCTATTACATCTTAAGTTGGGTAAAAATTTTCTCTTAAAACACGATACATCCGAAAATTTGTTAGGCGTCCGTAATTCTCTATCGAAAACTTACTAGATATTATTTGAATTACAACAACCAAGTTTAATAACAGAAGAAGATGAGATATTAATATGTTAATATAATTTACAAATCTCCATATTAAAAAGCAAAAACGCCTAAAGTCACTACGAAACAAAATAAATGCTATGATATAAAACATGCGTATTTCAGAGATGATTTTAAAACCCTCATTTCAAGTTTGCTTAAAACTGTAGTACTACTACATTTCAGTTTATATGATGTGTTGATGAGTAAAGTGAGCCTATTCAGCACTTCAATAATGATTTCATAATTTTCGGAATATAACCTTTTCGAGAACACGCCTCGCAATAACTTAAAATTCTCACTTTCCTGAGTTTTCGGTTTATTACCGAAAGTAGTGTCGTGTAACGATGACATAAAAAGTGTAACGATGACATAAAAAGTTTTTGTTCGTCCGTTGAGACAAAGACGCCGAGGTACGAATGCGTTCATATCCTGTACAGAAACGTCTAGCGGAATGAGGAAATACGGATTTTACGGCGAGGGTCATAAAACACTCGCAGAATGGAACGCTTCTATGAACCTCCTGCGAGGACACGCTTGCCAACGCACACACACAAGATAATATAGCCTGATATATCAAAAACATCGGGCCATAAACGCTCATAGTTAAGCTTCTCAAACACCAGAGTGAGAAAAACAATAACCGCGCATATAACTGCACGCCTTCATGGTAATTGCAAAAATTAAATACCCTCAAACGACGGCCGTAAAGGCTGCCGTTCCAGCTTATAAGGTAGAATTTACCTCACGCAGAAAATTAGAGTTGGGTTGAGAGATTCGGTAGGCTCTTAACAACGAGGTCTTAAGGCGCCCGTCTACCTGGCGCTTGAACTGCGTTGCAGAGTGTTCGAAATACACGTTTTTCTACGAAACTATCAAGCGTGCGTCCAACGTGCTGATCTACGAAAAGAACACACACTTCAGACGAGAGCTGTTAAGTACTTTCAAAATATCACGTACGTTAGAAACATCAATTCAGAGTACCCCAAAACCGCTAAAAACGGCCTTTCCAAGGCGCTGTAGCTCAAAATGCACGCATCAGATACATACAAAACTACT
>NQII01001568.1:289850-317427 GCA_002778355.1 Clitarchus hookeri
CACGAATCACGAAGGTTCAGTGTCGGAGTTACTTAGTCCTGAGTGGCTTGGTCAAAGACGGACAGGACAACCAGTAGCCAATGGATGTATAATAACAGCTGAGGTGTGTATATAGTATTGAAGTCTTCTGTGTACTCTGATTTTTACGCGAAAAGTCACTGGCCCTATTCATAACATATAAGCGAAAGTTGAATTTAACCAAAATAAGACACTTGTATGATAACAGAAGTATACTACGACTTTTCTAATATTTGACTCGAAACGCGTGAAGGTAATGCGAATAAACTATACCAGATATTCTTGGTACTCGACGTATAATTCGGGTAGTAAACGTAAAAAATCATGTAATAATAATTTTATTAAAATTTGCCAGTTATGACTAATGATGCATTAATGAATACACTGTAATATAGTTACTAATCAACAAAAAAATTTTTGTCGGATATAAATAAATTCAAACCTCGTTCCAGTACTCACATAATTTTCTTTATTTAATAACCCCACTACTTTCAATTATTCTATAATTTTCGCTGCGGCATAAAATCCATTAGAATAGACAGAACTGCCATTACTGCCTGACGTCTTCAAAATTTTACAAAAATATTGGTATGAAAGAAAATACGAGTGGCATTTTATGGCCAATTTAAAAAAATGGGAATGAGATTGATTTGCAAAGCTTGAAAATATTATGTGCTTGCGTATAAAAATTTAATATTCAGAGTATTTAAAAAGTATCTACTTAAACTTTGCACACTTTAAATTACACCTTTACGATTCTAAATAGGACCTCGTAATTTTCATTGAATGACTGGTTTTTCTGTAGCCATATCTATGTATGTATTACTAATCGTGTCAACTTTCATACAGTGCCAGCAACAATTACTCATAAATAGAGACCAGAAAAATTCGCGGATTCATTTCGGNTCGTGTCAACTTTCATACAGTGCCAGCAACAATTACTCATAAATAGAGACCAGAAAAATTCGCGGATTCATTTCGAGACAAGCTAGAATTCAAAACACGTGTGTTAATATTTGAAGTCGGTAACCAGGTGTGTCACAAAGTGTGGAGGACGGGAGCGCTGGCCCAATCGTCGCGTTCCACTGTGAGAGCAGACAACCAATGTGCAGTTTATATCGGCATATTTGTACATACGACTGTAGAGTCTAGTTTGCAGATAATTGAACTCGCGAATTTTTTCAGGTCTCTACTCATAAAGTATTATATTAAGTTTTAATTTAAGACCCCAGCATGCTCTTATTAAATACAAACACTTATAGTTTTAAAATTGGGCAAAAAATTTAACAAATACAAAAATAATAAAAAATAAGTAAAAATTCAGGTTTTGCGAAAAGTTTGTCGTGATATATCATCATTATGAAGTTTGGTTTTTTTGTAATTTTAAAAACAAGTACAAATCCTGTTCCTATCTAATTACAGTTTACTTTATTTGTATTTTAGTACGAAGGATACCCAGGAAAGGTTTACTTAACCAGCTGTAATAACAGTAACTTACTTCAAGAAAAGTGCAGTTATTTTACTGACGTAAGTCGGCGAGAATGCACTGTCTGATTCAAACTCGTGCGACGTCGAGCTGGCGTCTGTTAATGAACACGTCCTATGGTCGTACTCTGAAAGCACTCAGCTGTTGAAAGTTTTTGTTTGTGTGACTTCTGTGTGCCACCCTCGTATTTCTTGAACACGGTATATCGCGAACCCCGGTGCCATATAGGACTTCTACAGAGTACAATATTTTCTAGGCATTCCAAACAAATATACTAGGCTAGTTGCCAAATTATTATTTTAACATCACAGGTAAAATGTTGCGTGCTTGTAAATAATTTTATGTGGGAAACAGAATATTAATTATACATATATACATGTTTGTAGTCATATTGATGGGAATAGTGCCTGTTTGTTGAAACATAATATTAATCAAATATTACGCTAAAACTTATTACAATTTTTTTTCTAATGTACTCGCACTGTTACAAAATTAATATTTAAAAGTATTTGCCAAATATTTTTTGGTAAAATACATTTTTTTTTAAATTGATTAATTTTAGAGGTGTTAAGAAGAATACCCTAGGAGAAAGTGAAGTATTTTCTTCAGTGTCAAAGTTTCTTAGTATTACTTCTTCTCGAATCCGGAATCGCTTGAGAACCTTACTAGACAACACACACTCAATTTCAAAAGTTTTTGAAAAACGTAATTTAATTCCAAAAATTGATATTAATTATGATTTGCTATTTTTTTNCACTCAATTTCAAAAGTTTTTGAAAAACGTAATTTAATTCCAAAAATTGATATTAATTATGATTTGCTATTTTTTTAAAACGAAGTGCAAATCAAAAAACAGCGGACTTTAATTTTAACGCCCTTATTTCCAAAGACCACTCAAATNTTTTTTAAAACGAAGTGCAAATCAAAAAACAGCGGACTTTAATTTTAACGCCCTTATTTCCAAAGACCACTCAAATAATACGTAAATAAATATATATACATATTATTTGATATATTATATACAAAGTCCTGCATATTATAATATTCAGTGTGCAGGAGTCAGAAGTATGCACTAAAAAAATTATTAATCTCATACTCTCCAGTTGACTTTATTCCACATATTTGTACGACACGCATTAAGTTAGCAGCAATAAACACTGTTAAGTTGCCAGGTAAGTTCTGTCTAATGATCTAGAATAAATATATATTTACAACTTCAACACAACTTAAGGTCTACTTAATAGTGTGAAGAAGTATATTTTAAAATTAGGACTTACAATTTTGTGAAGATTACGACATAAATACTGATTCTTTTGTTGTAAATAACAGTCGAAAATATCTAAATCACTTGATTGTTTTTTTTTTTTTCATTTCAAGACGGAAGAAAAAAAATGAAGGCACAATTTTTTCATCGGAATTCTTGTGTATAATTTTTAGCTATTATTGCGATTGCTGTCACGAAAGTTACGGTAATACAACATTAACGTGCGTTGGATTTGTAATTTGTTCTTTTATTATTTTTATTGTTGTAGGACTGTTGAACTTACTTGAAACTGTATGCAAATAAAGCCCCTTCATTGCAAATTTACTCAATTAAAGAATGAAATGGTAGCTACGTAACAAAGATCCTTGAATTGCCTGATAATAAGTATATATAATTTGTATGAATTTGATAAACTTAATTTCTTTTAACAAGATAACAACGACACTGAGGAACATGTGATCCCATCATATTATTGCCCTAAGAGAATTTAAGGCAACACTTTAATTCTAAAAACTTTCATAGCTACCCGTTTCGTTTTTTTATGGTGCCGAATATGGGTCAAAATAATTCCACTGCCGTGTTTACTGTGGAAAAAAGTTCATCGAGGAAAGTTAGTTATTGAACTTGTTTTAAAGAAGTTTATTCTCAATGCACTGAGATTATCTCAGAAATATTTCAGAGAAGTTCCAATAAAACGTTTCCACATAATCCCAAAATAGGCGCTTGTCTTAATCCAGCCGTAAGTCAGTTTCAGAATAATTACTTGCAAAATGTGAAGAACTCCTGCATACTTCATCTGAAGTTTGGCTGTTGCTGCTGCACTTACAATCCGTCCGAAATTTCGCGTTACATAGATACATGCAATTTCATAGTGGACAATATATTAAAATTCCTGGGTTGTATTATTACCGCACGGAATACGAGAATGCATGAAAATGTCGCAGCTTTAAGATATTTTCTGAGCTTCTGAAAGAAAAGTCATTTTTCACTTTCCTCCGGATGCGGCAGCCAAGTTAATCTTTATCAGAAAAATGACGCAACAAGAACCATTCGTGTACCTAAAATATCGTAAAACTTGTCCTGGGCATTCGGAAAAGTTTTGTNAAAAATGACGCAACAAGAACCATTCGTGTACCTAAAATATCGTAAAACTTGTCCTGGGCATTCGGAAAAGTTTTGTAAGGACATACAAAGCCCACGAAATAACCATCTATAGTATTCGATACAGCATACTCGTTTACAAATCACATCTAAGGTATGGACATATTCTATTCGCACTATACCAAAAAAGTACAAGATTTTATATTTGTTTTAGGAATAAGTTACATACACTACACTGGAAAATTTTTGTTTTGTATTAACCACAAACAAGTTTGGAAGGGGGAATACCAACATAACACTCTGTAGCCCGCCACAAAATATTGTTACCGTGCGCACGCAGACACTGTTGGCGGTTTTTTTTATTTAAATAGTTATTTTACTAAATAAATTGGTTAAAAATGCGCGTTCTTAAAACGTTCATGGCATACAGAATGCTAAGTCGTTATTGAGTGAATCAAATTTTTCCCCGGAGGTCTGCCCGTAGTACGGCCGGTAAACCACGATTTTTCTGGCGATATGTGCATCCAGGGCGGGTATACATCACAAGTGAAAGGTTGCGCAAGGGAAGGTGGAGATAAATTTGAATGGCGAAGGAAGGGGGTAGGTTTTATTTTTAGCCGAAAACGGTACCACCACCACCAACAAGTCAAGGGGTTGAAATGGGAAAGGGTAGAGGTAGGTCGATGTTTTATATACACCAGCCCAAATATATAGGTGGGCTCTGGTTTAAAAACTTCCATCTTTATTTACTGTAGTTAATTTTTTTACACTCTAAATCTGAATCGGTGAGTATTTCACTGTTAAAATTATTTAACGGTGCCTGACTTATTCAACAGTAATTTCAGTCATTTTAACGGCCTAATTATTGAAAAATGCCTCTTTCCGTCACTTATTTATTTAGTGACCTTTGCCACTGATTCATCAGCAATTTCATTAGCTGTTTATCATTGATTTGATTTTTGACTGATGGATAAGTTAAAACCAGGTGTATCAAAAGAAATAAGCATAATATAAAATGGAAAACTAAAGCCTTTAGAGATCTCTGAGCCACCTTTAATTGAAACATAAATGTAATACGGTAAAACTAAAAAAAAAAAAAAACATCTCATCGTTACGTTAATTTTACGCAATTTTATAATGTGGAATAATCCTGGACATACACGATTTTATTTTGTTTTAAAAGTCAAAATAAATTAAAAATTTATAAAAATTTAACGGAGAACTAAAATAATGAGACGTGAGAATTTAGCTAACGTAAAACGCTTTTCAGCGAAAAGTAATTAACGTAAAATGACATTTGTACAAAAAGCAATTTAAAAAAATATGGTTTACCTAGGCGTAATTTTAATCAAAACGTCTTCGTTAATACAGAACGCCATTCAGGCAAAACCTCAGCAACTAAAATACCTTTTAGTTCGAAAACCGTTAGTTTGAAATACCTTTTAAAAACGCTGTTTATGCAAAACCGTATTTGTGCAAACCTACGTTTAGCTTAAAGATTTTAAGGCAAACCGTTATTTATGAAAAATACCTTTTAGGGGAAAAGCAGCATAGGCGGAACGCTTATGGACGAAGATCACATCCAGAAGAACCGATTTTTTTGTGTGGAAACTAACTATACTGGACGAAGCATGTTCGGATGAGTAAAGTGAGTGAAGAGATCTGGGCAACTCTTAACATCCAGGTCTTGAGATCCGATGAGGGCGGAGCGAAGTGAGAATGGAGCAGCACCGGNAAAAATGACGCAACAAGAACCATTCGTGTACCTAAAATATCGTAAAACTTGTCCTGGGCATTCGGAAAAGTTTTGCAAGGACATACAAAGCCCACGAAATAACCATCTATAGTATTCGATACAGCATACTCGTTTACAAATCACATCTAAGGTATGGACATATTCTATTCGCACTATACCAAAAAAGTACAAGATTTTATATTTGTTTTAAGAATAAGTTACATACACTACACTGGAAAAATTTTGTTTTGTATTAACCACAAACAAGTTTGGAAGGGGGAATACCAACATAACACTCTGTAGCCCGCCACAAAATATTGTTACCGTGCGCACGCAGACACTGTTGGCGGTTTTTTTTATTTAAATAGTTATTTTACTAAATAAATTGGTTAAAAATGCGCGTTCTTAAAACGTTCATGGCATACAGAATGCTAAGTCGTTATTGAGTGAATCAAATTTTTCCCCGGAGGTCTGCCGGTAGTACGGCCGGTAAACAACGATTTTTCTGGCGATATGTGCATCCAGGGCGGGTATACATCACAAGTGAAAGGTTGCGCAAGGGAAGGTGGAGATAAATTTGGAAGGCGAAGGAAGGGGGTAGGTTTTATTTTTAGCCGAAAACGGTACCACCACCAACAAGTCAAGGGGTTGAAATGGGAAAGGGTAGAGGTAGGTCTATGTTTTATATAGACCAGCCCAAATATATAGGTGGGCTCTGGTTTAAAAACTTCCATCTTTATTTACTGTAGTTAATTTTTTATGCTCTAAATCTGAATCAGTGAGTATTTCACTGTCAAAATTAATTAACAGTGCGTGACTTATTCCACAGTCATTTCAGTCAGTTTAAGTGCCTAATTAGTGGAAAATGCCACTCTCCTTCTCTTATTTATTTAGTGACCTTTGCCACTGATTCATCAGCAATTTCATTAGCTGCTTTCCATTGATTTGATTTTTGACTGATGGATAAGTTAAAATCAGGTGTATGAAAAGAAATAAGTATAATATCAAATGGAAAACTGTACCCTTTAGAGATATCTGAGCCACCTTTAATTGAAACATAAATGTAATACGGCAAAAAAAAAGTCTCATCGTTACGTTAATTTTACGCCATTTTATAATGTGGAATAATTCTGGACATACACGATTTTATTTTGCTTTAAAAGCCAAAATAAATTAAAAATTCATAAAAATTTAACGGAGAACTAAAGTAATGAGACGAGAATTTAGCTATCGTAAAACGCTTTTCAGCGAAAAGCAATTAACGTGAAATGACATTTGTACAAAAAACTATTTAAACAAAATATGGTTTACTTAGGAACGTCATTTTAATCAAAACGTCTTCGTTAGTACAGAACGCCATTCAGGCAAAACCTCATCAACTAAAATACCTTTTAGTTCGAAAACAGTTTATTTAAAACACCTTTTAAAAACGCTGTTTATGCAAAACCGTATTTTTGCAAAACTACGTTTAACTTAAAGATTTTAAGGCAAACCGTTATTTTTGAAAAATGCCTCTGAGGGGAATCAGCTTAGGCGGAACGTTTACGGACGGAGATCACATCCAGAAGAACCGAATTTGTGTGGAAACTAACTATACAAGACGAAGCATGTTTAGATGAGCAAAGTGAGTGAAGAGATCTGGGCGGCTCTTAACATCCAGGTCTTGAGATCCGATGAGGGCGGAGCGAAGTGAGAATGGAGCAGCACCGGAATGAGAGGGCAACGGGAAACGGGAGATCCCGAGAAAACCCGTCGACCGGCGGCATCGCCCGGCACGATTCCCACACGCAAAATTCCGGGAGCGACCCAGCCGGGAATTGAACCCGGTTCGCCTTGGTGGGAGACGAGCAGGCTAACCGCTCAGCCACCGCGGCCCCGTGATTGCCGAGTTAAAAAAAAATAAAAATTCAGTCAGCCAATCACGAAAGTCAAATTATGACGAGAGTGTCATGAACAAAGACTAGCATACATTTTAGTAATATACCACAAACTAGAGAAGTGAAACGGCATGCGGTTCCTTTGATGTTGTACGCATTAGCCGATTGGCGTTGCGAAGCTCTGAGAACAGGCCATGTCGACAAGTAAGCCACCAAGCTCTGATTGGTGAACGGCGTTCCAACATGTTTCTGGTTATTGACGCCTGTTTTCTCGAAGCGAGGTGAGTATGTAGCTGCGCCGGAATGCAAGGGCGGGTGAACCAGGAGATCCCCGAGACAACCCGCCTACCAGTGGCATAGTCCGGCATGAATCCTACATGCGAAGATCCTGGAGCGACCCCTCCCGGAAATCGAACCCGGTTCGCCTGGGTGGGAGGGCGGTTAGTCTAACCACTACACCACCGTGGCCCCACGTGCCACTGGAGTTCGCGGCGTAAGCGTATGTTACACCTCTGCATTCTGAAGTATTCTGTGGCAGTATTGAGACGAGCCAGGCAACACAACCACTTTTAAAAGTTTCATTAGTCTTTGTCGGGAACAATCGAACGCGTCTTCCACGGGTTGCAAACAGAAGTAGCACCCTCGACACTACGAAGGAGATTAATATCGTTCATCATAAATGTTTAAGAATTTCGCCACCAATGCGGACATTCCTAAACAACGTAAATAAATTGCGTATCATTCATCAGTTGTAGGTATTATGAAATTCATGTTATCAGTATATAGGCCCTACCGAAAAAGCATATTAATTCCACCCCCCCTCCCTTCTTATAAAGTCAACTCTTCTTTACAGCCACAATACGTAGTTATGCATGCCAGTTTTATGGCGTGTAAATGTATGGTTAACATATGCATTAGGGTTATTGTCTCTGTGAATATTCACGTGTTTCAAGTGCACTTGTGTGTAAAGTTAATGTACGCATAATAACTTTTGTAAACTCTCTTTAATACAAAATTTCGTGTTGTATATTTGTTTAGTTGTAAGATTATTATTTCTTTGATGTCATTATGTTTTTGTAATTAATTTGTTATTATTAGCGTTATTTTTTGGGAGTATTCGTTTTGTAACTACATCTACGATGGTTATGTTGTAGACAGTGTCAATGTCCTAAACTTTGCCACCTTAGTAAAGGCATCGATATGATTGTTGCAATTACTGTTAGAATGGTTTGTGGCTGTGCATGGCCTCTCCGCCTGACAGTCGGGAAAGCAGTAAATTGTTAGCACCGTCGATGCTGGCGTCGTTGTGGCGCCAAATAACAGCTACTCGTTTCCGACAGCGGGAAAGCCAATTACTCCGAAACGCAGAGCGGGGAACGGGTCATCTGTCCGTTCGTCAGAATCAGGGTACAGTCCCCTCGCGCAGTAGACAGACCTGCAGAAATTGCCGTTCCACTGCGCAAATTTTACTCGATTACGGTTCATCAAGTCCCTGTGGATTTATACCGTCACCTGAGCACATTTCAAAGCCCTGATTAAGATCTACTTTTCTCTTCATTTTGCGTCCTTCTCCCGAATGCAAAATTAACATTCGAAAGGGCTTCAGTCAAATGGCGACGTTTAACTATACAGAACGTAACTGTGTTATAGTTAGAGCCACATATTTTTTTGCTAATAGATTTATGCTCAAGCTAGACTTCGACTTCTTATGTGCAATCTTGCAAATTTACTTCGGCTATTAACTGCGTATCTGTGTGAGAAGACACTTCCTACTCGACGGGGCCAATTGGAATTAAGTTACGCTGACACTGAACGTCCATGATTGGTCGGCAGACACCTAAGACGCGTGCGAGTTGAAACCATTCAAACTCGATATTGATTCTGAACGTACGTGTTTTGAAGTACAACTAATAGTGGAATATATTCGCGAAAAAAATATTTTTCCTACTAATACAGAATATAACTTCGACAAACAATATCTTTATTTTTCCAGAAACAGATAGGAATGTAATAAATGAACATAATATTTTCATGTCAGTAAATACGTCCGATAAGAAACCCGGTAAGTATTCTGTCATTGCTAGGGATGATGGAAAACCGCGATAATTTCTTCAGCCAACATATGTTCGATAACACTATAAATGGTTTATCCTTTTATGATTGGATGACTAAGGTTTTGACTCGGCTAAGTTCTTTGCAGGCCAATCACAAACGTTCTGCTTTAGAGTGTCGCAATCCTCATTGGCTCAGTTAAATGGGACAGTAGATTCATAAATGCATGGCGGCTAATAATAAAATAAAACTGTCGGAAATGTGTACAGTACGTTGAATCCTGGAAAACAGTTCAACGTTTCCCGCGATAAACCATAATCTCTAACCATCACCTCTAGTCATTGCTTCTCTGGTTTTTTTCCAGCGAGGTGACGATAAGGTTGACACGGACTTTATCGTATAGATGCCTAGCACCTCTACGGCAAAGAACTCGAGATGAACATTTTTAAAAAATAACAAAAATATCCAACCTAAATTTAAAATGTCATATGAACTAAGGGTTGTAAAATAAA
This sequence comes from Clitarchus hookeri, assembly GCA_002778355.1. NCBI lineage: Eukaryota > Metazoa > Arthropoda > Insecta > Phasmatodea > Phasmatidae > Clitarchus > Clitarchus hookeri. Next base: position 299,896 of record NQII01001568.1, read on the forward strand.
AAGCGTGCCAGTGAAATATATATTTTTTACGTGTACTAATGGCGAAATTGCATTCAATGCGCTCGATATTTGCCGAGGAAATATTGCATATGCTTTGTATCACATATATGTATGTATATTACTTGATCAAACTTTATTTGCCACACGGTCTAAGAACTCCAAACAAATAATATGTAGCACACACCTTACATCGGCATCCGTAAGAATTTCACTGATTTAATCAGTTAACAGTACCCGACTTATATAACAGTCATTTCAGTCAATATAACTAATGAATTAGTCAAAAAGTACCAGTTACCTTTCAATTATAAATTCAGTGACGTTTTTGCTGATTTATTAACAATTTAATTTGCTGCATTTCACTGATTTGTTTTTTGGACTGACTGATAGGTTAAACAATGCGTATCAAATACAGTAACAACGCATTATCTAATAAAACCCATAATACATATAATTTGTAAATGAAGTTAGTAAGTCATAAGCCAACTAGTATGCTGGCGCTAGAGATTCACATTTGCAAGGACGAAAGCCCTATTAAAGCTCATATAATCTTTGGGCTGAATAGGGTAGGCCAGGATTGTTTCCGAGAACAAAGACCGTCTCAGGGCACCGTTTCTGTGAATGGAAATTCTCTATAAAAATTAGAATCTATAAAAATAATTTTACCCACCGCTACTTTTACGTGCAGCAGAAAAGACCAAACTATTACTGTGTCTGTGTGCTAGGAAACATTTAGAGATAAACCCCATGTATTTTTAGCCAACGTATGGTGCAGTCTTACACGAAATATCAAAAGCCCGGGTGAGTGCACAGTTACGACAATTTAATATTTACTTACTGTGAGATAGATTAAAGAAAGCTATTTGTTATTCCAGTCGCATTTCAGTTATTTTACGGTTTTCTACTCTCAATCGTGCAGAATTATCCCACGTTGTTTGTTTTAAAGTTAAATGAATGACGTTAAGTAGCATTTAAATAGTTTCCAAACAATATAAATGGCATGTGAATATAAATGTACTACCTGAGCTACACTGTAACAAAACGGTTTGTTAAAAAAACTTCCGTATGATATAAGTTTGAACAATAAAATATATTATTAATTTTGGTTGATAAAAATAGTATATGGGGTTTACTCAGAATATCTGTTACATATATTTTAGAAAGGCTTACACGATCTGCACCAACACTGAAAATATTCCATATAACTTTACTTTCCTGTTACTACAGAAAACAAGAATGAAAAAATAAAATATTGAATCCAATAATTAGGGGCACTTGTTATTCGTGAAGAGATTCCAAGACCAGATGTACTCCGAAACACTTAAGTTCAGGTTCATGTTCGTGATTGTATGATTTCAACTGCCACACGTTTTAGGTGTCTGCCCGCGAATCACAGACGAGTAGTGTCGAAGTAACTTAACTCTGATTGGCCAATTCTGGTAAGATGAGTCTCGTAAAAATACTTGGCCAACAACAAAATGAATGTTGCAACATTGCACTCAGGCTATTGATGTCTAGTCTGCTTTTAAATATATTCGCGAAAAAAGTATGGCTGTACCAATTAATAATTAAGAAAGGGTTAAATCCCAAAGATGATGGCCTCCAGATTCGTAATATGAAAGGAATAAGGAATGGAGGCATTATGATCGAGGCTGGGGATGAGGAGACATTTAAATCCCTCAATAACCAGACCAAGATAAAGGAATTGGGACTCAAACTAGAGGCCCCAATGAAAAGAGTCCCCAAAGTCGTCATTTATGACGTACCTAGGGGAGAGGACAATAGTAAACTGCCTGAAACTATTTTCAGGCAGAATTACAGGAATGGGGAATGTGGCGGACATAATTTGGAAAGTTTTGTAAAAACTGTGTCCATCAGCCACAGGACTGGCAGGAGGGACACGGATAGGGTTAATATCGTGTTGGACTGTGACCCGAAAATAAGGAACGCTCTTATTGATAAAGAGAGAATTTACATCGGCTACGACAGCTGCAGAGTCAGAGATTATATCTCGCTCTCCAGATGTTACAAGTGCCAACAGTGGGGCCATATAGCCAAAAAGTGTAGAGATACAGAGTCTATCTGCTCATGCTGTGGAGCACAAGGACACGAGTGTAAGAACTGTCCAAAGAAAGGCACTGATTTCAAAGAAATTTGTATCAACTGCCAGAAGAAAGGATTACAGCATGACNGGTTCGCCTTGATAAGAAACGAGCAGGCTAACCGCTCAGCCACCACCGCCTCGTGATTGCCGAGTTAAAAAAAATATATTCAGTCAGCCAATCACGAAAGTCAAATGATGGTGAGAGTGTCATGAACAAAGGCTAGCATACATTTTAGTAATACCACAAAATAGAGAAGTGAAATGGCATGCGGTTCCTTTGATGTCGGCGTACCCATTAGCTGATTGGCGTTGCGAAGCTCTGGGTACAGGACTTCTCGACAAGTAAGCCGCCAAACTCTGATTGGCGAACGGCGTTCCAACATGTTTCTGGTCAGTGACGCATGTTTTCTTGAAGCGAGGTGAGTATGGAGCTGCGCCGTAATGCAAGGGCGGGTGAACCGGGAGATCCCCGAGACAAGCCGCCTACCAGCGGCATTAGTCCGGCACGAATCCTACATGCGAAGATCCGGGAGCGACCCCGCTGGGAATCGAACACGGTTCGCCTATGTGGGAGGGCGGTTAGTCTAACCACTACACCACCGTGGCCCCACGTGCCACTGGAGTTCGCGGCGTAAGCGTATGTTACACCTCTGCATTATGAAGTATTCTGTGGCAGTATTGAGACGAGTCACGTAACACAACCACTTTTAAAAGTTCCATTAGTCTTTGTCGGGGACTATCGAACGCGTCTTCCACGGGTTTCAAACAAAAATAGCACCCTCGACACTACGAAGGAGATTAATATCGTTCATCACAAATGTTTAATAATTTTGCCACCAATGCGGAAATTCCTAAACAATGTAAATAAATTGCGTATCATTCAACAGTTGTAGGTATTATGAAATTTATGTTATCAGTACATAGGCCCTACCGAAAAAGCATATTAATTCCATCCCCCCTCCCTTCTTATAAAGTCAACTCTTCTTTACAGCCACAATACGTAGTTATGCATGCCAGTTTTATGGCGTGTAAATGTATGGTTAACATATGCATTAGGGTTATTGTCTCTGTGAATATTCACGTGTTTTAAGTGCTCATATGTGTAAAGTACGCATAATAACTTTTGCAAACTTTCTTTAATACAAAATTTTGTGTTGTATATTTGTTCATTGTAAGATTATTATTTCTTTCATGTCATTACGTTTTTTTGTAATTAATTCGTTATTATTAGCGTTATTTTTTGGGAGTATTCGTTTTGTAACTACATCTACGATGGTTATGTTGTAGACAGTGTCAATGTCTTAAACTTTGCCACCTTAGTAAAGGCATCGATATGATCGTTGCAATTACTGTTAGAATGGTTTGTGGCTGTGCATGGCCTCTCCGCCTGACAGTCGGGAAAGCCGTAAATTGTTCCCGCCGTCGATGCTGGTGTCGTTGTGGCGCCAAATAACAGCTACTCGTTTCCGACAGCGGGAAAGCCAATTACTCCGAAACGCAGAGCGGGGAACGGGTCATCTGCCCGTTCGTCAGAATCAGGGTACAGTCCCCTCGCGCAGTAGACAGACCTGCAGAAGTTGCCGTTCCACCGCGCAAATTTGACTCGATTACGGTTCATCAAGTCCCTGTGGATTTATACCGTCATCTGAGCACATTTCAAAGCCCTGATTAAGATCTACTTTTCTCTTCATTTTGCGTCCTTCTCCGGAATGTAAAATTCACATTCGAAAGGGCGTTAGTCAAATGGTGACGTTTAACTATACAGAACGTAACTGTGTTATGGTTAGAGCCACATATTTTTTTGCTAATAGATTTATGCTCAAGGTAGACTGCGACTTATTATGTGCAAGCTTGCAAATTTCCTTTGGCTATTGACTGCATATCTGTGTGAGAAGACACTTCCTTCTCGACTGGGCCAATTGGAATTAAGTTACGCTGACACTGAAGGTCCATGATTGGTCTGTAGACACCTAAGACGCGTGCGAGTTGAAACCATTCAACCGCGATATTGATTCTGAACGTACGTGTTTTGAAGTACAACTAATAGTGGAATCTATTCGCTAAAAAAAATATTTTTCCTACTAATACAGAATATAACTTCGACAAACCATATCTTTATTTTTCCAGAAACAGATAGGAATGTAATACATGAACATCATATTCTCATGTCAGTAAATACGTCCGATAAGAAATCCAATAAGTATTCTCTCATTGCTAGACATGATTGAAAACAGCGAAAATTTCTTCAGCCAACATATGTTCGAGAACACTATAAATGGTTTATCCTTTTATGATTGGATGACTAAGGTTTTGACTCTGCTAAGTTCTTTGCAGGCCAATCACAAACGTTCTGCTTTAGAGTGTCACAATCCTGATTGGCTCAGTTAAATGGGACAGTAGATTCGTAAATGCATGACGGCTGATAAGAAAATAAAACTGTCGGAAATATGTACAGTACGTTGAATCCTGGAAAACGGTTCAACTTTTCCCGCTATAAACCATCATCTCTAACCATCACCTCTAGTCATTGCTTCTCTGGTTTTTTTTTCAGCGAGGTTGCGATAAGGTTGAAACGGGCTTTCTCATATAGATGCCTAGCACCTCTACGGCAAAGAACTTCATTTCTTGCGTAAGCTCTTCGTCTTGCTGCATGCAACATTTTGGCGTTCCTGAAACCTTATTAGACAATTTAGATAATAAAGGATTTGTAGCAGAATTGAATGCAACGCCGTGCGCAATATTTTGAAAACATGACCACAAAGCGTTTTAAGCTAAGGCCTGATGAGTTTCAATGTGTTTTCGGCAGGCGAGATAACTTAAAACATTAGTTTTGGACTATTAGACGCTAAGTCGGAATCAGTGATAATAATAAGTGAAATAACATTCTCGGAGAGTCAGTTGATAAACTACTGTTGACCGGCTAACCAAGCAATTTAACTGGGAATAAGTGACTTATGGCAGTGGAACTCTTGACATTCAACAGGAATCACAAATAATTCAGTGAAATTCAGCCAACATATTAATTAGTTATATCGTAAGGACACCAGAATTTCGCGAAATGATTTCACGACCAGTTGTGTTTCATAACAGTTAAGCTCAGATCCACTTTCGTGATTGGATGATCTAGGTGTTACACGTCTTAGGTGTCTGATCATGAATCACAGACGTACAGTATCGGAGCTAGCAAATTCTGATTGGTCAGTCAAGTAAGAAAATGTCGTGTCACAAAGACTCGCGGCCAATAAGCAAAGTAAAACTGCTGGTACGCCCGTAGGGTATTGAAATCTAGCATGCGTGGAAACCTTTTCGCGAAATTCGGGTGTCCCTAGTTGTATGGCACTGATTATCAGTTGCTCAATTTTCACTGTACACACTGATTTTCCTCAGTTTTCATCGGTTAAATTTAGTGTGTATGAAGTGTGATATTGTTTCGCACAAAACTAGCCTGAAAACACGTAGTAACGCTTTGACAGCCATAGGTGCGTGCAGAGATGTCATGAAAAGGAAAGTGGCCATGACTTCATTCTCAATTATGCATTAAGTTCTTCGGCAGCAACTATTAAAGACATGTTGATAGAAACACGACACAATAACTTTCTGAGATGGATATTTTTCAAAAATAACGAACATATTAAACCTAAATTTAAAATGTCATATGAATTAAGGGTTGTAAAATAAAAAGCGTGCCAGTGTAATATATTTTTTTCGTGTACGAATGGTGAAATTGCATTTATTGCGCTCGATATTTGCCGAGGAAATATTGCATATAGTTTGTATTACACACACACACACATATATATATATATAAATTGATCAAGCTTTATTTGCCACACGGTCTAATAACTCCAAACAAATAATATGTAGCACACACCTTAAATCTGAATTTGTAAGAACTTCACTAATGTAATCAGATAACAGTGCCTGACTTATAGAACAGTCATTTCAGTCAATATAACTAATGAATTAGTGAAAAAGTACCAGTCATCTTTCACTTATAGATTCAGTGACGTTTTTACTGATTTATTAACAATTTAATTTGCTGCATTTCACTGATTTGTTTTTTGGACTGACTGATAGGTTAAACAATGTGTATCAAATACAGTAACAACGCATTATCTAATAAAACCCATAACACATATAATTTGTAAATGAAGTTAGTAAGTCATAAGCCAACTAGTATGCTGGCGCTAGAGATTCACATTTGCAAGGACGAAAGTCCTATTAAAGCTCACATAATCGTTGGGCTGAATAGGGTAGGCCAGGATTGTTTCCGAGAACAAAGACCGTCTCAGGGCACCGTTTTCGCGAATGGAAATTCTCCATAACAATGAAAATTTATACAAATAATTTTACCCATCGATACTTTTACGTGCAGCAGAAAAGACCAAACTATTACCGTGGCTGTGTTCTAGTAAACATTTGAAGATAAACCCCATGTATTTTTAGCCAACGTATGGTGCAGTCTTACACGAAATATCAAAAGCCCGGGTGAGTGCACAGTTACGACAATTTAATATTTACTTACTGTGAGATAGATTAAATAAAAACTATTTGTTATTTGCTGTATTCCAGGCGCATTTCAGTTATTTCACAGTTTTCTACTCTCAATCTTGCAGAATTATCCCACGTTGTTTGTTTTAAAGTTAAATGAATGACGTTAAGTAGCATTTAAATAGTTTCCAAACAATATAAATGGCATGGGAATATAAATGTACTACCTGAGCTACACTGTTAAAAAACTGTTTGTTAAAGAAACTTCCATATTGTATAAGTTTGAACAATAAAATATATTATTAATTTTTGTTGATAAAAATAGTTTATGGGGTTTACTCAGAAGATCTGTTACATATATTTTAGAAAGGCTTACACGATCTGCACCAACACTGAAAATATTCCATGTAACTTTACTTTCCTGTTACTACAGAAAACAAGAATGAAAAAATAAAATATTGAATCCAATAATTAGGGGCACTTGTTATTCGTGAAGAGATTCCAAGACCAGATGTACTCCGAAACACTTAAGTTCAGGTTCATGTTCGTGATTGTATGATTTCAACTGCCACACGTTTTAGGTGTCTGCCCGCGAATCACAGACTAGTAGTGTCGAAGTAACTTAACTCTGATTGGCCAAGTCTGGTAAGATGAGTCTCGTAAAAATACTTGGCCAACAACAAAATGAATGTTGCAACATTGCACTCAGGCTATTGATGTCTAGTCTGCTTTTAAATATATTCGCGAAGTGTGGCCGTACCAATTAATATACTATGATGTAACAGACGACTAAACATTAATTTATACACAAATAGTTTGCAGTTGTTGGGTTATACGCAGGCAATGCGAGTATTTTCCGTAAGGACTCTGTGTAAAGTTAATTGTGACATGCGGATGAACAATTGAGCTTTTAAATCTCAGGTATGATATCCCGTCATGGAGACNTGTGTAAAGTTAATTGTGACATGCGGATGAACAATTGAGCTTTTAAATCTCAGGTATGATATCCCGTCATGGAGACGAGTCAATGTAAGGGAAGTAACCACAACTATTTTAATGAAATAATTTGATGACAGCGACAAGCGTTGTGGTGTTTGCAGATATTTGTTCAGCTACACATTATCCAGACACTCAATGTTCCATCTGAAATATTTTATCTGACGTATGTAAAAAATTTACATGAGTAGTTGTACTCCGCAACACTTCAACTCAGAACCAATATCGCGGTTGGGTGGTTTTAACCCGCACGCGTGTCTGCCAGCCAATCACGAACGTCCAGTGTTATGGTAACTTCATTCTAATTGGCCTCGTCAAGTATAAATGTCTACACACACAGACAAACAGTTAAAAGCAAAAGGAAATTTGCAAACCAGCAGGCAAGAAGGTGAAATATAGTCTGTGCATAAATCTTTTTCGCGAAAAACATTTAGCCCTAGTAATCGCTAGTGATTCAGGTACAACTGCACAGACGTGCACCGCCCTTAAGATCCACTTTAGACCACACTTCCCTTTTCCGTGATTAACTTACAGCCGAAGTTTTTCGGTCAAGTTAAGATATATCCTGTAAGTTACATGTCTTCACTTTCATTTTCAGGCCCACTTCAATTTACAGTTTCAGGTTTCGCAAGCAAAAAACTTTACGATGCGTGCTGTACTTATGTCGACACAACACTCGTTTCGTTGCCTCAGCCAATGAGCTTTAGGGNAAAAAACTTTACGATGCGTGCTGTACTTATGTCGACACAACACTCGTTTCGTTGCCTCAGCCAATGAGCTTTAGGCTATATGTTTGGCTACAGTTATATGAACCAATTACGATCTAGACCAGTAAGACGATTTGCGAATCATTTAACCACGGGTGAGATCGTTGGTCATTGTGCTTCGCAGTGTGCAGTAGAGACTAAAAATTACATACACGCGCGTAATGTACGCAATCGTGTACACCGGGCCAGAGTGGGTAAAAGTTCGTACAACAATAAGAGGGGAGGAGCTCCAGAAGGAATTAATCTCGCAAGATAAAGATAGGGGTGGCGATGACGGGATTGAAAAATACAGGAGTGTAAAATTTTTTTACGATCCACGAAGATCCGGGTTTTTCGCCTCATACGTGCGTGCGTGTGTTTTACGGGCAGACATGCGGGTCCGCCGAAGAAGTCACGGGCGGGAGAGAAGAAGGAGTTCTGTCGGCGGGTCGTAAAGGGGCGATGGAAGAGAGACCTGTAGGACCCGGGGTTGGCCTGGGGCACAACGGTGACCCCCCCAGCCCCCTCTTTTTTGCCGCCGCGGCCGCACGACAGGAGAACGAGTCACTCCCAGAATTTATCGATTCGCGGCGACGCCGGCTGGGGGCCCGTCTGTGACCCCCAACAAGCAGCAACTGAGGCGGAAAAAAATTTTTATATATATGTATTCAGACCATTCGCGTTTACTTCCAAATTTTCGTAAGCCCTCCTGAAGTTCTACTTTCAGGATATTCGTCCGCCTTATGTAAACAAAGCTTTAATTGAGTATAGATAGGGGCAGTCATATTTCGCGAAAAGATGTCGAGACAAGATACAGTCCAAAACACTGCAGGGTCGTCCAGCTTCTTTGATTGGCTAAAAAATGTTCTGGCTCGTGTTAACCGCTTGCGCACGAATCACGAAGGTTCAGTGTCGGAGTTACTTAGTCCTGAGTGGCTTGGTCGAAGACGGACACGGCACCAGCAGCCAATGGAGGTATAACAACAGCTGAGGTGTGTATATAGTATTTAAGTCCCTAGTTATAAGCATAGACATTTATTTTCAACAGCCATTCATTTACTCAGTGAATCCAGTACCGTTTTACTACGGCCAGGAAATAATACATAGCTAACCTCATAAAAACCCACAGTAGAGATTAATTTCTTCCATCTGACAAACATACATCTGAGTTGACGAAACTCCTTTTTCTGTTCAACGAAATCTAACAGAAAAATTATATTGGATCGACTGTTCATATTTGCATTGGAATATAGGAAAGAGTGAGTTATTGACTCATTCAAACCGTCGTCCACGCGCGGGATTCGCATCACTTGCATAACATCTTAACCTCATAATTTACTCTAAATTTTTCATTTGAGATGCTAACAATTTTTGAATCAGACCTTTGAAAATTAACCCGATGTATTACATGTTTGTCTGTTTCCTAAATATGTTATGTATCACAAGGAATTGTTAGTTCTATCAACACAAAAATATCTTTGTTTTGGTTAAATTGAAAGTTTACTGATATTTTATGTATAATTTATAATATTTCATTTATAATTAATATGAATAAAACCAGAGAGAAAATTTGTGTGTGTTGGTAATGCCTAAAAAGAAATAGTTCTCAAGAAAATATTGTAGNAAAAAGAAATAGTTCTCAAGAAAATATTGTAGAACAGAGTGCGCGCAAATGCGGTGAGTTGTCCCTTTGGTGCAATTTTCTAGACTTCGTTAAGCTTTGTTCTCAAGAGGTGGAGAAATCGTCTGAAAGTATTATTTCAGCAGGGCTTTAGAAAAATGGTAAGTAACCGTGAATGGACTCTAACTACTTATTCATTATGATAAATTACACTGTAAGAGCTGTGGTAAAAGCTTATTTTGTTCCATGGCTAGAAATATAGCGAGATCTGTGCTGTAGGTTGGACTCCACAGTCATGTGTATGATCGAGCCTCGTCTGCGTGTTGATTGGTTGCTTACCCAGTGTTATCCCACACCGGGCAGTATGGAATAAACTACTTGTTTCCTCGAAAGTCTGTTATTGTCTCGGAGTCCTCCAGGGCGTTGCAAATGATCTGTGACCCAATTGGAAAAGTTAACTTCAGTGTTCACAATTTCAAAAGTTAACTTCAGTGTTCCCAATTTCAAAAGTCAACTTCGGTGTTCACGCGTTTGAAGTCTACCTGCACTTATGCGTGTTATACTTTTTTTTATTGAAAGTATGTGGTTTTAAGTTGTACACCAATTATTTTCGATTTTAGTTTAATATAATAATAATTAAAGTCCTGAAAAATTCGCGAGTTCAATGACCTGCAGGTTAGACTCTACATTCGTATGTACAAATATGCCGATGTCAATTGCACATTGGTAGGGCCAGTGGCTTTTCGCGTAAAAATCGGAGCACACAGTAGACTTCAATACTATATACACACCTCAGCTGTTGTTATACCTCCATTGGCCGCTGGTGCCGTGTCCGTCTTTGACCAAGCCACTCAGGACTAAGTAACTCCGACACTGAACCTTCGTGATTCGTGTGCAAACTGTTAACACGGGCCAGAAAATTTTTTAGCCAATCAAAGAAGCTGGACGACCCTACAGTTCTTTGGACTGTATCTTGTCTCGAAATCTTTTCGCGAAATATCACTGCCCCTACACATTGGTTTTCTACTGTTATAAAGGAAGACGACGATTGGGCCAGCGTTCTCCAGGAAGTATAAAACGCAGCGTGCACCAGTGGTTAAAGTTATATAAACACACACGTTTTGAATTCTAGCTTGTCCAGAGATATATCCGTGAACTATTTAGGTCTCTAATAATAATTATAATACAATTGGTAAAACAAATAGTACGTTTAAGTGCACTCACTTCACTACATTTAATGNTTGGACTGTATCTTGTCTCGAAATCTTTTCGCGAAATATCACTGCCCCTACACATTGGTTTTCTACTGTTATAAAAGAAGACGACGATTGGGCAAGCGTTCTCCAGGAAGTATAAAACGCAGCGTGCACCAGTGGTTAAAGTTATATAAACACACACGTTTTGAATTCTAGCTTGTCCCGAGATATATCCGCGAACTATTTGCGTCTCTAATAATAATTATAATACAATTGGTAAAACAAATAGTACGTTTAAGTGCACTCACTTCACTACATTTAATGNGTCTCTAATAATAATTATAATACAATTGGTAAAACAAATAGTACGTTTAAGTGCACTCACTTCACTACATTTAATGCAGTTTATACCTTCAAACGGAACGCTATGATTATTACCTGAAAACGAAATGAAAGACATAAAAACGGAATGAATGGTATTTTACCGTGTAAAATTGAATTGTAAACAATGAAAACTAAATTTTTTTAAAGCATTTTTATTGTTTTTATGGGTTTATGTGTTGTTATTTCTTGTGATGCATGTTAACTGCTATTTGATACACGTTGTTTAACTCATCCATCAATACAAAAACAAATCACTGGAAAACAGTGAAAAACATGGCTGGAGCCAGTCATTTTTCACTAAAAAAAATCTTAGTGCCTGGTAGATTTCAATAGTCTAAGCACAAACATAAAATCTGATTTTACCATTGGTCGCCCTCTGTTTGAGAAGCCGTCTCTGTTTACAATGGCGCAAGTTATAATTCGACAACTTCGTCAGTGAACCAAAGAGATTCGCGTACTGAGAATAACATATTAACGTAGCCAATCGAGAAAGCTAAACAACCACACAGTGATCTGAAATGCAACTTGTCTCGAAATATTTTCTGGAAATTTCACTGCCACTAAACATGGTTTATGTGTCAGTAGTAAATATCACTGAATCTATACACGAAGGAAAACTAACATTTTTCAATATTTCATTAGTTAGAATTCACTTAATTGACTACTGAATCGGCCAGGAACTGTTAATCGATTTAAACTGTGGAATTCTCAGTGATTCATCTTTAGAGTGTGGTCATCAGATTTATTCGCGAAAATTTTCTACACACGTCCATGGCTAGAGACGTGCAAAAATTCGCGTCATCTTTCGGTGACAGGATATACTCCACTTCCATATATACAAGTGACTGCAGTTCGTGGTTTCACTGGCCGTTGCGCTGTTACGTCACGTATCTGTTTGATCTCCTTAAAAGAGATTGGTCACTCCACCACTGAACTTATATTATTGACTCAAGAGCTCTCCGAGGGTACCGAACATATGTTTTGTCCAATGGCTGAAGAGGGTCAAACTCACAGTAACGTGGAGTTCAGTCTGTCCATAAATAATAAAGCGGATTTTGCAGGTGTCTATTTACGACACAAGCTGTTACCAATAATAACATGTCGGAGTGCGAGCAGTAACCATTAGCACTTTGCAGGGAAAGGGGCTGCATGTATTGGTGCTATTTTCTGGCCTTGTATTGAAGCATAGCCTGATTCGAACTGTTTACGCAAAAAATTAGGTGTCTCTGTTTCCATGTTGACTAGGCAGGCCAGTGAAAATTCTGCCGTTTAAACGTTTAACTCCCACAACTCGCCTGCAAAAAAAAACAGCTTTCTGTGAAAAAAGAAAATCATCAGTGAATCGTAGACATAGGAAGAATGTAAATATGCAGGCACAGGAAAACTTCGCATTTTGAACAACCTATAGAGACACCCTATTTTTCGCGAAAATATTTCAAGACAAGTTGTGTTCCAACGCACTTTAGTTCAGGACAACTTTCCTGACCGGATTATTTAAATTATTATGCGTCTTATCTATCTGGCCGCGAATCACGATCTGGTCAGAACCTGAGAAACTTAATTCTGATTGGCTCGATCATGTAACAGACAGTCTTCACACAAAAGCAAGCAGCCAATAAACAAATGAAGGCTGCAAATACGCACATATTAAATTGAAGTCTAGCACGCGCGTAAATATTTTCAAGAAAAACAGGTGGCCCCACAAATTGGCTATAATCCAATGTTCTGTGTATTTTACAGCGTCAGTTTTATAGTCATTGGATGCTGCCCTATCAAGTGTAGTAAGTTTTACCTCAGACCAGATGGCTTGGGATTTGGTGTTTGTTTCCTTGGAGGTCTATTATTGGCTAAGAGTTCGCCTGGGCGTGTCTAATAAACTGCGATCAAATTGCAAACGAAACAGAAATTCACATATGTTTGAAGTCCAGCTTGTCATAAAATGAATTCGCGAAATTTTCCAGTCCCTATAAATAGGGACACTCGAATTTCGCAAAAATATTTCACGACCAGTTGTATTTAATAACACTATAGCTCGGATCACCTTTCTTGATTGGCTTAACCTAGGTTTTACGCGTCTAAGGTACGTGCTCGCGAATCACAGACGTAAGAGATCGGAGTTACCTAATTCTGATTGGCCGGTCAAGTAAGAATATGTCTTACCATTAAGACTCGTGGCCAATAAGCAAATGAAAACTGCTGTTAATCCGGCAGGTTATTGAAATCTAGCGTGTGCAAATTTTTTTTTTGTTGCGAAATTCGGGTAAATCGAAATATATTTCGCAATGAAAAATTCTTGCGTTAAACATTTACATGTTTCTTTACACATCCCGGCTGTTTTAGTGTTATATAGTGAAGCACTAACCATCGCGATGGCTTAAAGCGTCATGCTTTTGTGAAGAAGATTTGGAAACGATATTGTTTCGAGAACAATCGACGGCATAGTAGCTCTTAACTAGGGACACCCAAATTACGCAAACATATTTCTGCACATGCTAGATTTCAATAGCCTACCGGCGTGCCAGTAGTTTTCATTTGCCTATTGGCCACGAGTATTTATAATAAGATATTTTTTTCTTGACTGGCCAATCAGAATTAGGTAACTCTGATACTGTACGTCTGTGATTCGCGAGCACACATCTTAGACGCGTAACATCTAGGTTAAGCCAATCAAGAAAGATGATCTGAGCAAAAGTGTTATGAAATACAACTGGTTGTGAAATATTTTCGTGGAATCCGGGTTTCCCTTCTTATAACTAGGGCCAGTGACTTTTCGCGTAAAAATCGGAGCGCACAGTAGACTTCAATACTATATACACACCTCAGCTGTTGTTATACCTCCATTGGCTGCTGGTGCCGTGTCCATCGTTGACCAAGCCAATCAGGAATAAGTTACTCCGACACTGACCCCTCGTGATTCGTGCGCAAACTGTTATCACGGGCCAGAACATTTTTTTAGCCAATCAAAGAAGCTGGACAACCCTACAGTGCTTTGGACTGTATCTTGACTCGAAATCTTTTCGCGAAGGATATAACTAGAGGCCTGCAAAATTCGCGTCGCTATTTAAGTATATACTTAACTCCAAGTTATTGTGAGTTTGGCCCTCTACGGCCGTTGGCTAAACATACGCTTGACACGCATCGGAGTACTCTTGATTCAATATTGTAAGTACAGCGGTGGAATGGCCAATCTCTTTCGAGGAGATCGAGCAGATACGTGACGTTGATTACAGTGCAGCGGCCAGTGAAACCACGAACTGTGCTCACTTGTTAATAAGGCAGTTGAGTCTCTCACGTCATCGAAAGATAACGCGAATTTAGCAGGTCTTCAGTTATAAATTATTATGTTATATATATTTTTCATTCAGTTAAATTACTTTTTTTATAATACAGGGAGGGGTAATAAAATTGTCAACCAAGTTGTGGTTGCGGAATGCACACTACACTCGCACTTGATTCTCAAATTTACGGCTTGTCTAAGAGCAAAGATAACGCGAATTTTGCACGTGTCTAATCTTAATTTTCTTTAAACTGAATGCCTTGAAGTTTTCCGCCCTCGACTGTTCCGACGCAAAACAGAATCAGAACCCTTAGAATGTACAGTTTTCATGGGTGCGGCATCGCGACGCAGATCGATTTAACCACTGGATAACTCTGCGTGTCTTGGCCTTCATGTTGCGTGCCGCTACAATTCCCTAACGAGGATAAACTCAGTATTGAAAAATGCTTCCATATACCACTAGGATTTAAATGTCAATTTAGTGCACAGTTTTTACTTCCGTAATATTTCATCAGTAAAATGATTAAGTGTAAACGTGATGATCACTACGATAATCATTTTCAGTTCCATCGCGTTGTAATTCTATCCGTAACTGCCATTTAAACAAATTTTATCTTTTGCGCTACTGGCATAGTTTTCCTAACAAATAATAAAAGCTTATAAATCGTAGCATTGCCAGTTTTCAACACACGAAAGTTCGTAGACTTATGAAATATGTTTATAAAACATGTATAAAATAAATTATTAAACTGTTTAGTAAATATTAGTAAACATTATTGTTTTCTCCAGCTGGACAAACAATTAGTTAAAGCGTCGATGGAAAAAAACCTTTCGGTGATTTAGTTGTTGAGTATCTTACAAACTTTTTCCTTCTGTTCCATTGGTTATTTGTTCGCTTTGTTCGCCTAAACTATGTCTGCGAGTCTTTCTCTGACTGGCAAGAAAATACAAAAGCCGTCAAAATTATACTTATACTCGCAAATATATTAATCGCGTTGCCTTGTGCATATTCAGAAAACCATAATTCACCAAAACTACTTTATTTATTGTAAATCGTTATAAATGTGCAATTAACTGTTTAAACGTAAATTACTTATCTCATGGTGTTATTATAAAACTATGAGCACGGAGGAATAACGTATGCTCCACTGAAAACATATCTTATCCAAATTTCATCATGAATATAAATAAAATGCATGTGCACTTACCTTTCGTGATTCGGGTGAGGTCAAATCGATGTAAGATTGCACAGTTAGTGCATGGAGTTGACGTGCATTGCAACACATACATAGAATAAAAACAGGACACATGGGTGCTTTTATATTTATTAGTTTCATTTGTTTGTTTATATATAAATGGTGCATGTACAGTGCAACATATAAAATAACATCAAGTTGTCGCAACCTGACATAACTCGCCCTACGTATTACCGTTACATTAAGGTGTTGGTTAATAGTTTCGTGAATCGAAGTCAATTAAATTTGTAAGTATAATAACGCATCCATTGTCAACGATAGTATCATGTTGTTTTATTTAAGCATAAGCTGAAGCTCAAAGTAAAATATAAAATACATTAATTTAGCAAGGTTTATGTTGCTTTAAGGAACCGCTGTGTATTTTTAGTAGTATTCAACGTTGCAGTCTTAATAGCAGAGCGTTACAGGGAAAATCATTACACTTTCCTTAGTGATAGTGCCCGAGGTAAAATCTCTCGACCGGTCTGAACTTCGAACCAATGACTCTCGGTTGGAGAACATGGAAAGTCAGGCTCATTAACCTGCTGGAAGGAAGTATAAGGCTTGTAAACCAGAGTCCGCGATTGCAGATACCTCTATAAAGTTTAGGGACCGGAGTTCAAATATGTGCATAGGAGGTAAAGGGCACAATGTCACAAATAAGAAAATTTATAGGAGTGCTGTTAATACCGATACCATGATGGCATATAGTGCCCTTTCCTACTGGTTAAATAGCTCAGTATTATTCCGTATAGGATATCGTGCTTTGTAACTTGGAAATAATGGTAAAATACAACAAGACAATGTAAAAACCTCGGTTTTGTATCGTAAGTGGGCATCGTGCCGGACGATGTCGCTGGTCGGCAGGTTTTCTCTGGGATATCCCGTTTCCTCCACCCTTGCATCCCAGCGCTGCTGCATTCTCACGTCATCTCACCCTCATCAGCTCACTAGACCTCGTTGTTAAGAGCCTCCCAAATTTCTCATCTCAGGAAACTTGGTTTTGTAAAATATGCAGTCCCCTCTACCTCCAATACACAGACATGTATCTGCGTATTTATCACGGCGATTTTTAAAGAAATTTCCGTTTCAATGGTTCAGAATTGGTTAGTTATTTGTGATGGTGAACGTCGGGAGCAGTTATGTCAGGCGACGGTACAAGACGACGACACACGAGTGCTGTGCTGTGGTGTGGAGGGCAGGTGCGAGTGTTGTTGAGTTGGTGCCGGCAGAGGTGGCTGTTGTTGGTGTTGGTGTTGTTGTTGTTTTCGGCCGGTACGACTCACCGTTCCTCTTGGCGCTCAGGTGGCCGTACAAGCGGCTCAGATCGATGGCCATGACGCTCTGCGGGAACGCTGCGCACAGCGTCGCCAGCACCGCGACACTGAAGAAGACCTGGCGCGCAGACGACATGGCTTGGCTGGGCGGCGTGCGGGCGAAAGGTTCTCTGGCGGTCGACGGCGGACGCCTGGCTGGGGTCTG
>NQII01001568.1:317629-340761 GCA_002778355.1 Clitarchus hookeri
ACCCGATCCACCCCGGGCCTGGCCGGCGGGAAAATATATTTCCCCCTCGTCGCCCCGCGCAACGCGCACAACCCCTCCACGAAAACCCGACCACCCACGCTTCACCTCTTTCTTTCCAACCCTTCTACACCCTTTCGCTATTTGGATGGACGATCGTCACGTGACACAAGCGCAGCAGACGTGCCCCGGACCCCCCTCCTCCCCGGGCGGATTGGTTTCCGATGGGTTGAGGGTCTCGTAGGGGGATGATCGCCGGACTAGGGGGTGGGGCCCTGCCAGCCTCAACACGGCAGGAGTTAGGGCCTATTCTCACCCTCTGCCAAACCCTCGCCTCGCCCTACCCCCTTATCTCCTGCACGCTACGTCATTAACACAGTTATCTCGCACGGAGGGAGGGGATTGTGCTATTTGCCGCCCCCGCCAGCTGGGGCTGTTCACAGGGCGCTGTTGCCCGGAGATGTGAAAACACTGACTGGTAGCAGGATCACTGAGGGGGGGGGGGGACAGTGACTAGAGAACAGTTCTGTAATTGACAATCACGTGCAGGATTCGTGTTGTTATTTAGTAGCATGCCAGGCTATACTGCCCTGTACTTTTCTGAGAGTAATTCGTTACCTAATTGGATACTGGCAACTGTACGGGCGTCGTTAACCTGTGTGGCTGCTTCACTGTAGTTGTCGACCAACGGTAGGTATCAAATGAACATAACAACGTCTTGGAGTTTATTATGAAGTTATAAAATAATGCGAAATTGGCACATGCCTAGTAATTGATTGCTTCCTCATTTTAAATAATTTGTTGCATTTGTACAAGGAATTATTTGGGAACTAGTCGACAAAGATATTTTTGTAACGCCACAAGTAAATTATAGCTCATTTCAGAAAACCTTAGGGGGCTGCGGCGGTGCAGTAGTTAGACTACTCGCCTCCGGCGGAGTCACTCCCGGGTTTTCGCACTTGGGAATCGTGCCGGACGATGCCGCTGGTCGGCTGGTTTTTGTCGGGGATCTCCCGTTTCCCCCGCCCTTGCATTCCGGCGCTGCTCCATACCCACATGATTTCACCCTCATCGGCTCTCGAGACCACGATGTTCAGAGCCACCCAAATCTCTCCTCTCCACTCTTTCCACAAAACATTAGTACAGAGTGTGCAGAACTAATGTTGTATTTTAACAAGCAAGCGTCGTAGACTTCAAATTTATTATGAACATTGAGTGAGTGGAGAGATTTGGGCGGCAGTAAATTATGTATGTCTCCGTTACAAGTAGAAAGTAACATATTCTAGGAGTCGTATTGACTTATGTGCATGTATGGATCCAGATATATGCTGACATGTTTATGAACAAACATGGAACAAAAGCGCCAATTCCAAATTTAATACAAGTTATATAAGAAATTTAAAAAAAATTTCAGTGGCAAATATGATCGTGGTCACAGAAATACTTAACTTCAAACATATTCAGCTCTGTAAAGGGTTGCATTGGTTCTGAATTTTTTTCCGACAGCAATGACTTCTTTTTCAAAGTTAACTGGGTATGTAAATCCATCAGAACGACTTTTCTGTTTTGTGCTTCAGTTAATTACTGTGGATAAAGCATAGTTTTATTAACATTAATAAATTAGACGGGATTTTTTGCATTATTTGAAATAAATAAAAAAACTATGTATAAATAAAAAACAACTGCTCCGTATTGTACGGGTTTTTCCGTGCCCTGGGGTGGAAATAATTAACCCGCGTGGGCAATGGACGGGACGGCATACATTCCGTTTCTCAGACTTCGAAAATGAACTGAGCATTAATAAACACGGTGCCAGGATTTTACCACTTCGGCGATTCCATGTATGCCTACTCCAATGCACTTACCCAATGGGTACAGCTAGTTACAATTAACGCCGACAGGTGACATTAGTCATCAAATGCGTTCGTGGAAGTAGTGCTTGCCGATATGTGAACAGTATATTTTCTTATAGCCTAGTTGTGTCGTCTATTTAAACTCAGATTAAATCATAAATTCAAATCGCACTGAACTATGACTACAGTTGCAAATAATATTTTGTAGTTGTATATATTCAGAGAAAATGTTGATGGGCGTATAATACTGCCTTTTGCTCATTACATATATTATCTAAAAATTCTGTCTATTATAACGATTTTCTTTGATGTTTTCATTCAGTGAGGAAGTGTACCTTAGGGCAAATCTGATAAGTTTCATATCCTAGATAACGAAATTCTTAGTATTATTACAGTAAAAGTAAGGTCACTTGTATTAAAATTTAAAGATCTCTGCATGAATATGAGTTGAAAGCGATTATAGATAATTACCGGAGTGTGCTTTTGCGATTAGGATTTCTTCTCGTTTAAATTCCGTTACAGATATGTAACCATGAGAACATGTACACTTTGGTAACCATTTAACCAAACTTTTTTTAATATGGCTTCCGCAGTATATTCGCATTAACAAGTTCAGCGTTTAGAGTAACTTCGCCCCAATTATAACGACAGCACTTACAATAAAACTGTAACACATCGGAACACTTTCCTTAATTCACTATCAACATTCACTGAAAGCATTTCACTCATTGCTTAAGTTATAACACTGGCTGTTAAAGGGTAATTTACAATGTAGTCGGTCAACCGGAAACCGACTTTATCAATATTCTGTGACATATGTATCCTATTTGTTCACTCGTGGTTACCGTTTACATGATATCATGTAATTGGTACATTATTTATTCGAGACTTGTTTTGACAAGGAATTTTTTAAGTTTATTTTGAAATGTTGCCGACCAGAATACTTGGACTGTTGGCGTCAAATTATATCTGTGTCTGAAGTCATGTAGTGTAATTTTTTTGTACTTGAACACTAGTTTTAAAAACATTCAGTAATAATGCAAGAAACATTCTGTTATTGAAGTACCAACTTTGAATATGTCCGTGGTATTTTACAAATATCATTTTTTTGAACTGCGGCTGTGTTCGAAATTTAAATTCAAACACGTGGGAGTCGTGCAGCCCGATACCACACGTCTGCGATTCGGCACCGAAGAAGCGTTACAAATGAAATTATACAGTTGCGAAAGTCTATCTGAAGTGGTGTGTTTAGAAATGCGAGATGTTCCCCCCCCCCCNATAAAAAGTTATTGGTGTAGCTTTTATAGATATATGCATAATGTGGACGTTATTGCAGATTTGCAATAAAGGGCATAATTAAGCGGTAGGGTTAACAAAATAATTTTAACAAGATTTAAAAATTATAAATGAATTTTTGGTACACACTAAAATATGAAATTTCAACGAAAGAGGTACAGCGATGGCAGAATCGCCAGGGAACGCGCACATATGAAGAGTCATTTCAAAATGAAATATTTTATTTTCGAATGAAATCAGGTTAAAAATGCCGGCTCTGTTTGTTGTCAATATACTATGACAAATTTTCCTACGCCAGTTAAATCAACTAATAAATGTAACAATAATTCTCAGAAAATATTCAAGTACCATTATTTGAACAATACCGTATCATTATTGACAGAATTGAAATGCTTCTTACGGTTTACTGTCTTTTTTTTTTTTTGTTAATTTAAACGGAAGCGCCAATTTTATTATTACTTTACAATGAATTTTTCTAAACATGGGTTTACGTAAAGAAAATTCTCTTTACCGCATCCATTTCTTTTATGATTAAATATCCTACATTGACTGTTTATTGGAACTGCTTATTTTATAAATGAAATATAAACGATTTTAAACTCATATTAAAAACTGTTAAGTTACATCATCACACGAACCATATGATGCAAGAGACGGTGAGGGATTTATTGCAAAGATAAGGTTTGAAAATCATTAAAGTCAGGCTTCATAAAGCTGCAGCATCATAAATCAAATGCACGATCCGGTATATTAATGCGCTCTGAGATTTACGACGGTATTTCAGAGAATTGTTACCAGTTTGAACATGAAGGTTAATCTGGAATGTGTCTTGAAGTTTGGTAAATTTTACTAGCCACGTAAGATTATTTATTAAAAACGATAAAAATATCAGTCTACAATGGGGCGGCGATCGTGTAGTGGTTAAACCACTCGCCTCCCACCTAGGTGAACCCTGTTCGATTCCCGGTGGGGTCAGCCCACAGATTTTCGCATATGTTCCGGACGATGACGCTGGTCGGCGGGTTTACTCGGGGATCTCCCGTTTCCCCACCCTTGCATTCCAGCGCTGCTACATACCCACCTTGCTTAACCTTTGATGTTAAGAGCAGCCCTAATATTTTCACTCACTCACTATCAGTCTATAAAAATTTCGGATTCATTTTTTTTTACCATTTTACTGACATACATTTTTTAAAATTTAATAATGTAACGTATTCACACCTAATGGCACAGTATTCCGTGGTCATGAAATTCTAGGGAAACCTTATATANTACCATTTTACTGACATACATTTTTTCAAATTTAATAATGTAACGTATTCACACCTAATGGCACAGTATTCCGTGGTCATGAAATTCTAGGGAAACCTTATATAAAATAATAAAACCATAAATGTACTTCAAGCTAAAGCATTGTCATCTTTTGCTGTGTTGACATTATTNTAAAATAATAAAACCATAAATGTACTTCAAGCTAAAGCATTGTCATCTTTTGCTGTGTTGACATTATTAAATTAACATTCTCGTCCGGAAAATTTCGAAGATAGCATGACACCTTTATAAATTACAGAATTTTTATTACTTCTTTTATATTTAAAACATAAATTGGCATCCCCGTAAGNATATATATATATTGGTGGGGACGAGTCTCATGCTCTGTCCTTCCACCTGCATGGCACGGAGCGATACCTGCCCGCGCATGCTAGTCTAGAGTTGCACTGCATGCACATCAAGTACATCCTAAGCCCATTTATAAGCATAGTTGACTGTTATATCCGAACTGTTTAAGATATAGTCAACAAATTCATAACATAGTCATCGCCCCCGATGATGAATGGGACTGCAGAGTCAATCATGCCCTAACACGCTTATAAGCATAGTCTCCCACCATATCCCACCCTCCGAAGCTATAGGCACCAAATTCGTATCATAAACATCACCTCTGATGAACAGTGTGGTAGGGTCAAGTAAACTATATGGTGTCTTATGAACATAGTCGACCACCATTTTCCATCCACCAAAGCTATAGTCGTCAAATCCATAACATATACATCGCTGCCGACATCGAACAGGATGGTGGTGTCAAGTAAGTTCTAAGCCCTCGTATAAGAATAGTTGGCAACGATTTCCCACCCACCGAGGCTATAGTCACCAAACTAAAAACATAGTTATCATTTCCGTCGACGAAAATGACCGCAGGTTCGAGTACACCTTAGCCTTCCGTATAAGCATAGTTGGCTGCAATTTACCACTCACAGAAGCTATAGTCACCAAATTCATATCATAGGCATCACCTACAATGACGAACAAGGTGGTGGGGACAATTACAATTTAAGATCTCCCGTAAGCATAGTTGACCGACGCATTTCCCACCCACCGAAGCTACGACCACCAAATTCATATCACTGACATCACTTCCGACTGCAACCAAGGAGATAAGGACAAGTAGGCCTTAGGCCCTGTTATAAGCATAGTTGGTCAGCATTTCCAAACCTTTGAAGTTCGGGAACGTGTCACAACCGTCCAGTCGAATATACACAGGACTGTGGAGTCTAGACTACACGTCATTGAGAGATATTCGCCAAATTCTCGTTATTATTTAACTCTTTCAGGTCCACCTTTATTTGCGGTTTCAGGTGTTGCAAACAAGAAAATTTATAATGTGTTCTGTACTCAAGTCGACACAACACTAATTTCGTTGTCACAGCGAATGGGCTGAAGGCTATATGTTCGGGTGCAGTTATATGAACCAATTATGACCTAGACCAGTAAGGCGGTTTGCGAATCATTTACCCACAGTTAAGATCATTGTTCACTGAGCTACGCAGTGTGAAGTACAGACCAAACATTGCTTACACGCGCGCAATGTACACAATTATGTGCACTGGGTCTGAATGGGTCAAGGACAGAATTAATTACAAATTACTGTGTGTTTGACCAACTTCAGCCATTGGTCAAAAAAATATTTCGTACTGTATCCCTTAGAGGACTTTTGGGTCAATAATATAATTTCAGCTGTGGAGTGGCCAATCTCTGTGAAGTAGATCAAGAAGACACGTGACATTGATTACAGTGCAGTGGCCAATGAAAACACGAACTAAGCTCACGATTTATAATGCAGTGGAGTCTATCATCTCAGCGAAAGACAAAGAAAATTTTGCACGTCTCTAGTAATTTAACTCGCGAAATTTTCATATCTCTAACTGTACCATACTAATTCGTTCTCCCTAAGTGCAGTGATAGACANGTAATTTAACTCGCGAAATTTTCATATCTCTAACTGTACCATACTAATTCGTTCTCCCTAAGTGCAGTGATAGACATTTTGAGGTTTGATTTCAAACGGGCTTAACACTTCGAATGCTGCCGACGTAACATTACGTCATCTGAATTGAACTGAATTATATGGAGTTAGAAGAGGTATTTCGACATCCGCATTCTTTACAGACAAGGCGAGAAGATAATACTTCGCCTGCGCTTTACATAAGGTTCTATGCAAAGTAATATTACATCTGCAACACTCAAAGTGTAAATTACTGAAATAAACAGGATGGATTGTNATAAGGTTCTATGCAAAGTAATATTACATCTGCAACACTCAAAGTGTAAATTACTGAAATAAACAGGATGGATTGTGCATTATTTTACACAGGAAAGAAGAATTGATTGGGGCACTTTCAACTCGGTATTGCATTCGCAGAGAGCCAGCCAGTAAAGAAAGCTGTTTAAATGGGAATATACAGAACAGAAGAAATGATGATGATTAGAGCTGATGGTTTATCACGGGAAAAGTTGACTGTTTACCAGGATTCAACGTACTGTACACATGTCCAACAGTATTTTTTTTTCCTTAATGGCGGTCGTACATGTATGAAGCTACTACTCCATTTCACTGGGCCAATGATGATTCTGATACTATAAGTCAGAACGTTCGTGATTGACCTGCAAACAACTTAGCCGAGTCAAAACCTTGTTCATCCAATCATAAAAGAATAAGCTAGTTAGAGTGTTACAGAAANCTGCAAACAACTTAGCCGAGTCAAAACCTTGTTCATCCAATCATAAAAGAATAAGCTAGTTAGAGTGTTACAGAAAATTTGTTGACTCAAAACTTTTTCGCGATTTTCCGTCATCTCTAGAGACCTGAAAAAATCGCGTTTTCATTTCGGGACAAGCTAGAATTCAAAACCCCGTACGTTTGTATTTGCTAATGCTATTGGTCAACCCTTTAAATTACACCTCCTTGACAACTCTGAGCCTATAATANCATTTGTTGACTCAAAACATTTTCGCGATTTTCCGTCATCTCTAGAGACCTGAAAAATTCGCGTTTTCATTTCGGGACAAGCTAGAATTCAAAATCCCGTACGTTTGTATTTGCTAATGCTATTGGTCAACCCTTTAAATTACACCTCCTTGACAACTCTGAGCCTATAATAAATACACAGTAAAATGCAGACCGAATCACCGTCTTCCGCTAATACAACAAGCAACCAATGAACAGTGATATCTGCATGATTTTGCATACGAAAATAGAGTATAGCCTACACGTCATTGAACTCGCGAATTTTTCAGGTCTTTAATCATCTATAATGATGCGGTCGTGAATATATGATACTCGCTTCCAGCTTGTCTTGATTGCCGGTAAATCTGCACCGCACTCAAAGTTGTTAATCGGCCGGGAACCAGCTCTCGGTATTGATAGGTCGATAGGTCGCGGAGCACAGGTCTATTCATCTCCGACGACGCCCTGCTAGAACGACAGCAGCACCTGCTTCCGACTGACGACTACGCGAAGCAGGGCGTTCGTATTTCACGGCGTAGTTGGCTGGGTCAGTGGCGCGATGAATGGACCGCGGGGAAGATGAAGGCAACCTGTGAGCTGCAAGGGCAGAGACGGTCGGGAAGGCGCCAGCGACGGTCCGTTACACCCGGCAGAGCGGCCCTGCCTTCTACATAAAACTCCTCGTGCATTATTCAGTTCGTAAATAACCGCGGCGAATGGCGGTGCGTCGCAAGGTACAGTGCAGCTTGCCCACAGCTATCCCTAGGGGCAGTGATATTTCGCGAAAATATTTCGAGACAAGATACAGTCCAAAGCAGTGTAGGGTCATCCAGCTTCTTTGATTGGCTAAAAAATGTTCTGGCTCGTGTTAACCGTTTGCGCACCAATCACGAAGGTTCAGTGTCGGAGTTAACTTAGTCCTGAGTGGCTTGGTCAAAGACGGACACGGCTCCATCAGCCAATGGAGGTATAACAACAGCTGAGGTGTGTATATAGTATTGATGTCTACTGTGTGCTCCGATTTTTAAGCGAAAAGTCACTAGCCCTAGCTATCACTAAAAACAATGTGCAGGGATGATGGAAAATCACGAAAAAGATGTGAGCCAACATGTCTTCGATAACGCTATAGCTGGTTTATGCTTTTATGATTGGACGACCAAGGTTCTGACTCGGCTAAGCTGTTTCCAGGCCGATCAGAAGCGTTCTGCTTTAGAGTACCAGAATCCTCTTTGGCCCAGTTGTAATTAAGTGTTTTGGCATAAACGCCACCGCGAATGGAACATGGCTCACCTAAGTGGGAGGTGAGCAGTCAGACTGATGTATCACGGTAAAGCGTGCAGGAAGAAAAAATCTGTAAATTGACATGACATTGGAAATGTTATGCACCTCTCTGCGAGTGTACACTATGTTACGCTTATGGGAGAAATACAGAAAGAGAGAGGGTAAATTTATTTTCTGTCTCTCACAACATGACCTTGGAAATTTTATGTAACTCAGAGACTAGATTTTACCGGAAATTCTTACCCCTCCCTTCCTTAATTTCTCAATTCCCTCACTCCGACTTTTGGCGACGAATAGGAAATCAGTGTGTGGGGGAGTACGAATTACAATTCCCTTCGTGGCCAATGAGAGATCGGTGCGTGGAGGGGAGTACACAGTACAATTTCCTTCGTGGCCAATGGGAATGGGATTGGTTCATGGGACAAGGTTCTGTCTCTGTCACAGCCAATGGGAATTAGATTTTGGTTGCAGCCAATGGGAGTGGGATTTGATGAGGTCAGGTAGGCGTGTCTGAAAATAGTCCGATTTCCCTTCTAAATACTGCAGAAAGAACGACATGTTTGCTGATGCCAGGTCACAGTCCAAAGACAAGCCCTGCTAGAATTTTTGACTCGGTACAGACTACTTAAACAGTCTAGAGCCTATATGAACGGAATATTCAATATTAATCAGTAAAAAAAAAAAATAATTTTCATTAACAAATTACAATAAAAGCGAAGAAAATTATGTGAAACTGAAATAATTTCCACACCTTTGTATGTACACGTATTTTTTGCAAAAATAAATTTATACCAGTTCCGGTTCCGTTAGATGTAAAACTCGTGATATTGGGCTTGATCTGTGTAGCGTCCAGCCGAAGTTGAGATTTTTTTTTCTCAGGTGTTACACGTACATTTTTCCAGAATTTTTTTTTTATCGATGTTAACATATTGTGCTAAATACGCTTGTTATGAAAGCCACAGACGAGACAAAAAAAATTATTAATTTTTTATTAAAGTAAAGAACGCCCTAATTTTTTTCTTCGGGTTTTAGTGAGCCATGCATGCATTGGAGTTATGATGATGAAAGGATACCTTGCCCAAGTCTGCAAGTTTCCAATATGCTTTTACGTCACAACGACCAATAAATAAATTTATCTAGGAAATATTACTTTTTGAGAGAAAAATAATTTTGTATGTTTCAAAAACAATGTACTGTACAGATACAGTATTTCAGTTGTAGTGCTAAAGAAATTTTTGGCGAGTATTTGACTAGAAATTGAATTGTTAGTGGAACATAAAAATATGTTTTACTGTGTATTTTGTAAAAATCTTTCATTTTTACAACATGTGGTACTGATGTGATAAAACACAGACTAAAAAGAACAAAAGGAATGAATGAAATTTAAAATATAGCCTATACGATATGCTAAAAATATTTATAGCGTTTACTTTCCTAAAAGTTCAAATCAGAGGAGGATAAAATAAGGGAATATATACATATGTAACTATTTTGTCATTGATATCTTCTTTAGTTTGTAGAGGTAAAATTCGAATATTAAATGACTATTAAGTTAAACTTAACTGCAGGTCAGGAAACTAATAATCTCGATAAACATAAACATAAAATGATTCCTGAGAATACATTAATATTCAGCGTGAAGCCAGCATTTGAGATTTGTTATACACAACAAGTCGCAAAGAAAAATCAGAACTTTTTTAAATATGTATTAAACCGATATAATTCAGAATGTGGTGCAAATATATAAAAAAACTTTTAAATAAAAAACAATTGGACCACGAAAATAAAGTATAGCTGCACTGCTTTCTCAAAATAACACTGATTTAATGGGACCCTACTACTAACCAATTAAAAAGCGTTGATCACACACATAACCAAATTATATATTCTCATCACTTAAAATAATCTTGGGCTAGTGTTTTTGAATAGTGAGGATTCCCCATTTATTTTGCTGGTGCATTGTTCTGAGCTGTAAATAACGAGGTTTAAATATTGTTCGAAGCGTAGTGGCGTCAAAAACTGAACTCCTTTTACGAAAGCTTGNAATGGGAATTAGATTTTGGTTGCAGCCAATGGGAGTGGGATTTGATGAGGTCAGGTAGGCGTGTCTGAAAATAGTTCGATTTCCCCTCTAAATACTGCAGAAAGAACGACATGTTTGCTGACTGCCAGGTCACAGTCCAAAGACATGCCCTGCTAGAATTTTTGACTCGGTACAGACTACTTAAACAGTCTAGAGCCTATATGAACGGAATATTCAATATTAATCAGTAAAAAAAAAAAAAAATAATTTTCATTAACAAATTACAATAAAAGCGAAGAAAATTATGTGAAACTGAAATAATTTCCACACCTCGGTATGTACACGTATTTTTTTGCAAAAATAAATTTATACCAGTTCCGGTTCCGTTAGATGTAAAACTCGTGATAATGGGCTTGATCTGTGTAGCGTCCAGCCGAAGTTGAGATTTTTTTTTCTCAGGTGTTACACGTACATTTTTCCAGAAATTTTTTTTATCGATGTTAACATATTGTGCTAAATACGCTTGTTATGAAAGCTACAGACGAGACAAAAAAAATTATTAATTTTTTATTAAAGTAAAGAACGCCCTAATTTTTTTTCTTCGGGTTTTAGTGAGCCATGCATACATTGGAGTTATGATGATGAAAGGATACCTTGCCCAAATCTGCAAGTTTCCAATATGCTTTTACGTCACAACGACCAATAAATAAATTTATCTAGGAAATATTACTTTTTGAGAGAAAAATAATTTTGCATGTTTCAAAAACAATGTACTGTGGAGATACAGTATTTCAGTTGTAGTGTTAAAGAAATTTTTGGCGAGTATTTGACTAGAAATTGAATTGTTAGTGGAACATAAAAATATATTTTACTGTGTATTTTGTAAAAATCTTTCATTTTTACAACATGTGGTACTGATGTGATAAAACACAGACTAAAAAGAACAAAAGGAATGAATGAAATTTAAAATATAGCCTATACGATATGCTAAAAATATTTATAGCGTTTACTTTCCTAAAAGTTCAAATCAGAGAAGGATAAAATAAGAGAATATATTCAAATGTGACCATTTTTTCATTGATATCTCTTTAATTTATAGAGGTAAAATTTGAATATTAAATGACCATTAAGTTAAACTTAACTGCAGGTCAGGAAACTAATAATCTCGATAAACATAAACATTACACAATTCCTGAGAATACATTAATATTCAGCGTGAAGCCAGCATTTGAGATTTGTTATACACAACAAGTCGCAAAGAAAAATCAGAACTTTTTTTAATATGTATTAAACCGATATAATTTAGAATGTGGTGCAAATATATAAAAAAAAACTTTTAAATAAAAACAATTGGACCACGAAAATAAAGTATAGCTGCACTGCTTCCTCAAAATAACACTGATTTAATGGGACCCTACTACTAACCAATTAAAAAGCGTTGATCACTCACATAACAAAATTATATATTCTCATCACTTAAATTAATCTTGGGCTAGTGTTTTTGAATAGTGAGGATTCCCCATTTATTTTGCTGGTGCATTGTTCTCAGCTGTAAATAACGAGGTTTAAATATTGTTCGAAGCGTAGTGGCGTCAAAAACTGAACTCCTTTTACGAAAGCTTGCCTGATATTTTCCGACCTGCACAGCGACGCGTGTGTTGTTTCCCGCGGTAGGTGCTGTTCCACCTCTCCCACTCAGTTTCTCGGAGGACAACCGTTGCTGAAACAACAAACGGCAACAAAAAGCCAACGTTATTCTGTTATCACTTTGTACGCCCGACAGTTTTCATCGCTCCGGGTTTTTTTTTTTTTTTTCACAATACGCCCTCAGACCACCAGCGCACACAAACGTTCCTTCTCCGAATCCTCGCCTCCTCTTTCCTGTTTACTTCCTCCGATACACGCTGCTGCTCTGGGTCGTCCTGAAGAAAGCGCCTCGGCGGAATACATTCCAATTCCCGCTCTGTCAACACGGGAGCTTCCGGTTTGCGCCGACACCTCACATCTGCATGCGACGTGGCTTGCCTGTGGGTAGACACTGCAAACACTCGCCCGACAGGCCACGACCGTAGGTTCTTTTATGAGGCCACGTCCTTTCAGAAACGACGTAGGAACGATAACGAAGACGAGCTTCCGCCGACATGAAGAAAAACACACCTTTCCTCTTGTCATCCGTGTACAGAGTGTCCCAGAATTCGCGGCCAGAGCAGATCAATCCTGCACGGAAAAGGAGACGATCGTCTTGCCGACGAAATCCCCTACCACGAAATATTTATTACACAAAATATATAGTTAGGGCCAGTGACTTTTCGCGTAAAAATCGGAGCACACAGTAGACTTCAATACTATAAACACACCTCAGCNGTTAGGGCCAGTGACTTTTCGCGTAAAAATCGGAGCACACAGTAGACTTCAATACTATAAACACACCTCAGCTGTGGTTATACCTCCACTGGCTGCTGGTGCCGTGTCCGTCTTTGACCAAGCCACTCAGGACTAAGTAACTCCGACACTGAACCTTCGTGATTCGTGCGCAAACTGCTAACACGGACCAGAACATTTTTTTGGCCAATCAAATAAGCTGGGTGACCCTACAGTGCTTTGGACTGTATCTTGTCTCGAAATCTTTTCGCGAAATATCACTGCCCCTATATATAGTCCTTTCACGATTATACTTCAAACTTTTCTTAACCCCCTGCTTTTCCTCCGCCTCGTACAAACAAAGCTTTATTAAGTCTAGACAATCACACCAGAGGGACAAAGCACCGCATTCGTGCGCACTCAGTTACATAACATTTTGCCTAAGAACTATTCCTTACTAGGCATTACAAACATACTTATTTTCTCTCTGTTTTATTCATATTAATTATAAAGGAAATATAATTTATAGATGCATTATAAGTAAAATTTCAATTTTATTAAAAGTATGGCACTTTAATGTTGACAGAAGTATAACAAACACTCTTGTGAAATATTGCATATTTAGGAAACAAAAAAAANAGTATGGCACTTTAATGTTGACAGAAGTATAACAAACACTCTTGTGAAATATTGCATATTTAGGAAACAAAAAAAACACGTCACACCTGGGGTGATTTTTCAAATGTTTGTTTCCGAAAGTGTAAATAAAGCGCTAATTGACTATAACAATATTGTGTGTGTGTTTTAAACTTGTCATCATAGCTCACCATTATACAAATGAAAGAGTACCATTACAAATAATTCGGATATCATAGAGAAATGAATAAAAATGTTAATAACACAAAAAAAAAAAAACAATTAAATAAGTCTTGAACCCAGACCGCTTAGGGACCCCTC
This sequence comes from Clitarchus hookeri, assembly GCA_002778355.1. NCBI lineage: Eukaryota > Metazoa > Arthropoda > Insecta > Phasmatodea > Phasmatidae > Clitarchus > Clitarchus hookeri. The sequence continues at coordinate 331,683 of NQII01001568.1, forward strand.
AGTTTTTTTTCGCAAGATTATTNAGTATGGCACTTTAATGTTGACAGAAGTATAACAAACACTCTTGTGAAATATTGCATATTTAGGAAACAAAAAAACACGTCACACCTGGGGTGATTTTTCAAATGTTTGTTTCCGAAAGTGTAAATAAAGCGCTAATTGACTATAACAATATTGTGTGTGTGTTTTAAACTTGTCATCATAGCTCACCATTATACAAATGAAAGAGTACTATTACAAATAATTCGGATATCATAGAGAAATGAATAAAAATGTTAATAACACAAAAAAAAAAAACAATTAAATAAGTCTTGAACCCAGACCGCTTAGGGACCCCTCAGTTTTTTTTCGCAAGATTATTNAAAAAAAAAAAACAATTAAATAAGTCTTGAACCCAGACCGCTTAGGGACCCCTCAGTTTTTTTTCGCAAGATTATTCCGTAACCAGTATTTGAAAACTCTTCAGGTCAGCTTCACTTTTTTAGTTCGATGATTTAAAATTTTTTCGTGTGTTAAGTATCAGTCTCACCCACCATGTTGAATTTTCTACTTATGTGCCTTGACATTGTTTTCAGTGAAATAACTGAACACTTTTTATCTATCGCATTTACATATCACAAATGCCTTCAAATGAAGTAGCCAAAATGTTATCCACTCGTTATCTGGTAATCTTGAAACGACAAGAATCCATTGATAATCTAAAAATTATGCTGCACTATAACTTTATTATTACTTGCCAAACGTTCAGAACTTGTGTTTGCTCTAGAGCACAGTGTATATTACCAGAGGGCGTTAGTTGAAGTTTCGAAATACGATCCTGTAAGCAACAGAAACAATCTATAATCCAGTAACTAAACATCGTCGGCTAGGTCGAGACAGCTGTGTGTCTAAGAAGATCATAGATGGCTTGGTGACAGAGTGGCCTTAATCTGATGGGCCCTGAGAGGCGAGTAAGTGTTTTCTCTGCGACATACGTGATCTGTAACGTTTGCGAAGCTGCAAGGTTACACGTAGTATATAGTCTATACTCAGTTTGTTCACACTTTTGGAATCAAAACTTTCAGAAATCATTGCAAGTATGACCTGTTTGGAAGTATCCTAAATGTGTCGTTTATTACAAGCGTTTTACACATACGTTAACATAAAAAATATCTTATTTTTGGTCAAATTGAACATTTACTTATTTATATTTATAAATATATTATAATATTTTATTTATAATTATTAATGACTAGGGGCTGTGAGATTTTGCGAAAAGATTTCGAGACAAGATACAGTCCATAGCAATGTAGGGTCGTCCAGCTTCTTTGATTGGCTAAAAAATGTTCTGGCCCGTGTTAATCGTTTGCGCATGAATCGCGAAGGGNAGGGTCGTCCAGCTTCTTTGATTGGCTAAAAAATGTTCTGGCCCGTGTTAATCGTTTGCGCATGAATCGCGAAGGGTCAGTGTCGGAGTTACTTAGCCCTGAGTGGCTTGGTCAAAGACGGACACGGCACCAGCAGCCAATGGCGGTATAACAACAGCTGAGGTGTGTATATAGTATTGAAATCTACTGTGCGCTCGGATTTTTACGCGAAAAGTCACTGGCCCTATTAATAACGAAAACAGAGAGAAAATAGGTGAGCTGGGAATGCTTATTGTTGCATCGCTGTAGCTTAGGACTTGGCAACCTTGCCGATGTCGGGCCACTTCTGCACGGGGAAGGAAACCATTCATTGGTCGAATGAGGTGCGGTGGGTGGGAGGCAGTGCCTGCAGTTCCTCAGCACGTGAGCAACGTTGCCACGTTTAACGAGACACGCGCGCATCGAACGTATCTACTCTTCGAAGCTATCCCCTCCCCATTAGAACATTTTAGGCCAATGAGCCCTAATTCCAGACCCTCGGCTTGTCCTCCTCTCTGGGAAAGTACTAACCTGCAGCTCGAGACTCGCTCCTACCGTAGTCATTTACAGTTTTATACTAGCTGTATGCTATCTGCAGCATGCGGACGATGCACTGTTCTGTGGCGCACCAGTGACGGGACGTTGAAATACAAGATACGAATACAAGGTACATATATAGAAACTATTACCGTGCCTCTACACTGAAATGAACTCTGCGATTAGCATGTTATATTACAACATGCGAGTAAAAAAAATTGAATAAGTATTTCATTTCTACAACCGAATTGCATCACTGATAGTTAGGGCCAGTGACTTTTCGCGTAAAAATCGGAGCACACAGTAGACTTCAATACTATGTACACACCTCAGCTGTTGTTATACCTCCGTTGGCTGCTGGTGCCGTGTCCGTCTTTGACCAAGCCACTCAGGACTAAGTAACTCCGACACTGAACCTTCGTGATTCGTGCGCAAACTGTTAACACGAGCCAGAACATTTTTTAGCCAATCAAAGAAGCTGGACGACCCTACAGTGCTTTGGACTGTGTCTTGTCTCGAAATCTTTTCGCGAAATATCACTGCCCCTACTGATAGTAAATCCATTAATGCAATATTAAATATGATATGAGTGATAGTAATTACAGCGTAAACGTATTCCGTGTATTATAGCAGGCGATGTATGAATGGTTTTACTTTCATTCAAAATACTAGAGAACGCGAGCAACCAAAACTTTGCTATACGACAGTGACAATTAATATTTATAGCCCGTATCATTTTACGGCCATTTTTTATTCATTATCCCTAAACGGTTCTCTGGAAACGACACAGTTTGAAAAGTTACTTCTTCACAAGTCAGCAATGGACTCGCTTGTCTGCCAGCTCACCTGTTGAGTTGAGAGATTTGGGCGGCTCTTAACAACGAGGTCTTGAGAGTCGACGAGGACGAAATGAGGTGAGGATGGAGCAGCGCCGGAATGCAAGTGCGGGGGGAAACTGGAGATCTCCGAGAAAACCCGCCCACCAGCGGCATCGTCCGGCTCTATTTCCACTTGCAAAAATCCGAGAGTGGCCCGGCCGGGGATCGAACTCGGTTCGCCTTGGTGGAAGGCGAGCAGCCTAACCACTCAGCCACCGCGACCCCGCCAGCTACCTGTGTTGGGCGGGTTTGTGCTTTGCAAGTCGTCCTGTCCTGTCTCTCTCTTTCAATGGGGTACGTTGAGCCTAGTCCGCTCTTCGGTCGGCGAAACTATAGTAAGAAATACTTCGTATGCAAAATATTGTTGAACTGAGTGCGCACGAATGGGAGAGTTTTCTTTTTGATGTAAGGTTCTGGGCTTAATTAAGCTTTGCTTGCACGAGGCGAAGGAATACCCCGAAAGGAAAACTTTAGAAGTGCTTCAGAAAAGTTGGAAGTAACCTCGAATGGAGTTTGTATTTATGTCTAGCGTGTGAATTAAAAAGTTTTTTTTCGTCGAAAATGAGGTGTTTTCAGTAAATTGAAGATAATATGAGTTGCACTCGAACGACAGGAGAAGTGCTGTAAGAATTATGAGGTATGTAACAAACCTCTTAATACAGTATTGTAAGATTGTGAAAGAATACCTATGGTGTAATTTTCTTACCAAAAATGTCTTATTATTTTCATATTGTGTTCACGTGCAACAATTCCCGTATGTGAATTTTGGGACATTTTGTACAGCGATTTCGCATGTAGATACAATTTAACTCATCTATTTACGTTCTTACACAACTACTTAAACATTGTTTATGAAGTTAACTCCACAAGAAATAATTATTAACCGATGGCATAAGTTAACAATTTGCTCAATATATGTAAGGACAAGATTAATATTTATATGTATTCTTTCTTGGGGTGAAAGAATCCTGCAAATCAACAATTTGAAAGGGTTTAATACAAATTAATGTATTATTGTTAACTGTCAAATTAATTGCTTTTATGAAAACGTAATACTTTTTCTGAATCTTGTAATAAAATTTTTTTTAATGATTTTCAATAATTAAATTAATTAATTATAATATACATTATTAGATTATTTTGCAGTGTTTACTTACACACGCTGTTTCATAAAATAAAGGACTGAAGTTTGCTGCCTTATGCATAACTGAAGGCAAGTAATGGAAGACGTTTTAAAAGTAAATAGCAAATTAAATAAAATTTAGCAGACACGGGATATTTATTGGCGAACGCACTGTGTACTAATGCAAGGCAATCTACTCTGAATGCAAGCGGAACAGGTTGTTACGTACCACTGTAATGGAACCTCGTGGTAGTAAGCAAATGCTTAATCAGGCGTAAATTTTAACTATAAATGGTTAACTTAATATAAGTGCAAATGTTTGCCCGAAACTGAATACTGTAGATTAACAAACTTTTTTTTTGTATCGAACCTTCGTTTTCCATAATTAATGCAGCTAAGTTTACTTAAACTTTGGCCCTGCTCTCGATTAACTATACAAAACGTGTTTTGCCTCTCCCACAGGAATTACCAATATCACATAATGAATGCTTTGGTGCGCTGAATACTGAAATCTGCTTACAGAACTGTGAGCAAGGGAATAATTTATTGAGTGCTTAATTTCAGTAGTGGTTAATAAAGCGAAACGAATATTTTGACGTGGATTTTAGTAATTAGTAACCCCCCTCGGCTCTTGCTTGATTATTACGGCCAGTGAAACACGTGCTTTTGTGCTCAGTGGCATTGGCATGAACTATTCGCAAACCGGAACTATAGTCAAAGTCCACAAATCAGATAAGCCGCAGGGAAGACGCTTACACTATTTGGCACTACGCCTCGGCTTGTACAGTGCCAGACACGTTTCATGGTTTCGTGACATGATAAAAATTCAAATAGTTTTATAAATAACGTTCACCATTTTTTTGCGTGACGTTTAACTTAATTTCTTTATCAATACAGATCTAAAAATAATATTTTAGCAGAAAGTTTAGTGTCAGCCGGATGTTTGTTTGAAGTCGCAGGTGTGGCAAAATTAAATTTCTTTGATGTCCGACTCTTGGGTTTAAGATCTATCTACGATGTTGATTCAGAAAGTAAGGTAACAAGAGGTCTCGTGGACAAATTTTGTTCCGTAAACGGATACTCTGTCAAACAGCAGTACGGCAATAGTACACATACACGTTTCAGCACAGTTCGTCATGTTTGTCCAAATATTTGTTTCAACGGTTCACCAAGGCATCGACGCCAGCGTAGAATAATACTGCGCCCAGTCCCGAAAGTCACGTCACGACGGCCTTGCTGGACTTCCGTGAATGGTCCGAAGACATCGAAATCAACGGCCGTCAGTTTAGGTCCTGTAGGGGAGGATGGTCCAGTACCTGCCTCCAGAAGCGCGGAGCAATGCACGCGTGCCCACTGCTGAGTGTGGCCGGGCGTTGCAGTGCAGTATCACGATGACTGTTGCGAGAAGTCAGGTCGCTTCCGGCGAATTGCTTCCTGCTACCGCCCCAGTGTGTGTGTGTGTGTGTGAATGTGCGTGCGTGCGTGCGTGTGTGTGTGTGTGGCGATAACTTCCAGCGTTCGCCGTCGTTCCTTGGTCAAGAAATCTACCAGAAACACGCCCTCGCAGTTCTAAAAAACCGTCGCTATAACTTCCTTCGCGGATGGAGCTGTTCTGAATTTATCCTGTATTTAATTTATTTATTTCTTTAGTTATTTGAATTGTAATTCCATATTTTAGTAAATATTTTTATTTATAGTTTAGGTATTATATTTTTTCTTTGTTGTGCAAGATTAAATGTTTATAGTATTATGATTGCTGGTTGATCTTCTAATTCTAATTATGCGTTATTGGGTGGTCTTCGCTGTGTTGCTCAAACTATTTCTTATGAGGTAAGTTTATTTTTAATTTTATGATCTNTGCGTTATTGGGTGGTCTTCGCTGTGTTGCTCAAACTATTTCTTATGAGGTAAGTTTATTTTTAATTTTATGATCTTTTATTGTTATTACTGGTAGTTATTGTTTAATTAAATAACTTATCCTCGTAACACGCGGATGCACCCACGTTTCATCCAATGTAACAATACGTTGCGGGAAAGGCATTTTTTTTTCCACATAAAACCGCACCAANGATGCACCCACGTTTCATCCAATGTAACAATACGTTGCGGGAAAGGCATTTTTTTTTCCACATAAAACCGCACCAAGTGCCTGAAAGAGGATTAGTACGTTTAAAGAAGCATTTCAGTTCGGATTGAATTTGGAGTGGACTGAAGAATCACGATTGAATCTTTACCGTAAACAGACCCGGACTAGACTAACGTAGGAGTTGAGAGAATACAGCTCTACATTCGGCTCTCAAGATCTCCATGTCAAGACCCACCCAAATATCTTCACTCACTCTTCACTCAATCCACTCTACAGTTGGAAAAGTGGACTGGAATGTAGAATCTGTACTGAAAGTTTACTCTAAACACTCCCGATAGGAGTGAAATGGGAGTGACAGCAAAAAAAGCCACCATTTAGGAAGTGTATTGTTTGCACGTTTCCAGGAGTTTTAAAATATGCTTTAAGAAAATTCTAAGCTACAAGGGAAATATTGTAAAAAAAAATAAAGCTAAATGTTTGAACAGAAATGGTCGTATAGTTTTTTTAAGCCCTATATACGAGGAACAAATATTAAAACTCTATTATTGTAAACATTACAGGAATAGTGAGATTTTTGATTTGGAAATAGTAGAAAAGAAAAATATCAAAAAAACTTCGAAAAAAAAAAAAAACTACCGTCTATTATTTTTCGAGTATCATTTATTCTCTAGTTCACATATGCGATAGTCCCATAACCTAAAAAATGTTTTTTTTCCGTCAGTGGTGACTACAGATAGTTTCTCGGGGATGCCCCACGACCTGGTGTAATGAAATCTGAACTTACCTGTGTGCTCTAGTGGACGATACTAAACATACATTGACAGTAGTTGTACCGAGAGGAAGGGGGCTGCAAGAGGGTGGAGGGCTGCCGGTTTATTAACGAACGCGAGTAATTAACCGATTAAATAACTAATAAAAAAATTGACGAGGGTGGTGGTAGAGGGACCTCCGGAAAAGCAAATTTTAAAACATAAATGTTTTACTTTAATGATTTTTAAATACATTTTTTTGCAATTTTTGAAATATATTTTTAAAATATTTTATAAAATTTGTTTGTGATATTTGGAATTATTTTGGCTTTTCAAAGTCATCCAAGGTCACGGGTACAGAATCAAGGTCAAGGTCACGGGTCAAGGTTGAGGTCACCCAGATTAAATATGGCCACCGACCGACCGGAATGACAGAGCATGATGTCAACTCCGGTTCCAGACTCCCATACCCTTGTCCCCGTATCGGCATAACCATTATACTAACTATCTTCAGCTGTATAATTATGTATTTATTTTTTCTATTTTTAGGTTTGTACGAGGAAACACCTCAACTTCTTTAATTTGTTTTTTTTTNATAATTATGTATTTATTTTTTCTATTTTTAGGTTTGTACGAGGAAACACCTCAACTTCTTTAATTTGTTTTTTTTTAAGTTGTTTTCCCCTATTCTCATACTTTTTTTCCAGACTCTTAGGTCACAACAAAAATTACTGTGATNTTTTTTTTTAAGTTGTTTTCCCCTATTCTCATACTTTTTTTCCAGACTCTTAGGTCACAACAAAAATTACTGTGATATGCTAAACATCTATAAAACAATTGTAGCCGCTTTAAAGCCCTTAACATAATGGATGACCGAGGATATTAAAGGGCCTTAATATGTGCTACATATGGTAGAGACGGTATTTTTGAACATCATGTTTTTGTAGACGACCATGTGTTCATCAGACGCCACTTATGAAGACACTGTTGATCATAGAACACGCTTCAACGTTATCGCCCCTGAACAAAGTTTTCAAACGTGGCACCGACCCAAAAAAGCGTTAAGATACGTGGACAAAACTAAGACACGTCTGGGTACTGCAGGAAATAAGACAAGCTCTGGTTATTTGGCATGAGAACATAAAACACGTTCAAAGACTCGTGCCACCAAGTTCATAAAAATATCAACCAGACAGGTCAAATCAGTGGTAGCCTACTGTACAAAAATTTTCATTAAGGAACACAAATGCGATAAGGCATGAGAAGGAACAAGCGCTCCATTCGTAGAACAATTTAACATAGATTACCAAAATTGCTACGAAATGAGTTATTGTATAATGAAAATACTGTAAAAATTTGAAAACATCAACATTTTATTTTGATAACAATATGTCATAACCCCTAGCCTCATAATAATCTTTGAAAATTTACTGATATACTTGAATATGTTATAAAGTATATATTTGTGGTATAACATACGACTTGAATATATTGCAATAGCTCATAGCTAACAAATATGAATTTTTTTTTTCACATATGGGAGCTTAACTTAGAAAAATCGCACATGCTACTATGCTTTGAGTGTTATATTAAGTCAAACTCACTGACATGCTTCCGGCACCGTGCTATTTAACGTGTATGTTTATGCTTCTTGAAATATAAGAAACCCAAACCGTGCAACAAGTCGTTATGATTATTTTATATCCGGCTCTCGTAAGCTCGTTGTTGGGATCACCACATTCTTCTCCATATCGGAAAGTAATTTCTCCGCAGTCCACGAGGCCGTAAATTAATCCACCCAGCATCCTCTGTTTCTCGCAGCTCGCGTATCCTCTCACGCAATTTTTTTTCCTCCAGCAGTGCATCAACTGCCGTAGTGCGAGAGAGACGAACATCTGCGGCCCGTAGCTCACCAGCAAAACAATAGCTTCCAAAATGCGCGCGAGAGCGGGCCAAGCGACACGCCATCAGCAGATCGATGACGGGATGAAGCCCGCAGAGTAGTTGGAAATACAGACGCCCAACAGCAGCTCATACCGCGAAATCCAGCCGTGCATGAGATTACAACGTTGACACCGGCCAGCAACATGTTGCAACGGCTTTCCGCCATTCAGCGCCTGGTAACCGACTTGCCAGCCACGAACCCAGCGAATAGGCAAGCTTCAGAACCACGGCCTGTCTCACATAGCCGATCACGGAATGGATACGTTCACATCAAAGGAACCACCATTCGTCTCTGTGTACCTAACTACGTCACTGCGGCAAAGAGTTGTCACCATACATTTTTCCCGTGCCTGCTTTTCTCATAGTTGGGCTAGTTA
>NQII01001568.1:340794-394005 GCA_002778355.1 Clitarchus hookeri
GGGGGGGGGGGGAGGAACTACATTTTACGAGGAAAACACCAAACTTGCCACACACCATGTACGCGCCCATTTAGGAAGGGAAGCTATACGAAACTCAACCCCCGAAAAAATAGTGCCAATTTTCCCAAAACAGACAGCATAGATTCTTAATTACACAATTATTTTAATGCGTTTACTCGTGTATATGTTTTTTCGGGGGGTGCTGAATTAAATAAAAGGCTGAAAAATTTTGTTGGGTGTCTATAGGACGAGATATTCAACTTGAAGACGATTGCTCCCCTTTTAATTTGTAACTTGGGCTATAATTTTCTATTTATTTATGCATTGTTAACTTTGGTGAGATTCAAAGATATATCCAGGCTCCCAACTTTACCCTGCGCGCTTCGTTGAAACAAATATGTCGCTCTGAGGGGCTCCCGTCCCTCCACGGTGTGTGATACTGTTTAGAAGTTTGCATTCCATGGAATACTAAGTGCGTAGAGCACACAGGATTGCTGCGGTGAGGCTTCTTCCACTTTCACTGCTATCTCAACTCCACTTGCAAACCTGTAAATGGATGTGATAAATGAGCTGCAACAGTTCGTAGTCTGCAGGTACCATAAGAAATACTTGAGCATGACTCTCGGATTGGACAATGACATATTCCTCTGAAGTTCGGAAGAGAAACTGTTTGACAGAGCGCCTTCAACTTCAGAAGCATTCGACATCGCACTTTGAGAGCTACTTCCTTTGGCGGCCACATTCAGGGTTAGTGAATAAACCCTAATGACAATTAGGAATGGATGAAATATGGTCCAGACTTGGTTGACGAGAACTTGTAGAGCGCTGATGCAATGCAGAATTTTCTTCTTCAAACTGCAGCTGTAGCCGCTGTGCTTTTGGTGTAAATTGCAAGAATTTTCTAATATGGCTATTTAGGTTCTTTGTTTTCATCCGCCAACAAACTAATGTCATAAATGTATAGCGCTATACGACAAAAAATCATTTTTGGAAATCATTTTTGGAAATCAGTTATGAAATTTATGATGACTTTCCTCTTCGTTTTCAGCGAAGAACACATGGAAAATGATCCGGATGATGTGGTTACAGATGATGTCTAGACGATGTGGTAACAGGTGGTGTGGAAGATGCTAGTTTTCGATTGGAGGCAGTATTGCATAACACCACATATCCTACAATTACTTTTAAAATTATATCTTACAGTTTTCAGTGATTTATCTTAGCAATAGCAATATTATTTCCACTATAAATACATTTCAAATATTTGCAGCGATGTTCACCACTTCCCTTAGGGCTTAATCTGACCTTCTATTACCAGCCACCTCTTACATTCATACGGCTTTGAGTTTATATTACGTTAACAAGGTATGAATACTTTTTGTGCAATATATCATCCGAAGTAGCGTATAACCATAATATATTATTATGATTATAATACAGAACTAGTTTAGATGCCATCTTGGATATCTCGTCCTATGGACCCCCAAACTAAATTTAAAACATCTTATTTTATTAAGCATTTGAAATAACATCTAATAAGACAAATGAGTAAATATATTAAATACAATTAAAGTAATGAAATATTATTGCTCTTTTTTCGGATACATGATCGCCATTATGTTTAGAAATTAGGTTTCACGTAGTTCCCCTTTTTTAAATGTTGACGATGGGTGTGGACATGATGTATGGGGAGTTACGTGTTTTCTTCATAAAGTGCTTTTTTAATGTAACAACAGGTGCTGACATAGTCAACTATCACGACTTCAGAGAGCGGAGCTGCTGTCAATCTGCTCAGTCGTGTTAAATCTTCCTCTACCAGAGCAACAGTATTGTAGATGTGCTGCAAAAAGTTATGGTCAAAGCTGTACGGAATTGTTCAAGGATGCCTTCACTCCCACAGTCGACGGAAAGCTTCTTAAATATTATTTATGGCTTGTTCACGGCAAAGTAAGTACTTTTGAATTCAACCTTTGAAAAAATATCACTTCAATTTAACTGCATTTGTATACCATAATACTTTACTGCGGGCTCCCAAATAATATGGCAGCTAAAGAAGTAAATATTTATAAATTCTGAATATTTATTGTGAATGTAATATTAAAATTCATGGCAAATTAAATTTGAGGTTCTTTGTAAATATATTTTTGCTTAATACACATTATAATGCGAACTGGGATATCAGCAAACTATTTAGGTTCCTGGCAATTTCACTTTTTCAATTGGCTGACGCAAGAATAAAGTGATTAGGAAATTTAAACGTAATGATATTACAAAACGTTAATATTTGTGTGCAGCAGTATAAAATATTTGTGTAACAAATTATTTTATTATTATATTATAAAGTTTTTGCTCTGTGGCCTAGGCACATATCTCATCATTCCTAGTAAATAAAATAAATTATAGGAAGTATTTTCTATATAATAAAGACAAAATTACACATTTACAATTATTGTGACAAATAGGTAATAAAAATTAATTCACTTGTGAAATGAGGTAATTAACATGATTTTTGTAAGTTATATACATTTGTGAATCATAAGATTTTTTTTTTCGTATTTTGAGTTTGGCTGTCCATATATATATATATATATATATATATATATATATATGTATATATATATATGTATATATATATATGTGTGTGTGTGTGTGTGTGTGTGTGTGTAAAATATAAAAGAAGATAATATATTTTCAAGTTATCTTTTTCTTTATTATGGTAAATGGTTTTCGTAGATATAAATAAGTCTGGTCATCTCAGGAAGGACATAATACACAAGAAGGGGAATCTCATTCTTCTTGATCTACTGTAACAACACCTAAAATACTCGAAATAACGTAAATGTCTTTGTTTAAGAAATTAAAATTTTATTCATGAATGGGGCATATTTGAGTATACGAATTGGGACACGTCATGGTATATACAGAAAATATATTTGAGTATATATGTCTTTATGTGTGATATATACATGTACTTATCTCTACATATTGATTTTAGGCTAACTCATCTTTAATCATTTTCATCATTAACACCATGGTGTAACTTCTAGATCCATTCCGATCACAGGGAATGTTGATAAAACATCCCCCATTTCAACAGCGGTATCTTATACTCTACGTCCGAAAAGTCTATACAGTCATTTTTCTCGCATTTGCAAGATTTCATTGCGCAAATTAATATTTTTGGCCTTTTTTTTTTTGTTTTTGGTTAGAAATATTAACTTTACTTATGTTTGTGCTATGTTTGCCATATCTCATCTCGTCGTGTTAGCCTATAATCTATTGAGAATATTATAAATTTCATTCCAACATATTAGTGTTATTCATCCTGATCAAATAAATGTTCAGTTTTCTGAAGCATACGTCAATAGAGGAACGGACATAAATGTGTAGAGCTTGAATGATTTCCAAGGCCCGCTTTTCGTTTCACAAGTACACTACGGTTTTATATAGCCTATAGATTTCCATTATTTTCATGTGGAAGGTTACAGCCCAGGATAATTAAATTCTAACAATTTTGTTTTGTTACGGTGATGACAGTATTCTCCACTTGCCCGGCCGAAGTAACTGCCACATACGTATTTGAGCTGGGAATGCTGGACTGTATCCTGTGCGAAGAGTCCTTATCTGTTGCATTGTTATTGAACAGCCCCACAGAGGCCCATTTTCAGTTTATGCCTCACACTCGTCTGGTGGTCTGAACCATCTATGCGCCAATGGTCACACAGTTTTAACCCAATTCGTGTAAAAAACCACTTAACTTCCTTTCCACAGCACATTCCACAAATTACCATAAGAATTACTGTTTAAATTTTATACACAAAATTGCATTGTAATAAAAGTTATTTAAGGAGCTGAAATACAGTTCTGAAAATAACTTCAGTTTAAGCTAAAAGTGTGCATTCGTTTTCCTTTTCTGAAGTTCACACAAAACACCAAGCGAAAGTAATATCCTTTCAAAAGACGTAGCTATTCAAAATTAACAAAAATTTTTTCTCCCTTACAACCAAGATACAATAGTAGAAAACGTAGAAATAATACAGCGAAGCACACAACCTAGAAGGTATACAAACACACACACACACACACACACACACATGTATACATTACAGGTATTATATCATACACAGTAATTTTAACTTACACGAAGCCATTGTGCATAGATTCTGTATGGTGAATCGAAAGACAGCTTCAGTAGACTGCTCCGTGTAGCCTCGTCAGAAATGCAGGCTGCAATTCTCACATGGACATTATACGTATATGGAACGGATTCCGTACTGCTGAATGGTGTTCCGTGCACATTACACCTGGTGGCGTAGTTCGGCAAGGTTTGACACCGGCAATGAATACTGGACCAGAAGATTGTATTCTAAGAAATAGATCACAAATTNCGTTTAATGATTCTCGTCAGTCGTCGTTTGTCCCGTTCTTTCACGATCGTTTTCCGGCCGCAGCGATGTCGAAGACGTGATGTTTTACCGGATTCCCGATATTCACTGTACACTCGTGAAATGGTNAGCGATGTCGAAGACGTGATGTTTTACCGGATTCCCGATATTCACTGTACACTCGTGAAATGGTCGTACGCGAACGAGTAAAAAAATGCCTAACTTGAAATGATTTGTAGCTTACTTACTATTGAAGTTGCTGAATGACACTGATTTACAGATTTCTTCGTAACGTTGTAAAAAGGCAGGATTCCTGTGAACAGCAATAATTTCTTTATATTGAACTTAAAAAAAAACCACCAGAATTGGGATTTTATTGAGTACAACTGAGTAGACAGTTCTCTAAAAATATAGTGGTAGCTACAAAATAATGTATGCTAATTAGTCCTTAACATTTGAAACGTAATCAAAATTATTTTTTGGGAGACGCGTGATACTTAATGGAGGTTTAATGGTTTCTTACGTCATATAAATTTACCCAAAAAATAAAATTTACGTTTTCTTAAATTTTATTAATTTTACCATATCGTGAATTCAAATTATTATTTGACTATCACTATATAAATAAAACAAATATGTTATTTCTAACGTTATTGGGTTATATTTCAATTATTTATTTGACTGAAACATATTTAATCTTTATTATACCATCAGCATGCGGAAATACATGTATCTGTCACCATTTCAGGAGTGCAGAAAGTGTTACTTTGTATTCCCTGTGCTTATTCAGTCGTCAAAATTTCAGTGACATATTATTACTTACGGCTGAAAATCTGTTTGTGTGATGTTTTTTTCCAAACGATTCATTGCTTCTTTTCATTTGACGCATGAGAACGGCAGTGCACTTCACAATGCATCGGACTGCTCTTTCCTTTCTCAGTACTTAACTACGTGGCAGGTTACAAACGTTTCATTTATTTAGGCATATGTTAATACGCAGTATAATATCGGGTACTAGGCAAGTAGTTTATTCCGTTTATTGCTTCTTGGTCAAAATCATTATAAAAAAAAATCACAAAGAAACGGAAATAATTTTGTTAGTGTTTGGAGGACTTTTAAACACTGTATTGATACATAAAATTTATGTAGCATTTTTAGGGAAAAACATATATATATCTTGAATAAAATGTCATCTCCTTAAGTTCTGAAATTAAACACGAATAAAGACAAAATATACGTCTCTTTGTAAGAATTCAGCCTTTTCTTCTTAGACTGATAACACTACTGGCGAAATTTTGTATGCTTGTTGGATTTCATTGTAAAATTGCCAAAGTAAACAATGATATAAATTTACAGAAATGGGTTTGAAGTTTCAATGCCAATAACAAATTGCTGATTGTAGGGCACATAGATAAAAATAACTTTCGATTTTGAAACTCGAATAACAGAAGCTGAAGAACAGCTCTTCTGTTTTATCAACACTCTAGCTGTTAGGCCACTTTTCAACCAGTAAATATAGCGAGGAATATCGGAAAACCGGGACAAACTGTTAAAAGTTTGCTCATTAAATTGACGAGCAGCTACGCAGACGAATAGCTGAGATATAAGTACCCTTAACAAGCGCTCTCATTATGTTGTTCGCATTATATTGTTCGCAGAATGTCCCTGTAAGTTTGGACAGTCATTCAAGGTAACTTCACTTCCTGTAAGACATACACACTTAATGCTGTTCTTTCTTGGACTACACGAAGCTACATTCCACTGGGTTGAGAATTAATCAATTTTAGGTTTGTATATTATGAATGCAAGTCAATTAAGTTAAACACATTTGTCATTTAAATGCGGGCTTGACCATATTACCTCTGTTGACTCTAATAGTATGTGTGGGATAAAATTCCGCTTTCATTATCACGCAAGAACAAAAAACTCTTACCTAAGCGACGTAGTCCAACAAATGACGTACTTATTTCTGACTTTCAAAGAAAACCATTTTAATGTAGATTGTTTAAAAACTCATTTTATAAAAAAATGCAACCCCATTTTATAGTCGTTGTTTCGAAACTGTAGACAGTCGAATAAATCCGCACGAAAATATTTTAAAACTGATATAAACAATGGAAAATGATTTACCCAAGGATTCATTACACATAATTTGTTATGAAATTATCATTATGTAGGTCTATCAAGACCTCGTTTCAAACCCAAGAGAGATATAAAAATCACAAGGGTTTTGA
This sequence comes from Clitarchus hookeri, assembly GCA_002778355.1. Taxonomy (NCBI): domain Eukaryota; kingdom Metazoa; phylum Arthropoda; class Insecta; order Phasmatodea; family Phasmatidae; genus Clitarchus; species Clitarchus hookeri. Next base: position 347,414 of record NQII01001568.1, read on the forward strand.
AGTGTTTTAATAAAATTAAAACCAAACTGAGTTCAATGATTTAATCTACCGCAGAGTAGGATAAAACAATTCCCTAGAGCCCTCGATATCCACATGATGACTTTAATTAAACATTCCCATCACTAGTGCCAAAAATTGTATACATTTTTTGAATAACCCACCTAAACTGTGACGTCATGCTATGTCCATATATATATATATATATAATCATTCTCTTCATAACAAAATAAAATACACTGCTAAAAAATATTCCAAAACTCTCCGTAAAATTACGGATACGATGATTTTTCGATTTCCGTGAATTTCACGGAACCTTCTGTGGATTCTCGGAACCTTTCAGTAAATTTACGTATTAGTTTCCACGTACTTCCAGGTTAAAAAATATATATAACGAATTGTTCTTATATTTTTACTATGCGGGTGTTTCAATGCGTGAATAAAAATTAATTCAAAAAAGTTAAAATATTTTATTTTGGAGCGAGATTTGAACACGCATGAAGGTTTCGAGTTTCGTGACCCTTTCCATCCACATACGACTTTCTTGTGACAGTGCTGTGTATAAATATGTCATTGAAAAAATGTGGCAAACATTACTTTTCCAGTTTCTAGTAATGTTTTAAGTGTTTTACGTGTTCGTCTTAAAAGTGCCAGGCGCTACATTTTGATGTTTAAAAAATTCTGCCTACGTGACGGGAATATCCCGGCTGCCACAAATACGTTTTACTCCATTCACGGTTACTTCCAACTTTTCTGAAGCTCTTCTAAAGTTCTACTGCCTGGCTATTCCTCCGCCTCATGGAAACACAGCTTAATCAAGTCTAGAAAATTACACCAGAGCGAAAACGTACCGCATTCGTGCGCACTCAGTGTAATCATATTTGGCATGAGGACTATTTCATAGTAGGCATTACCAAAACATCTAAATTTTCTCCAGTTTTGTATTCTCGACGTAGGCTTAAGTTTGAGCTGGGAGATGTGATTTGGATTTTTAGGAAGTTGGTTGGTACGAATGGTAATGTGCGTGTATTAGGTAATGTACAGTATGTGTATTTTGCTTAATAAATTTTAATATGTAATAAGTATTTCATTTGCATACCCCAGATCCCTTTAACACGTTCGAAAACAGGTTTGACCTTGAACGTCAGTTGCAAGATGGGACGTGCAGTACTGCTCCCGGAAGTTCTTATCAGTTCTCCCGGAAGTCCTTCCTTTGATAATTTAACCTTATCTTTTATTGCTAATGAATAGAGATGATGGATAATCAAGGGAAAAGTTGAATGCTTGCCAGGATTCAACGTACTGTTAATATTTCCGACAGTTTTCTTTTCTTATTGGCCGTCATGCATGTATGAAGCTACTATCACATTTAACTTGGCCAATGAGGATTATGACACTCTAAAGCAGAACGTTTGTGTTTGGCCTGCAAAGAGCCTAGCCAAGTCAAAACCTTGGTCATCCAACCATATAAGGATAAACCAGCTATATAGTGTTTACGAAGATATGTTGGCTAAAAACATGTTCGTGATTTTCCAATATCCCTAATAATGAAATATTATAATTTATAGATAAAATATAAGTGAAATTAAATTTAATCAAAAATAAGATAGGCACTAGTTTTATGTTAACACAAGTTTAAAACGTTTGTGATATATGCCATATTAATGAAATAACCGATCACGCCTTACATTGGGTGATTTTTCAAAGATTCAATTCAAAAAGTGCAAAGAAACCACGAATATGCTGTATTTTTCTGGTTAAGGTGACGAAGGAAGCTTCCTGCAGACTCAGGCTTACTCGTTTGGCATAGAGACGCGAACAGTTCGTGATTTCAATAACCTGTAGGATAGACTCCACAGTCGTATGTCAATCATGCAAATATCAGCGTTCATCGGTTGCTTGTTGTCTCAGTAGAAACTGAGTTTACATTTTATTGTGTGTTTATTATAGGCTCAGAGTTGTCCGGGCGGTAAAAAGTAACGGGTGGGTAAATAGCATAACCAATACAAACGTACAAGGTTTTTAATTCTAGCTTGTCCAAAATTGAATCCGCTAATTTTTCAGGTCTCTGTTTATGAACATTGGTACTGTCACAGAAAATGTGAAACTTTTCGCTATTCTGAAATAATGTAGTCAGCGCTTAGGCATAGGTAAAAAAATAGTTTTACTAAGTACCTTACTTAAACTAGTCTTCTTACATGCCTGCATTTACATATATATTTATAAATATTCCAGTCAGATTTCTACCGTTTTAACTCTGTTTTCAATCGCTCGCTTTGGAAACCACAGGCGAGTGAAGAGATTTTGGCGGCTCTTAACAGCGAGGTATTGAGAGCCGATGAGGGTGATTGAGGCGAGTATGGAGCAGCACCGGTACGAAGGAGCGGGGGAGAAGGGAGATCCCCGAGAAAACCCGCCGACAAACGGCATCGTCCGGCACGATTCCCACATGCGAGAATCCGGGAGTGACCCGACCGGGGATTGAACCCGGTTCGCCTTGGTGGGAGGCGAGAAGGCTAACCGCTCATCCACCACGGCCCCGGAAAACCACAGGTACACATGCATGCTTGCGCACTCTTTGACACAAAATGCAACTATTTACATGCTTTAAATTTTTTTAATATTGGCTACACAGAATGCCAGAGTTAAAAACGTCGATTACGAAATTAAGATTGACTCAGGAGATGTACAGTAAACATAAATAATACTGCCAAAGATAGAATACCGGATGTCCAACATAAAATCAGCCTTCATGAACGCTCTATAAGTGTGCAAAGAAGCTATCGAAATACCAATTATTTTTATTTTATTTTATGATTATAATTGATTATTAAATTTTTAATATTATTATTAACTGGAGGTGCTGAAAGTAATCGCCACGAAGATGTAAACTACCTCTGTGCGCAGTTCAACACGTTAGAGTGTGCGCAATGCAATTCGGACATGCTGATAAGATCAATGGCACTATATGCACATAGTTAGGGGCAGTGATATTTCGCGAAAAGATTTCGAGACAAGATGCAGTCCAAAGCATTGTAGGGTCGTCCAGCTTCTTTGATTGGCTAAAAAATATTCTGGCCCGTGTTAACCGTTTGCGCACGAATCACGAAGGTTCACTGTCAGAGTTACTCAGTCCTGGGTGACGTGGTCAAAGACGGGCACGGCACCAGCGGCCAACTGAGGTATAACAACAGCTGAGGTGTGTATATAGTATTGAAGTCTACTGTGTGCTCCGATTTTTAAGCGAAAAGTCACTGGCCCTACACATAGTCCATTCTTGCTTAATTCCAGCTTCTCTGAAGCTTCGCTAAAGTTCGTCATTTAGGCCTTTTTCTCTGCCTCAAGTCAACAAACCTTAACCAAGTCTAGAAAATTACACAAAAAAGTAACAACACGCCGCATTCGTGCGCACTCAGTTAAAAAATATTTTACACGGGAACTATTTCTTACTAGGGCATTTAAAAACACAACTGTTTTNTTCGTGCGCACTCAGTTAAAAAATATTTTACACGGGAACTATTTCTTACTAGGGCATTTAAAAACACAACTGTTTACACTTCGTTCATATTCATGGTAATTATAAATGAAATACACTATTATACATTTTAGATAAAATATTAGTAAAACTTCAATTTCACCAAAAATTAGCTACTTCGTGTAAACAGAAATATAAAACGCTGACACGTGGCGTATTTAGGAAACAAGANAATTTCACCAAAAATTAGCTACTTCGTGTAAACAGAAATATAAAACGCTGACACGTGGCGTATTTAGGAAACAAGAAAACGCGTCATACGGATTCAAAAAGGGCGAAAATATCGCGAATAGACCATATTTTCCAGAGTGTGTGATTTTTTAAGCGTATTTTCCGATGGGCATCATGTCTCGATTTTACCTATTATGCAAAAAACTCTTCGTTTTCGTTTCATAATTTAAGTTTCAGATAAGTTATCGTGAAATTCTAGATATGGAAAGTTTACATTTTACAATTTGCATAATATTTTATGTTTATTATTAAAAAAAACAAAGATATTCCGATGCCTCCATCTTTTCTCATGCAAGGAGGTATTTTGATGCAAATTGATCTACGGACTCGTTTCTCGTGGTAATTTTCCTGATATTCTCGCATTTGAAGACTCGTACGAGCTCCATTTTTCGTCGTGCGTGTTAAAAGTGCCTATAACGTCTGTGGTCTCGCGAAATGAGCGAGTGAATAATTGAACAATGCGGTTTGCGGCCGACCTTGCAGAAGCGAGGCAACGACTACTCCGCCGCACACAGGACTTGAGAAAACCCATCGGAGCAAGAACGCCAGAGACGCGGAGATCTGCACGCCATCGCCTAACCCTCGCGGGCTTATGTCCTCGCCTTTGCATAAAAAGACAGACCTCCCCTTCCCATCTCGAAACGAGGGTTTTGCCCGAGGTCAGTTAGAAAAAGAGCGTTCCGCGAAAATAAAACGGAAATTACACTACCGCGGCGAGCACTCGTATAAGAACAGTTCACAGCGGCTAACGTCTCAACGCGCGGATTTGAATGTGAGGAAAACGCGAACGCCAATGGACATTATCATGTTAACCTCTATTCGCGATTTCTCCAACACTTTTTTTGAATAAAAGCGTTGAAAAAACCTCCCCGTTTATGGCGGGCTTGGTTGTTTCCTATAACTAGAGTCAGTGACTTTTCGCGTAGAAATCGGAGCACACAGTAGACTTCAATACTATATACACACCTCAGCTGTTGTTATACCTCCACTGGCTGCTGGCGCCGTGTCCGTCTTTGACCAAGCCACTCAGGACTAAGTAACTCCGACACTGAACCTTCGTGATTCGTGCGCAAACGGTTAACACGGGCCAGAACATTTTTTTTAGCCAATCAAAGGAGCTGGACGACCCTACAGTGCTTTGGACTGTATCTTGTCTCGGAATATTTTCGCGAAATATCACTGCCCCTACCTATCACTTATCATAAGTGTTTTATACATGTGTTATCATAAAAAATACTAAAATTTATGTTAAATTGAACTTTTACTTATATTATATGTATAAATTTTAATTTATACGCATAAAAACAGGGCGAAAATAGGTGTGTTTGGTAATCCCCAGTAAGAAATAGTTCTCATGCGAACTGAGCGCGCACACAGGTGGCGCGCTGTCCCTCAGGTGAAATTTTCTAAACTTAGTTAATATTTGTTCGCACGAGGCGGAGGAATATCCTGTAAGTAGAACCTGAGCAGGGCTTCAGAAAAACTGGAAATAACAGACTGTAGTTGCGCCTCGTGATGAAGCCTTCTACGGCATTGTGCAACACGATGGCCAGACACACAATAATTAGAGGCCTATCTCGAGTTTCAGTTCAGCACATCGCTAGTTGTCGTAAAGAGGTACACCAAGGAAAAAAAAATTGTTCGTAGAATATAACAAAGTTTGTCTGGCGCTATCTGATTAATTGTTTGTATAGGGGCAGTTAACTGTTTTGTTACTGGAACAGTTTTTTTTTGTTTGTTCTTCATATTTCATTGCCACAAACCTGTAAGATTTGGTTGGTTTGACTACAGATTTGTACGACTCTACGTACATTAAACTTGTTTGGGATAGTANACAAACCTGTAAGATTTGGTTGGTTTGACTACAGATTTGTACGACTCTACGTACATTAAACTTGTTTGGGATAGTATAAAATGGACGCGAGCGCACCAAGGATGTTCCGCATGCCAATCCTTGAACCCTCGGCTAACGCGTGAACTGACGTGTACGAAATGTCTGTAAACACACAACAGTTTCATAACNGCCAATCCTTGAACCCTCGGCTAACGCGTGAACTGACGTGTACGAAATGTCTGTAAACACACAACAGTTTCATAACGGACATCTACGGAAAGGTTTTCTTCAAGTTTTAAGGATTCGTTTTTTTTTTCTTACTACAATTGTTTCATTGGGGTTATTTATACCATTATTAAGCACCAATAAATACACAAATACAAGCTGCTGATATCGTAACTGTCGCGAAAAATTACAAACAAACTCTAATAGTTTTTTTCAGACGAAGGCAGTTGAATTACTAGATTACCCTACAGCCAAAAAAAAAAAATNCAAACAAACTCTAATAGTTTTTTTCAGACGAAGGCAGTTGAATTACTAGATTACCCTACAGCCAAAAAAAAAAAATGTCAGTTATGAAAAAAGGTGGCTTTGTTACAGCAAAAAATTATGTAATAACAGACATTGTATTGTTTCAGGTAACCAAATACTTCATTAGATCCAATCTAAACACTCATTTAAATTTACTATGGTATTTATAATGTCTACAGTAACCAACCTGATTAGTTAAACGCACATGTAAAATAGCTGCATGTACCACAGTTTTANCAAACAAACTCTAATAGTTTTTTTCAGACGAAGGCAGTTGAATTACTAGATTACCCTACAGCCAAAAAAAAAAAAAATGTCAGTTATGAAAAAAGGTGGCTTTGTTACAGCAAAAAATTATGTAATAACAGACATTGTATTGTTTCAGGTAACCAAATACTTCATTAGATCCAATCTAAACACTCATTTAAATTTACTATTGTATTTATAATGTCTACAGTAACCAACCTGATTAGTTAAACGCACATGTAAAATAGCTGCATGTACTACAGTTTTAAATAGGCCAAACAAATAATTTTTTTATTGTTCATTTGGTTCAAGGGAACGAATGTGAAAGTTTGGAGCAACAGCATTTTAGTTGAGTGAACAAAACGTTGTTCATTGTAAACAAGAACTTTTCAAGCAAGATTTATTTCGTATCTGCAACAAAATCTTTCTCTCAGTGTAGATGTTAGCTTCAGGCATGACACCGAACCTCAGCTGATTCGCGACGCGCCGGACTGAATTTCGAAATCCATCAGTAAACATTCACATTCAGCACTCGTGTGGCTTAACTAGGCGTAGTCGAGCCGAACAGAAGAGAGAACTCTCACTCTGGAATCAGCCCCACCGGACAAACAACCTCTGCTCGTGTGTTTAAAGCGAGGAGAGTGAAGTCTCTCACCTGGTAAACATTTAGCAGCCGANAAGTCTCTCACCTGGTAAACATTTAGCAGCCGAAATAGTAGTATTTGTATAAATATTATATATATATAAAATTCTCCCGTCACAGTGTTAGTCACTGAACTCCTCCGAAACGGCTGGACCGATTTTTATGNTATATATATATATATATATATATATATATATATATATATATGTATATATATATATATACACACACACACACACACGCGCGCGCGCGCAGGGTGCTCGGAAACTCAATTTTCTATGGTTTGCACTTCGTCGTTCGATAATGTATTATCTAGAAACTCAGAGATTTCTCTTCTGTTCTGGCTTTGATACTAGAAATGAACTTCAGCTTCACTTTCAAGGGTTTTTACACTCTTCCGGAATACAGTTAAACTCTATAGGTCGCGTGTGTGTATATATATCACCTATTTGTGATGAGGAATTACTCGTGGATTTTCGTCGGCAGAGTTCATATCAACTCTATATATAACCTGATGCTACAGTAGTATAAGACTTTCTATTAAAAAAAACACTTCCTTCTAGCAAAAACATTATTTATTTTTATTCTTTTGTGAGAAACGTTTTAAATTATGATTTTCAGAGCTGGTGGATGTGGTTTTCACGCTAAGATTACAAATATTCAATCTCGCCACCCTACAAGAAAATAAGAAAAACATGCCAATAACATATACATTGTTTCATAATATTATGGTATTATGTTGTATAAAACATAATTATACTGCATAAAATACATTTAAAAACTTTATACTGCTTGCTTGAGTGGGCCTACACAAAATCTTGTAATGTATTCAATAACAAATACACTAAGGTGCTAAACAGGAAGATTTACATTCATTCCATCCAAATACAAAGTATCGGCTGAATAACAAAACAATTGGTGTATTTTTGAAAGTTATATTTGTTAACTTAGTACTATCCATATGTGTGTGCGAGAATGATTGTAATATACTGTATGTGATGAATATGAATAAATACTATCATGCTTATCTAGAGCTGTGGCATGTAAAATCGTGTATAAATACATTACGCATGCATGCAATGTTTTGCTACCGAATTATATTTTTCCTGGCAAAATATTATATAACTTGCGTGACGTTGATAATACATGTACTTAATTCCTTGATTGCGGCGTGTACCAAACACTTGGCTAATCCCCAAACGCAGCAGACTGTGCGCTATCAAGTTTACTTTAAACATCAGCAATCAATTAAAAAAGAAATTAAACTGGGATTAGACAAATATTACATCAACAGAAGCAATTACTTAACCAAGCAATGCTATTTAACTGTAACCTAAGTTGTGAACGTGAGTTCAGATGAAATATTTCATAAAATGACTATTCAGATGGACTATTAATAGCTCAAGAATGACGCAAATAATAAGTTCCGTATGTGATCTATTAATTACCAAATTATCAGAGTCATGGTTACTTTGGTATCGCCAACTTAATTAAGTTAATTTGCAGTAAATTTGTGGAAATGTTCCGATCCACAGGAGGTTTAAGTTCATATCTTTGCTTTAAACGGCAGGCCGTATATCATAGAACTCAGGCCTACCTACACTTCGTCTTCCCTTAAGTTTTTAGTAATATTGGCTCCCACGTGTATTTTATGGCACCTTATCGGGCTATTACGACACAAGCTACGCAGAATCACCAGGTACCTTGGGCGAATAGATAGTAAAAGGAATCCTTTCTTCATTTCTTAAAATTTTCATTCCCACGTTAATGTATGATTTTTGGTGCTACTAATAGGAAAAGTTTTGATGCGTGCTACACTTTAGCTGGCGAAGAACTAGTTCCGTTATCTCATCCAATAAGCTGTAGGTTTAGTGCTTTGTGATCAGTGATATGAACCAGTCATAACGAAGAGCAGTAGCAATGTTTACGAACCCCAGGGAGGATCGTTGAGCACAGAGCCCCGCATTATACAGCACTGGTCAAATATAAATTTCCTGTGCAACATGCAGACAATCGGCTACAATGAGTATTAAACGGTTAATTATATTCTACCTAAGAACTATTACTTACTAGGCATAACCAACACACCTATTTTCTCTCTATTTATAGTCAGGTTAATTATTTTAAACATATTAAATTGTGTAGGTACAATATAAGAAAACGTTAAATTTAAACAAACGCAATCAGACCGAGTATACACAATTTTAAACATAACGCACACAAAGGTACATTTTGATCTGCATTGCACATTGCGAAGCTCAGTAGTTAACGATCTTCCCTATAAGTAACTCATTAGTAAAACGTGTTACTTATATCGGTAGCGATTGGTTCATATAACTGTAGCCGAAGATACAGCCTACATATCATTGGCCGTGACAACGAAACAAGTGTTTCGTCGACTTTAAGTACATCACGCAACATATAATTTTTTGTTTGCAACACTTGAAAACTTAATTTAAGGTGTGTCTGAAAGTGTTAACTTAAGTGTAAAACGCTCGTGGTGCGTGAACATAGCGTCGTTCTCCGTGGAGAAAGATTTTAAGGATTAAATAACGTGCCGAACATCGGGCAGAGGGTTTTTTTTTTGTTTTTCAGAGATAATGTCCGAACGTGCATTATCTGCGCGCACGGCGATAACACGACGACGTGCGTGTTTGCCCGCTGTCGCGGCCAGAGCAACAAATCATCGTCAAAAACCCACGCCAGTCCCACGCGTGGATGTTCACATGTCGCATATCACAGCGGTCTGGCAAATATCACCCCCCCCCCCTACACCTCCGCCATGAGCACTAAAACTTGTCCAGGCCTCGGAGGGACGGCGGAAATGTCAGATACGAGACGCCATTTGCTCGGCACCTGGCGGGAATCCGCGATGTCCGAGTGATTTGCGAACCGCGGGTCGCGTTCGCGCGTCGGACCGCATTTGGCGTTGACCCATATTTTCTATGCTGTTCGCGGTAAAGCGACAACTTTTGATATCGACCATTGAAAAACGTCACTTCTCCCACCTGCGTATGTTTTAACGGGCAAGCCGACAGGCATGCACCCAGCAATGTTGGTAACGACGGACGCGAAAGTAAGCCCTTGCCTTAACGTTGAATTAAAAGTGTTAGGTTAATCGCTGGTGAATAATGAATAGAGGCCTGAAGAATTCGCGGATTCATTTCGAAACAAGCTAGAACTCAAAACAGTTGCGTATATATACATTTAGTTATTTGTCCACACGGGGGTTTAACGCCTCCAGGAAAATGCTGGCCCAATCGTCGCCTTCACTGAGTCAGCAGACAACCAATGTGCAGTTGATATAGTAGGGCCAGTGACTTTTCGCGTAAAAATCGGAGCACACAGTAGACTTCGATACTATATACACGCCTCAGCTGTTGTTATACCTCCATTGGCTGCTAGTGCCGTGTCCGTCTTTGACCAAGCCACTCAGGACTGTGTAACTCCGACACTGAACCTTCGTGATTCGTGCGCAAACGGTTAACACGGGCCAGAATATTTATTAGCCAATCAAAAAAGCTGGACGACCCTACAGTGCTTTGGACTGTATCTTGTCTCGAAATCTTTTCGCGAAATTTCACTGCCCCTAGATATAGGCATATTTGTAGTTGGTAGGCTGCAGGTCATTGAACTGACGAATTTTTGAGGTCTCTAATAATTAAATAATTTATTTTGCTTTCAGTTGCTTCTACTGCTGACTACCGAAGATGGGAACGTCCACTACAACTACATCAATGAAATTTTTAGCGTTTGGTGAGCTCACGATTGACGGCTGACGGCCACAAATCCATATATGTAAGTGTTGCTTTACATTTTACCATGACCTTCCACAAGAGAATCCGGGCTGACAGGGCAGCGGTGCCTGGAATAACACATGAAACACTTCAAGGAAANCCATGACCTTCCACAAGAGAATCCGGGCTGACAGGGCAGCGGTGCCTGGAATAACACATGAAACACTTCAAGGAAATGCCTGAGCCAGGTGAAGATGGTAGGCCGCCCCTTTTGAAATTCAAGAACTACCATCGCATGAATGAATTGCCGATCGTAGTGTATGCTCACTTCGAGTCCTTTCTGAAACCAGTTTGCACCTGCCAGCCGGACCCCACCCACTCATGCACGTGGGCCTACCAGAAGCACGAGGCGTACAGCTAGTGTATACACGTGCAATTCGATAATNCCATGACCTTCCACAAGAGAATCCGGGCTGACAGGGCAGCGGTGCCTGGAATAACACATGAAACACTTCAAGGAACATGCACCAGTGCGCGCCGAAATGCCTGAGCCAGGTGAAGATGGTAGGCCGCCCCTTTTGCAATTCAAGAACTACCATCGCATGAATAAATTGCCGATCGTAGTGTATGCTCACTTCGAGGCCTTTCTGAAACCAGTTTGCACCTGCCAGCCGGAACCCCACCCACTCATGCACGTGGGCCTACCAGAAGCACGAGGCGTACAGCTAGTGTATACACGTGCAATTCGATAATAATGAAATTCCTGAATCGCTCACCTCGTCACTGCCTGCAAAACCCGGTACCGTATAGGAGGCTAGACGCTGAGAAGCAATTCATAGAAGCAGTATTGGTAGGGGAAGTGATATTTCGCGTAAAAATTTCGAGAAAAGATACAGTTCAAAGCACTGTAGGGTCGTCCAGCTTCTTTGATTGGCTAAAAAATGTTCTGACCCGTGTTAACAGCTTGCGTACGAATCACGAAGGTTCAGTGTCGGAGTTACTCAGTCCCTGAGTGGCTTGGTCAAAGACGGACACGGCACCAGCAGCCAATGGAGGTATAACAACAGCCGAGGTGTGTATATAGTATTGAAGTCTACTGTGTGCTCCGATTTTTACGCGAAACGTCACTGGCCCTAAATATTGGCTATTGGAGGTGCTGTCAAAGATATTTTCGCACATGCTAGACTTCAATACCCTATGGGCGTACCAGCAGTTTTTTTTTTTTGCTTATTGGCGAAGTGACTGTGAGAAGACATTTTCTTAATTTTACTGGCCAATCAGAATCAGGCAANGCAGCCAATGGAGGTATAACAACAGCCGAGGTGTGTATATAGTATTGAAGTCTACTGTGTGCTCCGATTTTTACGGGAAACGTCACTGGCCCTAAATATTGGCTATTGGAGGTGCTGTCAAAGATATTTTCGCACATGCTAGACTTCAATACCCTATGGGCGTACCAGCAGTTTTTTTTTTTTGCTTATTGGCGAAGTGACTGTGAGAAGACATTTTCTTAATTTTACTGGCCAATCAGAATCAGGCAACTCCGATACTGTACGTCTGTGATTCGCGGGCTGACAACTAAGACGCGTAACACCTAGATAATCCAATCAAAAAAGTGGATCTGATATAACGTTTTTTGAAATACAACTATGAGCGGATTCGTTTCGCGAAAATCGCGTACCCCTAGCAATACGCGTTCTTTTCTTTTTGTGAGGAAACTGGTTATTTACATGTTATTTTTTGGGAAAGCCAGATATTTTTTGTTGTTCGAATGCCTAGCTCGGTATAGCAGTAGCCGTGTGTGGAACTCAACGCCCTATAGGCTATATTCTCCTGCTTGTAGAAATTCTCCTGGTTCAGCCAGTGTTTCCTACTACTCATGACAAATGGCTCTCAAAATTCGTGTTTCACGCAGGCTTCAAATCCCTCGCTCTGGCACAGTTGAAGGCAAGTTCAGTGTTTTTATTGTCATTTTGACTTTAAAGACTTATCCTGGGATACGTCGAAAATTTGTCATTCCACGCGAAATAAATTGTAATATACGCGTTTGTTATAGGGAGAGGTCTTAATTTCAATAAATATAAAAATTATATTTAATATCCTTACTTATTTAGAACATATTCAGAACATTGACAATTGCACCCAAAAAATTACACATAGTTAGGGACAGGAGAATTTCGCGAATTCATTTCAGGACAAGATAGGTTTCAAACATGTGTACGCTAAAGTCGCCTTTACAATTGGATGACAATTTATAAGGTAAGCCCTCGACGAATCGGACCCAATAATTAGAGACCTGAAAAATTCGCGAGATCAATGACCTGCAGCCTAGACTCTATAGTCTTATGTACAAATATGCCGATATCAACTGCACATTGGTTGTCTGCTGACTCAGTGAAGGCGACGATTGGGCCAGCCTTTTCCAAGAGGCGTGAAACACCGTGTGGACCAACGACTAAAGTTATATACATATACGCAACTGTTTTGAATTCTAGCTTGTCTCAAAATGAATCCGCGAATTCTTCAGGTCTCTAACAATAATATATTTTCGAGAAAACAATAAGCGAATCCCATACTGGCAGATGTGGAGTAACACTGGCTACTCTCTGGGGCAGCAGCCAATCAACAATCATCTTAGTCTCGAGTATACACAGGACTGTGAAGTCTAGCCTACAGGCCATCCAACTCGCGAAATTTTCCTATCCCTACACATAGCATATATCATGCAATATCTAGTTTATTTATGATTTCTCTCTGAAAGAGATTTAAGCATACTAGACTTCAACATTGCAGGCACACGCCTGCAGTTTTCTTCTGGGATTTTGGCCGCGTATCGTCGAGAGAAGATATTTTACTACTTAACTGAACCAATCAGATATATTTCACTCTGTTTCTGAACTTTGGTTAAGCGAGCAGGTAACTAAGACGCGTAACAATTAAAATCATCCAATACTGGGGGATAATTTGAGTTTAAGTAGTTTCAATCACGACATGACGGGAAATATTTTCGTGGAAGTCGAATATCCTTTCTAAATGCATACGAAAAGTGACGCTAACGGGTGTAGAATATCAACGTCAGCCTGCTATTAAAATGAAGCACACAATCTTACTACACGTGTGGTTAACTTTTTTTTTCAATATTTTAATACCTATTCTGATCAGGACTGGCATGGTTGAAAAACTTGTATACTATGCCAGGAACCTGAAAAAGAAGCTAAAAATTTTAAAGAACAGCAGTAACTAAAAATTTTTCAAAAATTAGAAAGGAAAAAAATAAATAAATTTTTGTAATCCTTATTAAAAATTATTTTCGAAATTGCAGTCAATGTATACTGGAAGTGGTAACAACACATTTCGTAGTAACTCAGATTTAATTTAAAATTATTTTAAAAAAATGGTGCGTGATCAAGATAAGTAACAGCTTGTGCGCGCACACGAGTTAGCGGGTCTAACTTGTATTCAGGAGGTCGATGGTTCCTTCTAGATCGACTCAAATGGTTTACAATCACCGTCGAATCACAGAGTAGATAAGTACACAGAAACGAAATTGGATGGTGGTTTCTTTGATGTGGGCTTGCCCACTCTCTGATTTGCTGCGCGAAGTTCTGGGAACGGACCTTGTGTCTGATTGGCTACTGCGTACTGAGAGATATTCCCTATTGGCTGGGCTCCCGGCTGGCGAGTAGATTACCAGGCGCTGATTGGCTAATGCCGCACTGACATGTTGCTGGCTAAGGGCGTCAAATTGTTGGCGTGTGCGGCTGCGGAGTAAACTGCTATCTCACATCTGCTGTCTTATGTACTCTGTGACAGCGACAAATTTGGATTTTAAAAATATTGCTAAAACACAGTCCATAGTCCTGTTTGATTTCATATATATTATTTATTCATATATATTATCATTATATTATTATATATTATTATTTTGTTATACTATATTATTATTTTATTATATATTATTATATTATATACTAGCTGACATGGCGGACTTCGTACCTCCTAACAGTCAATGAATGTCGTGTTAACTTTTAGTTTAGCTTTATTTAGGATTTTATTAACGTAAAATAAAATTAATACTCAAAATGTATTAAGTTCAATAGTTTAGTAGGATAATATATATAAAGAAAATAAAAAATCAATAAAAGTACAAAAATCAAGTATTTCAATGGCGTGTCAGCTGTATTTTGCTGCATGGGTTGTACTCGCGTTAGACTTTCTTCAGTGAAGCACCTTGTGATATACGACATTTTTCGTTTTGTTATCAGGCGCAAGAACAAATAAAGCCGATGGTTTGCTGACGCGTGAACATGCCACGTATATCGTAGTTTAAACTCAAAGGGCATATCGGTTGGGATCATAGGAATCCTCGGAATGAGAACTTCATCTTTGAATTTTCCTTTGAGTATCGTCGCGTGAATCACATTGGTTATCAGTTTTCTTATCACCAAACGCGTTCAATTGCATAGTTTTGGTTGGTTTAGATTTCGAAGCATTATTACTACCGATCCAACCTTCAATTGTAAATTCTGCGATGGTAAGCCAGGCACATCCAAGGAGTTTAAAAATTCAGTTGGATAGTTGGTGGCTTCGGCTTCGTTTATTACACAGTCAATAGATTTAAATGAATGCAGATTACCAACGATTTGATTCTGAATTACTATATTTAAGTCATCCACATCTTTGTTCTTAGCCGCCAAAATTGCTCTCACTCAACCATTTGTTATTTTTGTGATTAGCAATGATGTCCGGAAACACTTTCTTGATGAGCT
Organism: Clitarchus hookeri; assembly: GCA_002778355.1. Lineage (NCBI taxonomy): Eukaryota > Metazoa > Arthropoda > Insecta > Phasmatodea > Phasmatidae > Clitarchus > Clitarchus hookeri. The sequence goes on from NQII01001568.1 coordinate 362,937, forward strand.
CGTCTTTCGATGAGATGAAATTGCAAAACTTCGGAGGAAATGAAATCAATCCGCTCGATTCGTCGACAGGAACACGGCCATTACCGATAGTCAGAAATTGCTTGGAGAAATCTCCAGCAGATGGATAGTTCAGCAATGCAACTCTAATGTTTGCTGCCAGCTGAAGTTTCTTCACATAGCATCACAGATTTGATGATTTGAGGCAAGCGTTTATTTCATCGGCAGCAGTCGATCTTGGAATGACTGGCAGTGTTTGGTGGAAGTCGCCAGACAGTAAAATCACTGCACCTCCAAAACATCTCGAGTCATTGCGCAGATCTTTCAATGTTCGGTCAAGTGCTTCTAATGCGCGTTTGTGTGTCATTGTGCATTCATCCCAGATGATGATTTTAGATGCTACTAAAACCTTGGCCATTGCGGAGCGTTTCGCAATGTTACATGTCGGTTGTTCAGTAGTTTAAAGGTTTAACGGCAGTTTAAACGCTGAATGAGCCGTACGGCATCCTTCTAACAATGTGGCCGCTATTACAGAAGAAGCAACTGCTACCGCAATGTCGGATCTCGCTCGAACAGTGGCCAAAATCAATGACATGAGGAATGTCTTTCCAATTAAACCGGGGGCATCCAGGAAAAATAAGCCACCATTTCCCTCATCAATTGTCTTGATTAATGTATCATACACTTCCTTCTGTTGGGGGTTCAACAGGGGCATATTCGTTTGAACTGATTGGTCTAATTCATGTCGATCATTTTCATGTTCTCGTTCTAATTCTCGATTAAATGCGTCATTCATTCCTCGATCTGGCGCTGGCATTCCTAACCTGACTAACAAACTGCCGCACATGAGGTAACACATGTCTTCGATCAAGAGCAAAGCCTGGTTATGCATCTCATCATTCACCTCAAGATCGGGATTTCTTGAACTGACACGAATTCTATGCAAAATGTCTTCTGACATGTCATCTTTGTATTTGTTCCACAGGTCACGTGGATTCGATGGGAAGCATGTCGAAATGATGATAGGAAATAATGTGCGTATCTGACTTGGAGTTGCAGAAATAATTGCTTCAGCGATTGTCGTGTCCCAATGAGTATCGTTTTCAAGCAAATTGAGCTCTTGTCATGCAGCACGAAATGTTGGGCACACTATACCATTAACAGTTCGTAGTGATTCAAATGATGTTGGCCCACGAACATTCACCAGCAACAACCGCAAATAGAAGTATTCATCATTCTTCGGATGAACTGTGTAGATACGACCAAGAGCATCAGTATAACGAACATCCGGATGACCAGATACCGCATCGCCTTGCTTCCGAGTTGAAATTTCTTCTATGAAGCGTTCCAAGTGTAATAATGTGGCATCTCCGAGTCCAGCCGTTCTCGAGTTATAAATGGTGTAACTAACCCGACTTTGTTTTATATATATATAGATTATTATTACTTTATTATAAATTATATTATGTGTATATTTTTTTTATACATACGAATATGTAGGACTCTGAGCTATCAAAATAAGCAGATGAGAAATGTACTGACATCAGTGAGATACTTGAGAACTGAAATAGTAAATGAAAATTTGGCTCTCAGCTGCAACATTTCAGTACATCATGCAACATAATAATATCGTTTATACTTACGAAGTTTTATTAAAATAGTGGCAACTGTTTGAGGCAGCAAAAAATATGACCTTAGAGGTTGACACACGTTGCATACCATTAAACATTATTGGAAAAGTTATATTTCAGGGTCAACATAAATGAAAATATCGTACGAAACTGGCGTACATTGTTACCTATTTATTCTTTACAACTATTCTTCCCAACAGAGTGGGGGCAGTACGATGATGATGTAGCATTTGCTGAGATATTCAATAGCTTGGCCTATAAACACAGGTAGTTAGCTGTTTAGTGCTATAAAACAAGACAAACTCTGCTTTTATTTCTCAAACGAAATAGTTAAGTTGGTGATGGCTGACTTTAAGTCTTCTTCAAGCGAAATTTAGGTAAGAATAATAAAAGATGCAAACGAAGGCAATTATTTCGTGAAAGTCATTAATATGATTCGCTAACTGGTATTCTGGCGAAAAGAATATTATAAGACTCTGTATAAATAAAGAATGTTAAGACATACAATGGAAAAAGAGACAGAAAATATGAAAATGTAATTTCAAGCATTGCATATTTTTAACTTCACGAGAAAGTTGAAATGAAGAGGTGGATTTCAACTCCTTTACACGAATGTACTAATTAAACGAGCTGCTCAGTAGAGAAACTGGAAGAAACAAGGAATTGTCATTCGCGTATATTTTAAATAGAATGCGGAATCAGTGTGCTTTAAATCTTGGAGAATAATGTTTCTGATTTTTATCTGCTTAAAAATCTAAAATAATAAATGTTGTGGTGAATTTGAAAATTCATATCTGAACGTAAATTACGGAAGGAATAAAACAGCTACAGAAACGAACTTTGGATATATTAAGTATTGAAGATTTGTTAAGGACTATCGCATTTGCTCCCTTTGAAGATGTAATTGAACTTAATTAACTTAGTTTACATTGCTAGTTCTGCTGCGCTCCTGTTCAGACGTGCTTGTAAAAGTAATTAGTCCTTCACCGTCATTATGAGAAGTGCAAGTTATTATAAGAGGAAATACCATTCAAGGCCTGTTTTTTCGTAACATTGGAAGTTTTAATACTGATGTTGCTGAAGATGACAATGTGTTTGTTAAGCAAGTTACTCAAGCTCAACAAAGTTATGTTCTTGGTTCTTTATTGTATAGATTTGCTATTCAAGGAACGACTGCTAATCCTGGTTGTGGAATTCTGGAGTCGTGCTTCTATTTTCATTCACATAACAATCCTGGTATTTCTATTAACAATTTCAGTCAAATTGATGTTCGTGATATATTATATTGGAAAGCTTCGGCTTTACATGAGAAGACAGTCTTTATGTTGCATCTGCAGGTAGTTCGTACAGTTAAATGAAGATACATCGTTGGTACCAAACTATTTTTATATCGGAACATTGAGTAAGAGATTCATGCAGTTTCATCGTGATTAAGTGAGCACTTATTAAATAAGCTTTCGGAAAAAAAAACTGCCACTGCCGAAGTTTATTTCAATTAAAACAATGTCCGTAACAAATATTGCAATGATAATTAATTTAATGATTACTGGCTTTATTTGCGTCTAACATAAAACTGTCGCATTTTCCTAGTCTTAACCACGTGCATCAGAACCGTTACTTAATTGCATTATTTTATTATCGCAGAGATTACATTTCTTGTATTTTGAATACGCTTAAAAAGCGTTAAAAATAATTAGACAAAAATGAAAAATGTACAAAAAATTATACTAGAAACATTAGTGCAACAAGGCTATCGTTTGTGAGCTACTTACCCAAAAAAAAAACTTCGAAATGAAAACAAATACACATTTCAGAATTAGCGAAAACCTTATGAAGCTAAATATAATAGAAAAACCAGAACCATACAAAAGTAAATAAACTAAATAATAACTGTTTACACTGTTATTTTTTGTAGCTGGTTCATCAAAATACACCGCACCATAACTAAACACATTTCTTTTATTAGCAACAAATGAGTTTTAAAATTATGTTTTAAAATGTTTACGTTTATACATAGTTTTGTATTATAGCGTAGATAATTACAATAACGTGCAGCACACACCGTAAATGATAGAGAAGAATTTATATTAATGAAGGAGTATAATGAGGTTTGTTGTTTCACGTGAGCATGCGTGGTAACAGAGAACGATTAGTTGGATGTGTTATCGTCGCATTAAAATCAAATTACTTTCTATCTATTTCACGAGCGTTAGAGAAACATTTTGAGATACAAGAAACTATCCATTTTCCTCAACAATTTCCGATGCCATTTCATTATCGCGTACTCATAATTAATTCCAAGGCGAAAATTAAATTTTGAACGAGGCGTGTGAAGTTACACACGGTGTGCGGAAAGATGAATCTAAGCCGGGCTCTGTTGGCGTGTGCTTATTCAACTTCTGAAAACCTGAAGTTTGCGTGCCCAGGTAAAGCAACGTGAGATGAACTCCACTTGGTGACGACACTTTGCTACTTAAACGTCCTGCGCTCCCAGATAAGGAGAATGACTGCAGGCACTCTTTCAAGAGCGGAATGTTAAGCAAGGGTCACGTGACACGAACAGGCGGGGCACAGCTTCACAATTCCCGTCCTTTGTGGCGAAACTGCTTGAATTTCAGCTTTGTGCCCGGCTACCCAGTGTGGGGATTTAACTCTGTCAGTCCCACTTTCATTTATGGTTAGAGGCTCGGAAATGTTGCGAAATCATTTCAGGACAAACTTGACCTCAAGCTCGTGTACACGGGAGTTCGTTTGTGCGCGGTTATTTGAGCACTTCTGAAACAAACTTTTGAAAAATGTCACTGCCCATACCTGCATGTATACGAACAGGCACAATGACTGGCAAGCGCCCTGTAAAGTTGGTAACGACGGAGGGGAAGGAGTCTCATGTCTTAACGTTGAAGGGGTCACGGCGGCTAAGTGGTTAAACTGCTCACCTCCCACGAAGGTGAAGCGGGTCCAATACCCGTCCGGGCCTCTGCAGGAGTTTCGCAAGTGGGAATCGTGACGGACGATGCCGCTGGTAGGCGGGTTTTCTCGGGGATCTCCCGTTTCCCTCGCCCTTGCATTCCGGCACTGCTTCATTATCACCTCATTTCACCCTCATCGGCTCTCAAGACCTCTCTGTTAAGAACCGCCCATGCTTCTCAAATCAAATTAACGCTGAATAAAAAGTGTTATGTAAACATTTTTGAATATTGAAAATATTTTCTCTGGTTTATGATTTTTTTTTTTTGTAAATAAGTGTTAGATGTAACCAATTTGTGGAATATTTTCTTTTCTAATTATTTTAAGGTTTCATTTGACTGACACATTGAACAAAGTGCTGAGGACCATGCCAATGTTAATTATACGTATAGTGAAAGAATACTAAATGTTCATACAAGTATATCTCCAGCAAGGCTTCCAAAAGTGCTCAGTTTACCATGGATAGCCATTTTTTAGACACAACCTTCACAACTTGAAGCCCACAAGGAACCTGAAAGAAAACGATTGCCGGATTCCGTGCTTCCTGCCCTGGGCTGAAACAGGAGCAACGCCAACCGAGTAGGGCACCTGTTTCCCGCGAGAATGTCCCAGGACTACTTGCACTCCTGCTCCAGTTTCGTGATTGGATGAGTTCAACTGTCACGAGATGTAAGTGTCTGCCCGGGAATCACGGGCACTCTTAGTCTGAGTTACTTGATTCTGATTAGCCCAGTCATGTAAGAAACTGTCTCCCGACAAAGACACGTGGGCAATAACCAAAGGAAAACCGCATGTACGCACGTAGGACTTTGGAGTTCAACCTGCGCCTAAATATTTTTGCGGGAAAACGTTCGGCCCTACCAATGAGCAACACAATAATACTCGAATACACGAGGTATCATGGAGCCTAGCTTGTTGCCAAATGAATTCGCGCCTATTTGCCGGTTCTCTCGTTTATGGTTCCACGTGTTGAAAATAAGACATTTTTCGACCCGTGCACCACTGAAGCTGCTCTATTATTTGTTTCGTTATTACGTCCAATAAATTGTATGCTTCGTTTCTCGTCGATAGACCAAATCGTAAAATGGTTCACTAATCAGTTCTTTAGAAGAAATACCACTGAACACTGAGCCTACCCGTGTACAGCACGGGTAAAATACAATAATGTGTTGAGTTATTATGTATTGTACAGAGAGAGAAAATATGATTGTAGGAATCATAAAGACTGCTGAAATAGGGANATGTGTTGAGTTATTATGTATTGTACAGAGAGAGAAAATATGATTGTAGGAATCATAAAGACTGCTGAAATAGGGAGAACTATCTCAACGTTGTTAAGATAGTAACACCAACAGAACGGGCTGTGGTGGTACTCGCTACTGTATGGTTGCTACAGCAGAGTACTGAGTTCCTACTACAAAAAGGATAGTACCTCCAACACAGAACAAACTCAACAATATTTGGGCTGTTCGAACACCTATTATAGTTGTAATAACCTAACAGAATGTTACGTTGCTAGTACTGAGCAGTTCTGTAANTGTGTTGAGTTATTATGTATTGTACAGAGAGAGAAAATATGATTGTAGGAATCATAAAGACTGCTGAAATAGGGACAACTATCTCAACGTTGTTAAGATAGTAACACCAACAGAACGGGCTGTGGTGGTACTCGCTACTGTATGGTTGCTACAGCAGAGTACTGAGTTCCTACTACAAAAAGGATAGTACCTCCAACACAGAACAAACTCAACAATATCTGGGCTGTTCGAACACCTATTATAGTTGTAATAACCTAACAGAATGTTACGTTGCTAGTACTGAGCAGTTCTGTAANTGGGCTGTTCGAACACCTATTATAGTTGTAATAACCTAACAGAATGTTACGTTGCTAGTACTGAGCAGTTCTGTAATCACGTTTGAAGGTAGCAGCAACAGAATGTGATGTGTTGATACACACAGAGCTGTGGGAATAATCCAAATATTGCCGAAGTAGTTCTGTTGGACAGCAGTCATATGCACAGTGGCTTATACAATCACGGACAGGAATACAACAAACGGTTCTGTTGTTATTATCATTCATATTCAGACAGTACCCACAACCCATATTAGTCTAGATAGTTCCTACAATCGTACTATTTTCTCAGAGTATGTCTGAATGAGTGAAATACTTTTCTTGTATTTAAATCATACTTCCTGCTTTCATAACACAGTATCAAATGCCAGTCAAATAAACGTGGACTAATTTGAGTGATTAAATTTCGCAACTTGAATTGACGGATTTGTGAGAGTATCAAGTTTTTGTCTTGTGCCAGACAAATGCCACAATAACACAGGACAGCTGAAAATAACATATTTATGTCACTTGAACAATACAAAGAAATATGTTGGAAATTACGTTGTCAATCTATAACATATTCATATTTATAATATTTTTAATGTTAGAATCTAAATTTTGTTCCATGGCATTCGTTTAATATCGAGGAAAAATTTAGAAATTGCGTATTATTTAAGTATTACGTATTTACGTATTAACCTTAAGAATTTCGCTTGGCGCAGTTTTTTTAAACTTATAATTAATATATATATTTAAATTTTACAAATGTTTGAAGAATACTTTATTTTTTATGGTGCTTTTATTTCAGTTACTATTAAATTTAAATTTCTTACAAAAGCAGAAAAGTGGCAGACATTTTAACGCCCTTAATTATTTCAGTCAGAATGAACACTATAGAGTGCACATAAGAAATTGATCGAAAATGTCAAATCCCTTTTTATGCCGAAAAGTATTTTACGGCTGAGGCAGATTCGTAATAATCTCCTGCCAATGTTACCAGTATGAAAATGAAACAATTTCCATGTGTTCGTTTGAGGAGAAACTATACCACAGAAGATTTAGTAAATACAGAAGTTAAACAGCCTCATCTGAAGCAAACTCCAGCTGCACATGCAAACAAAATGGCGTCACCGGCCAGCAGAATGTCCCAATGCCGTTCGACTCTCAGCGCCTGATAAATACATTTCCGGGTAGAGTTACAATTTTTAGGATATTAAAAACTGTTACTAAGAAAGCGTTTGTTCCTTGCACTGCGAAATGATATATTTGCATTTAAGTTAGCTAGTGGGTCACGTGAAGCAATGGTTTGTTTGATGTGTTTAGCTTTGCTGTCTGCAGTCAATAGTAACTCTGTCATAAAAAGATGTATATTACAGTGTAGTAAAATTATTTGTATTAAAGTTTATCAGCTGTCAGCTTATAAATTTTTTTTGAAAAATGTTATTCTTAACAAATATACCGCCAGGACGTTTTTTTTACACACACAGTAACCTCCCAAAATCAAATAAATTTTTCTCGCAGTTTCTTTGCAAAAACTGTGTAAATTCGTGAAGACGCATTCTGCAGGAAGTAAATATATTCGGGACGGCATTTATGTTCCGCCCGCTTAATTCGTTTTATCTTTTAGAATAGTGCGACTGTACTTCTGTGCCCTTGGTCATAATCGACTCACAGCCGTCTCTAGGATCAATGAGAAATGAAGCAAGTTCGTTGCGGTGTTGACGAAAGGACCGAACGTTTACACCGAACACGAACAAACATTTGCGAACCCCGAACAAATGTTGACTCTTTCTTCGCTTGTAATGTACACAAAAGAGTTAACGTACGCGATCGACTGTTGGCGGTGACCGCGTACAGAACTTCGGAACTGTCCCCCAACTGCGCCGTAATCCCATTATAAAGCGAATCAAATTCTACTGCTTGAAGCAGAAAAAATTTTTGCCCGTTCCTGTTATCATAAACTAAACTTCAAACATGTTTGCGCATTAATCATGTTTGTATTTGGATCAAATATCGCAAAACACGCATTGGTCAAAGATGTGGTAAAATATGCACAGATACAATAGCCGCTTATACCGCGAACTGACACCACGGTGGCTGAGCGGTTAGACTGTTCACCTCCCACCGAACCGGGTTCAATCCCCGGCCGGTTCACTCCGGATTTTCGCAAGTGGGAATCGTGCCAGACGATGCCGCTGGTCGGCGGGTTTTCTCGGGGATCTCCCGTTTCCCCCGGCCCTAACATTCCGGCGCTGCTCATACTCACTTCACTTCACCCTCATCGCCTCTCAAGACCTCGATGTTAAGAACCGCCCAAATTTCTCCACTCACTTCACTCACTGAACTGCTGTGTGTTAGACCAACTTGCCTCGGAGAATTCTTCACGCCAATAATGTAAGTTCAGCGGCGGAGTGGTTGAGCTGATATAACAGACACGTGACGTTGATCGCAGTGCAGCGGCCAATGAAACCACGGACCTTGCTCACTTGTTTGTAAGGCAGTGGAGTCTATCCTCTCACCGAATGATAGCGGTAATTTTGCACGTCTCTACACATAGAGCTTAATAATACAGAGTTGAAGTAGCCGCTTATTCCGCGAACTCCAACTGCACACGCCAGCAAGATGTCGGAACGCCGTTCGCCAATCAGCGCCTGGTAACTTACTTGCCAACCGGCAGCTCAGCCAGTAGGGAACCTTTCGCAACAAGTGGTAGCCAATCAGACACAAGGCCCGTTCCCAGAGGCTCGCGCAGCCTATCAGAGAACGGTTACGCCCACATCAAAGGAACCGCCATGCTATTTTGGCTCTGTGTACTTGCCTACTCTGTGATTTTCCTGTGGAATATCTTGTCAGGTTGGCGTCACTGCGAGAACGAAGCCCCTCAAGGTGTTAAAACGCCCTACCGCACAAAACATAAGAAAAAATAAAAATATTTCTCGTTTTATTTCATTGACGTTGCTGAAATTTTTGAGTAAAATTATTATTACTAGAGCCAGCGTATTTTCGCGAAAATATTTCACAACTAGTTCTAATGACAAACACGTTACTTCATAAACATTGTCGTGATTGGATGATTTGAACTCTGACGCGTCTGAGGTGTCTGCCAGCCAATCACGGAAGTTCAGTGCCGGAGTGACTTAATTCTGATAGGCCCAGTCAAATAGAGAATGCGTCCTCACAGACGCCCGGCCAATAGCCGAAGGATACCTGGTTGTGTGCACGTATAATGTTAACGTCTATCCTGCGCCTCAATCTCTTCGCGAAGAACCGGCGGCCCTAATGATCATGAACTCACTGCACATCTTACGGGAGAATATTGAAAGGTGTATGAAATGCGGGAGCAACATGATGCGAGACTGAGAAGTAGTGGCGGAAAGAAAAAACCGATAGCCACTGTAGTGTCTATGATTTTGACATCCGCAGGACGACCCCAAGCCAACATCTGCGCTGTCGAATTCCGAGCGCATGATGTCACGCACGCTAGGCCAACGGCCACTAGACGAATTCCTTGTACTGGCAGTTACTGGCGCCGCGGGGGTGTGGTGGTCAGAGTACTCTCCTCTTACTTAGGCGAATCGGGTTCGATTCCCGGAGGGGTCCGCCCGGATTTTCGCATGTGATAATCGTGCCGGACGATGTCGTTGGTTGGCGGGTTTTCTTGGCGTTCTCCCGTTTCTCCCACCCGTTGTTTCCGGCGCTGCTCTCCATACTTACCTCGTTTCACCATCTTCGGCTCTGAAGACCTCGACGAATAGCTTCAGGTTAATGTAGAACGTAAGGCAGGGAACATGTATCACGGAAGCTATGGCACAGTTTTACAGAGTAAGCGAGACTTTTCGGATTGCAGTAAGGATTGTCCATGTATTATTCGGTACGGTGTAGGCATGAAACATACCTGAAATAAAAACTGATAATCTGTGGGTAATAACAAAACTATTTCACAGCTTCGAATGAGTAAGCTACAATAAAAGTTTTCTTTCTCTGTAATAAAGATAATGTAATTGAAGAACACTTTGTTTTGACTTAAATACTTATCACAAAAAGTACAGGTTTATAACAATGTCTGCAATTCATTGTTTGAGGCCAATAATGTAAACAAATATGTGATTTTCAGAGGAATATTAAACAATGTTTTTTTGAAACAGACAGCAGGGAATCGACATTTAACGTTAGGATAACAATTGCTTTTCATGCACTTTGTTAAAGGACGCGGTTAAGTCATTGTATTAATGTATACTGTCGTATGTGTGCCACATACTTTTGACAAAAATTTTGCACACAGCCCACGTAAAGACACAAAGATGTACGTCAGTCGTCTACTTATTCACCCCGGTCTGGCAGAGCGACTGCGGAAGATGGCTCTCAAGTTATGACGTCTCAGCAGTGCTCACAGGCCTTCTATACAGGATGATCCTAAAATCACGGGACAAACATTGAGGGGTGGTAGAGCTCACTAAAACAAACAATTATTGTATAGGAATATATGGGCGGGAGTGACGCGTTGAGGCACAAACACAAAAATAACACATGAAATGCAACACATTGTTTATTTACAACGTCGCCGTAAATGTCTTTTTTACAGCAATGTTTATAATAATTGCTCAAAATTGCTACCACCGACAGTAATGCAAGCTTGGTAGCGTCGGTGGTGTGATTGGCGAACAGATTCAAATACGCCGGGTATTTCACGCACGCCACCATTGTCAGCCAATCACGCCATATGTAGAGGTCGCCAAGCATGCGTGACTGTTGGTGGATGCATTTCCAGCAACTGTTTTAACATTTTCTGTACGGAATCACTCGTTAAGTATACTGCTAATTAACATTTTATGTTTCCGTTAATGAGTTATGTTTTTGTGTTTGTGCCTCAACGCGTCACTTCCGCCCATATATTCCTATACAATAATTGTTTGTTTTAGTGAGATATACCACCCCTCAATGTTTGTCCCATGATTTTAGAATCATCATGTATAGTCGGTGTTGGCTAAGCCATTCAGAGTCAACCGCCGAGAACATGTAGACATATTCTGCATGCGAAGACTCCACTTAAGAGCACCGTGGTTTAGAAATCGGATAACGCTTTCGATTCGCTTGGGACAAGTACATCATGATCCTATCAGTTAGACAGCACCTTCTTTCATTAGGCCTCCCCTTTATTTATTTAGGCGGAAAAACGGCTTTGTGAGGCGAATCGATAATAGCTACTGCGCGATTCAAAGTGCGCGTTTAAAACAGACACCTGTAAAATAAAACACCTGCACCTAACCATAGAATAGTTCAAAAGTAGAGACGAACAGCTTCTCGTACCGCGAACTCCAGAATCACACGCCAGCAAAATGGCGTCTCACTGGCCAGAAACATGTCGGAATGCCACGCAATGTATCTTACTTGCCGGCCGACAGCTGTGCCAATAGGGAAATGTTCACAACACGTAACAGCCAGTCATAACCAAGGTTATCCCACGACTCGAGCAGCAAATCGGCGTATGGGTGCGCCCACACATTAAAGGAGATGCCACACCACTTAACTTCTGTATACTTACCTACTCCGTGCCGTAACTGCATACGTTTCAACCTCTTATCGTACTCGTTAATTTTTCGTTTCAGGTGTTGCAAAATAAGAAATTTTTTGGTGTGAGAAGTACTTACCAATTTTTTTGTGGCGACAGAGATTTTGGAACCTATGTAAAGTGTGTTAGTATGTCCATTGCTCGATAATCAACCAATTGCGAAGTAGTTGGTGTGTCAGCAGAAACCAATAGCATTGCCGAGAGAAATACGACGTCCTTATAATAGCTATATTTTGTACTTGAACAGCACCGACCACGATTTCACCTGTTCTGCAAGATGTCAGACGTGAACGAGTATGCTAACGATAGTAAGGCAAGGGGTTAACATGCATTGTGACTGACACGCTACCAGTAAAATTGGCATGAACTTAAAAAAGTAGTTCCATATTTTAACGTCATATAAAAAGCGTCACTTTCAAATTTAATGTTACAATATATAAATATAAATAGTTCTCTTTATCCCAGGGATGTAAGAGCAAGATTTATCACCTTATTAACATATTTTGATCCCTGAAGTTTATCAGTTTTAATTAATCGGCGAATGAACAACGTGACTGGATGTGTGGCCATGTTAATTTTACGTATATTGGCACGGATACAAAACAGAAAGAACCATTTTGTTATAATATATTCGCAGTTTCTTTACACTATTTAAAACAACACTTTGTAAAATCACCGCATGGATGACGTGTTTGGCCGTTTCGTAATTGTGTTAGTTATCACGAGCGTTTTATACTTGTGTCAGCACAAAAGTACTTTATTTGAAGTTATATTGAAATTTTATTTTATATTCTAGATATGAATTATAATATTTCATTTGCAATTAATGTGAACGATAACAGCGAGAAAATAGGTGTGTTGGTAACGCATAGTAAGAAATAGTTCTTATACAAAATGTTAATGCACTGAATGCGTACGAATACGGTGCGTTGTCACTTTGGTGCTATTTTCTAGACCCGGTTTAGCTTTGTTTTCATGAGGCGGAGGAATATCCTGAAAGTAGAACTTCGCCAGGAATTCAGAAAAGATGTAAGTAACTGTGAATGGACTGTTGCTGGTATTTGTTGCTTCCCTTGCCCCCTACCGCTCAAGCGATCTAAACAGTGTGCCTATAAAAAGTGGTAAAGCGAGAAGTGTGCGGTGATTTACAAAGGCGAGCTGCCACGTGAGCCAGATAAGCCTGCCGGGAGTTGTGCACCCCTGAAGTTCAGCGGATTGAATTTTGGGGTTATCATCGAAAGAACGCTCTGGTAATTTCTCTAGCCTCTCACAGCGAAACTCGGGGTGCGGAAAACCCTACAGGTCTGGCCAGAGAGACTACTTAAGCCGTGCAGGGGCTTTGAGTTTGGAGGATTGTGCGACCTTAAGCGACAGGTGTTCAAGGACAACGAAGCGACGAGCCAGCATAGCGTTGAGTAGCGGCGAGAGTGACAAGCGAGAGTGAAGTCTGAGGACTGCGAGCATCGGTACAGTGAAGAGTGAGACTGACGGGCGGGACTACTGAACTGGATGCGTGAGTTACATATATTTGGAATGGTGACATTAGACAGATTGAATGCGTGTAAATAACGAGTGTGAATTAAATGACTGTGGCCAATACAGATACATTAATAATGACTAGTTAGAATTGAGATAGAGATGAAACATTGCGTTCACTGAGAATAACAAGAGTAATAATGTAGATAGGCAGTTAAATGTTGTAAAGAATAGCTGTGTGAATAAATTAGAAGTCAAGTTTAGTGCTTTAACTTTTATTAAGAACTCCGTCCCTCACTAACTTGGAAACGGTCAACTAGCGTCTGGTAACAATACATTTACAGTAGGGTTTTTAAAGGTGCTATGTTAACTACCAAACTATTAATTTGGATTACTTAATATTGAAAACATAATATACAGTAAATATGAGATTTTGGTCTTGATAATCAGTGCAAAATTTAAATAAAATATTTATTCGACACTGTATCTCCGTGAATTAAATTTCAAACCCGGCGTTTCCAGTTACCATAATTAACAGAACTGTATATACTGAACAGTTTACGGGATTGAACGTACGCCACCCAGAATTTCCGAAGATACGCTTGTAAAAAAAACGCGTCTTTTCAAACAGCAAGCAGAACGCGTGGTAACTAAGAGGGGGTGTTACATTTGTGTTTTCCTCAGCCGTGTTGAAGGTAATGCAGTTCCACCCTACTGGCAGTCCTGTTGTGTCCCTGGACACGCAGTCGGACGGACGGAAGGGCCGGCGAAGCGGCCTAACTCAATACGACAGCAGAACGGACGTGCCCATTGGTATTTCAGCCGCTGGTCGGAACTGTTCGCTCAGAATTTAGAGTTTCGTGTTTCTTGGCGCGTATTTGTTATACTTGCCTAGCAGTAGAAAATGTTTGACAAAAGTAAGCCGAGAGTTTTCGTCGTGAAAATACAGTGTTTCATAAAACAAAACTTACGTAACATTGTAATGGCATTAAAATAGCCACGTTGCTACTAGGACTGTTTGATTAAAACTTAATTGTGGCGTTTGCTTGCAAAGTTTACGAATTACCATACTGCATGCTTAATTTTATTTCTTCCAAATAATTGTTGGTTACTTTATGATGTTATTTATAATTAATGACGAAAGTAATTCCTATGTATATTATAATTGTGACTGAAAATATTAACGTTGAAAACAGTTTGTTTTCACCTGCAATATTTGAAATAATAAAAAATCCAGAAATATAGGGAACTAAATAATAATGATTATTTTTAGTCATTTCTTCAAACACGGGTGTCTGACAATCTGTAGTTAATTAATTTTTTGTTTAAAAATTTTTTNAATTTTCTGTTATTCAAAAAGCACTAAATAACTGACAGTCTTTATTCACAAACCTCTATGATTATAATGTTTAACTATGCACGGGATGACGTTCACAACTTAATTCATTGGTAGTTTTTTTTTTTAAACTTAATGTTCAGTTTTCGGTGATAAAGAAGGTGTATAATTTGAAATATTTAATTGATTTTTTTAATTTACATGAGAACGGAAATAAGGTCGGAATAATTATAATTTTTAATGCGGACAACCAATGTACTAAATATGTTTCGTATAAATACATATGTATTTATTTCACATTAAAAAAATAAAGCAGACACTTTAACTTATATATTTGTATATATATTGTGACGGTGCTGGAACACCATATATCTAGCATTATTATTCAGCGCAGAAAAGTGTACGTCCTAACACGGGGGTAGATAGACGAGGGAGCTGAGGCTTACTTTATTGGTGACCCGTTAGACGTAAGTCGTCGTGGACGTTGGAGCCTACGCGGCTGCGTGGCTTGGCAGGCGAGCGACGACTGTCGGCGTGGAGGCTCGTGGCTGCCCCCACCACCCCTCACCACGCCGACGACCCGCTCATTCCAACGTGTATGGGTGGCGCCTAGCAACCGTCCGACGATACCTTCTACGTCGTCAAGATGTGAATGTTACTGGACTCGAACCAACGAAACTTCTGGGATGTTCCTCAATACCCTGGTCAACGTGTTTCCCGACTATAAAAGGAGTTTTCTTTCGTCTTGGGGGAGAGACTAGATAGGGATCTCACGATGAGAACATTATAACTTAGCAGAAGGCATATCCTGTCATGTTTGAGGAGGGCATATTATAGAGCATGTATAGGAACAATTTTAAGATAAGTTTTTTTTATATACTCTGTAATTTTGCAATTTTATAATATTTGGTCTAACTTTGTATTGCTGCGGGAGCCCATTATTAAATGAAACTTCCTGTCATTTTCATAACAAACATTATAATTGTAACATATTTTCAAGCCTATTTGTATTTTTATAATGCTTTAATTTTTATATGGGCAGTTTATGAAAAAAAAAATAATAATAATAATCCAAACAAGCCCGGAGATAAAATACAAGAATAACCATTTTTTGAATCATTTCTCACAATTTTGGGGGTAAATTATCTTATATTCCAATTCAAATCAGGTGATAGTTGAGTTTTCGCAATTTATTGCGACTGCGTTATTTGTTTTGTTCTGTGCTATCTAAACCCTGTAACTTGAAGGTATTGGTAACACAAATGAGTGGAATGGAAGGCAGGGAAGTAGAAGGTCACGGCCATGGAGCGGTTGGGTTTCCTCCGGGTGCTCCCGCTCGTTGACAAAATTTGACGTTAACATTTCTGCGTCCGTGGCTAGCTGCAGGCGGCTACCATGGTACTTTTCCCATGCGCCACAGACGCGCTAGTAAATTTTTATTGCATTTACGCATGAATAACTTGACCTATTTCAGCATCCGCTGATTCATGCCACTGCAAATAAAAAAATGTCTGCGAACGCTCGGACATGCNATAACTTGACCTATTTCAGCATCCGCTGATTCATGCCACTGCAAATAAAAAAATGTCTGCGAACGCTCGGACATGCGAGGTAGTTGGATGCTTTGTAACAGGATGCAGTGATGCAACCCAGTGCAGTAATTATCGAAGATCGATACCATACAAAATATTTTTGATATTTATCCGTTTCTATGCAATAAAGAATCAAGCCACGTAAGTGAATAATTTCGCACGCATCTAATAACGTAGTTGAGATTTTATTCATTAACAAACTTTTCTACCACACAAATTTTACGAAGTAATTAGTACACTTCATTATATGAGACAAGTATTGAAATTTCTAGATATTAGTTTTGACAGCTGTCACACCCAGTAAGTTCGAATTCAACATGGATTCATGGAAACTCAGATTTATGAATATGGCACTGAACTGGGGATTTAGTGATAAGTATAACCACCCGTTTTCAGTGAAAATATTTCACGACCAGTCGTACTCCGAAACATTTTAGTTCAGAATCAATATAGCGGTTGGATGAATTCAACCCTTCGCGCGTCTTAAGCGTCCGCCAGCTAATCACGGATGTTCAGTGCCAGGGTAACTTTATTCTGATTGGCCCAGTCGAGTAGAAAATGTCTTCTCACAAAAACACGTGGCCAATAGCTAAAGGAAATTTGCAAGCTTGCACGTAAAAAATTTGATTCTAGCCTGCGCCTTTTTTTTTTTTCGCGAAAAAAAAAAAACACGTGGCCATGGTTATAATATATTGAGATAGAGGAAGATAACATTTCTGCTATGGGTCTTAAAGTTGAAATGTCGAAAAATTTGAAGAACTTAAGTTTGTGCCCGAAGTTATGCGGACCAGGAAATAAATAATGAGAACAACGAATAGAGCCAATGATTTTTCGCGAAAAAAATTTGAGAACATGGTATATTTCAATTCTCTAATTACAAACATAAATTTTTGTTTCGCCAATGGTCGCCCTCTGCATGAGAAGACGTTTCTGTTTTTAACCGGGCCAATTAGAATTCAAGAACTTCGCCAGTGAACCAAAGTGATTCGCGTATTAAGAGTAACGTGTTAATGTAACCAATNAGTGAACCAAAGTGATTCGCGTATTAAGAGTAACGTGTTAATGTAACCAATCGAGAAAGGTAAACACAACCATACAGTGTATTGAAATATAACTTGCCTCGAAATTTTTTTCGCGAAATCTCACTTCCCCTATTAATTAATGTTTCTTGAATAATTAATACACCAGGCATCCTCCAAAAGAGGAAATTAATAACAAAAAATAATTAATACGCCTTTCGCGTCAGAGAGGCATGTTGGAATTAACAGTGTTTTTTTTTAACATATTTTATGTTACCGACCCCACTCTATGCCGTTATTCTACAATCCCCGGCAGAACATACCATAGGTGGCATACTAACGCATAATATTTTCGTACCGTGAGCTGCAGTTAATTGGTTACTAAATATGTGATATNTACCATAGGTGGCATACTAACGCATAATATTTTCGTACCGTGAGCTGCAGTTAATTGGTTACTAAATATGTGATATATCAGTTTATTAACATCTCTTAAAACTTAGTATAAATTAATAATGGGAAATTAAAAATATATTCGTATTATAGCCCACATTTATAATAAATAAATCATAATTTTAACTTCGTGTGAAAACTACTCTGTAGATTCGTATATATATGTATCAATACATATATACATTTCTTTATTAATTAATGTGTATACTTACTACCAAAATTTAATTTGGGAAAGTATATTCCACTTGCCTGAAATAAAACTTCTAGCTCTAAATGAAAGAGTAGCGCCTAAATCAAGAACTTCTTGCATTGAGTGAGTGAGTGAAGAGGTTTGAGCGGCTCTTAGAATCGAGGTCTTTACAGCCGAAACTGCTTCTTATAGCGTTATACAAATAACACAGAACTACAAGTAAAGGGATGGGAAACTAAATAAATCTGGAAAATTACTGGCATGTACTCAAGAGCGTAACAATAAATTATTACGGAAAACAGCGACTAGTTGTGCGAACATAGCACCACATTTATCTGAATTAAAATATTATTGATGATTCAAACGAACCGTTTCTACAACCACTGTACTTAAATTTGATTTCTGAGTTAAGTATTTAATTTACATCGAGATCATTATCTCAAAGAGTCTGACTTATTTATTTCAGCAAATAAATTTAACGCTGAAAGCGCGTAGGGCCATGTTTTTCTGTATCATGTAAAAAATTTCATAGTCAACTGTACTAGAGGAATACAAAAACTACTTACATTTGTTTACAGTGTATAAAAAATCGTAACGGTACAATCTAGTTCTGTGAAAATAACATCACATTTCATCAAATGGGACAAATCAAATATGTATTATTACATAATTTTACTGTGTTAAAAATATTGAAGTTTTCGTATTTATGTCAATGCATTTTAGGAAATAACAAATGGTTGTCTTGTTCAAGAAATTCGTTTTGATTAGACACGGATACACAGTCAATAGATGCGGTAGGTTTGAGTGCTAGAATAGTCAATAGTGCGCGAATTATTGCCTGGGAAGATAGCTAGCTAGACTTTACCTTAGGATACTTTGTATGCACTAATACCTCCAGTATTACTTAAGTATTACTTGAGTATTACTCAAGGGTAACCAACAACCCATTGCCACGTGGGTTTCTTTATAATCAGTTGTAACTAATCTAATAAAAAAAAACTATGAAATATTTTAATGTAGATATTTTTTTCAGTACAGAAACGGAAGTCAATATTTCGTTGTCTATTCATAAATTTTGTTATTGCAACATAAATGTGGTCGTTGAAAAGTGTCAAATTCAGGGAAAAATCGCTGCAGGTAGTCCTCCGTTTGCGATAGTTATTCTTATGTGAGACAGTGTTTTAAACTATAGACAATGGATGCTGTATCATTTCCAACAGATTGCTTTGTTAAAATCTACAGTCACGCTTACAATTCTGAAGAAACAGAACACATCGCGAAACTTGTTTATATTTGCCATCGTCGCCACAATGATTTTTTATTGGTCGGATGTGGCCTCGAGGCATTTAATATTGTTTACTAGGGAATATCATTAGAAGAACCGCACAAGAAGTATGAAATTGATAACACTTGGACGGGAATGTGGGTGTTTACCATGGTATGCGACACGTGTGTTCGTATTTCACGTCCCCTCGCTCCACAAAGAGCATAAAACGAACAACCAAACATCCAGTACTTTGGTGTCATATTCGAGTTTGTTAGAATGTGCCGTCGCGGCTTTGGGAAAGTTATTTACTCCCGTCATTCAATTCGAGCCCTCCTTTTCACCTCCGTTGACGGCTCCAGAAAGAAAATTGAAACCAGATGAACACGCTGTACTGATCTCAACCCCACGTCTCTTTTTACCATCCACACGTTCCTCCAGTTACAGGCGGTGTCAGGCACACTGAAGTATCTTGTTACACGCATCCAACAGTTTGTTAAAAACAAAATATACATTTCTCGCAACTTGTTATGCGAGATATTATATTTGAACCCCNGTTAGAAGGTAACCTGAGATTCAATCCCGTATCTGCGAAATGTTTTCTGCGATACTGAGTCACACTCATAGTGTTGACTCGTTTTATTATTTGAATTTTAGACTAATGAGGTTTCCGTACTGCTCAAAAGACGGATGCGCTCAACAGAAATATTCAGCATATTTACAGCGTAAACTCTAAACTTTAAACAGTGAGAATTGAGCCAAATAAGTGAAAATAGTGAAAATTTAGCTTCCGATAATCAATGTCAAATTACTAATAAATACGGTGGCTGAATTTCACTGAATTATTTTTGTTCCCCACTGAATATAAAGAATTTCACTTCTATAAGTTGGGGCAGTGATATTTCGCGAAAAGATTTCGAGACAAGTTACAGTCCAAAGCACTGTAGGGTCGTCCAGCTTCTTTGATTTGCGCAAAAAATGTTCTGGCCCATGTTAACCGTTTGCGCACGAATCACGAAGGTTCAGTGCCGGAGTTACTTAGTCCTGAGTGGCTTGGTCAAAGACGGACACGGCACCAGCAGCCTATGGAGGTATAACAACAGATGAGGTGTGTTTATAGTATTGAAATCTACTGTGTGCTCCGAATTTTACGCGAAAAGTCACTGGCCCTATCTATAAGTCACTTGTTCCCAGTTAATTTGCTTGATTAGCCAGTCGGCAGTGGCTTATGAACTGACTTTCAGTGAACGTTATTTCACTATTCGATATCACTGAGTCGGGCTTATAGTGTAGCCTACATGACGAAGCATATATACAGGATTACGTGAAGCTAGAAAAGGTACTTTAATCCTTTACCTTAATGCTTAAAAATTAGTAAGACATAATTAATATATATCATATGTACACACACGTACTATATATTATTTTGATGAAGTTATGAGTTATGATTTACTAAACTCAAGTTTATAAACGTGAAGAGGTACTGTGAAATGTTTTGGAACATATTGTTATGTAGGCGCCTGAGGAGCATGTCCGAGTTCGCGAGGGATGGAGTTCTTAATAAAAATAAAATAACTAAATGCTATAATTATATTTTTCCTTAATATTACAAACAGTCAAATATGTGTTATTGACCAGTCTGAGCGTCCTATTAACTCTTTGCATTCTTATTGTGTGCAATATTTAATTACTATCTCCAATTTAATTAAAGTCTTTATCACAATATCTATTCTTTGTAATATCCCTTAAACGGCTCCAATTATTTCCACACGTTTAGTTAAACCGTATATTTCCATCGTTCCGAATGTCTTTTCACTCACGCATCCAGTCCACAGTCCCGCAGATCAGTCCCACTCTTCACTGCACACACGCTCGCCGACGCACTCTCGCAGATCGCTGTGTTACGATTGGCCTCGTGGTGCAACAGCTGTCTAAGCGAAAGCCGACAAAGAGGCGTGTCGGCGCGACTTTACGATAACATCGGACCGGAATCGATTGCAGCAACCGGCGGAGAGTTACGCAAAGAGGCATAGGAAAATGTAGGTCCTGCTGGCCTAAGAGCATTTCGACATAATTAGAGCAAGCTGCGAGGACACTTCTTCTTCAACACAGTCTGCGGAGCCAATCAGATCGATCTACGTCATTACACACGTGGAGGGGCGAGAAGGGTGAACTAGGGCGTCAAGCTCCGGGATCGAGGCAGTCTACGTGGGTCTATAGGCGAGCCAACTCCAGGTCCGAGGGCGTCATCCGACAACGAGGTCCGGGTGCGAGACTAGGGTGAGTTCCTTCATTATCATGTCACGTCTAACCTAAATAACCTATCTCTTCCAATCCCTCTCTCTCTTTCTCTCCTTTCCACCGTAAACTCACCCTGTTATTCATGTACTCTGAGGAACCCATGATAACAAGTAAATATATTGTTAATTCTGACTATAAGTCCTTACTCTACTACTTAACCTATTTCCTTATTCTATCCTTTAATAGCTATGAGTTTATGATAAAAGAAGACTCATAACAGCTGCAGTCGTCCCTCGCCGCTCCGGAATCGCCCTACTGTCGCTTTAAGGTCGCACGAGACGCCAAACTCTCGGCTCTTAATAACTCCCCCCTCAGAGACCCGCGTATGGTATTTATACTTGAGGGAGGTGCCGTCTCGAACGTTCTCGGTAATCCAAGTTGTTCTGGGAAAGGTAGTGGTGATGACGACGACATTCCTGCGTAGTAACACTCCTAATCATCCCAAAAGTCACAAGTTTTAATTTAATTTCTTTATATATCGCAATAAGCTGATCGTATATGCCAGCTAAGCCTCCATCGGATGATTCTGCCAAAATAGTATTAATCAGCGGTAAAGTGCGTTTAATGGAAAAAAAAAAGAAAAAAAAAGAGGTTAACTTAATTTTATATTGCAGAAAAAAATCGATTCTCAGTACTTTTAATCACACTAAAGTTGGAACGTTCGGTCAGAAATTTCTTCGAAGAGTTCTCATTCTGAAAAATTTTAATTCTTTTTCCGTGTCGTGTATCTCATTTGAATCTCTTCCTGGAACAGATTGGTTTGGTGAGTCAAGCATGCTCTTACTGAGTAGTGAGGTTACATCCCCACTGCGTCCCACATGTTAAGCATTTGTTTTATCATCAGTGTTACAAGCAATCAATTAATTATACAAATTAACTCTAATATTTTTGTAAGTATAACATGTCATCCAAAATTACGAACTTTATTGCAATGAAAATTACGTTTCTTACAAAAACTTCATGGTAATAAATATAACAAATAATTTTTATGAATCTCACATTCTAAGATTTCAATCCGAAAACACTTAAGTAAAATTTATAAAATTAGAATCCAAATATTAGTTAGTAAATAACAACACATGAAATATTTTATATTCGTACACAAAATTTAGAGACCAGAAAAATGTCTTCGTTTAACAAAGACTTCCGCCAGTCAATAACAAATGTAATATTTATTTCCACTGGTAAGAATTTATACACGCACACGTTGGGTAAATACCGTACTGTAATCGGGTTAAGATTTTTATTTATTTTGTATGTGACCTCAAGTAGTAGCGTATTATATTAGGGAGATCTAAATAATTTTCACGAATATGTATTTATAAGTGTATAATTTTGCAGACTAAAAACAGTTATAACAAGAAGTTACTGATATAACTGTTAAGCCTACTTTCCACAACATGGGTGCAATTCATTTTTAAATAAGTTCTGAAAAGCTGAGTCGGTAGGTAATAATTGACTTATCTTTGAAAGCAATTACATTATAAATGAAACCAGAAACGTATGCAACAGTAGTGAGACAATTACAAATACACACTTACCTTACCGGGACTCGAACCCAGAAATTAACCTACCATTAGCTAGCGTGCAATCCACTCCATTATGGAGTTCGAATTATGAGCATAGACGTCGCATTTAATCAGTCTAATGTTGCGAATGATAGGGTTTACTAACCTATAATATTTACAGGGCCATCATTTTGAAAATAAGTGTCTGAGCCACTTAAAACATGTTAAGTTTACATAGCCTACCGTAGCGCTACTTGTGTGAAGAATTTGGTGGAAATCAGTTGTTTGGTCCCTGAGATATGGCATAAAAAACTTTATTTACTTATTTAAAGCTATCGTAAGAAATTACAAAAAAAAAAAGAAGAAGAAGAACAATGTACGATGCTTCTAATGTACACTGTCTGAGTAGAAGGAAATAGGGAAGTCTGAGGCAACGGGATCTGGGATCGAAGCTCGGAGTCTTCATGCTCTGTCATTTAGGTCGGTTGGCAGCCATCTTGTCCACCATATTAGATGTTTCTGACATTTGGCTTTTGACCCCGGTAACCTTTGACATCAAAAATCTAAAAAAAAATCATAAACATTTTAAAAAATTAAAAAATTCGAAAAATCCAAGAAAATAAAATAATAAATAAATAAAAGAAACCCAAGAAATTTACAAATCTCAAAAAAATTACAAAATTTATAAAAAATTATTTAAAGATTCGCATGTAGGAGGTCCGGGGTTCGATGAAAGGTGGATCGACTAAGCTCCCGACACGACCGGTCCTCGCCAGGTCAGCCAGTGACCATCTCGACAGCCATGTAAGATGTTGATGACCTTGACCTTCAATATTGACCTTGAATGACCTTGAGGTCAAACAATTCCAACAGATACCAACAAATTTATAAAATAAAAAAGTTTAAAAATTGAGGAAAAAATTACATCGATGACTCCGACCACCATGTTGGATGCCATTGACCATGACCCCAATGGCCTTGAAAACAAAGACTTGAGAAGAAAGGTAAAAAATCGAATAAATTCATAAAAGTAGGTTAGCATATTACGTTACTGACTAGAAACCCCATGTTGGATATCGGTGGCCTTGACTTTTGACCTTGACCTTGTGCCCATGACCTTGACTGACCTTGAATAAAAAAATCGCTAAATTGTTTTAAAAATACCCCAACATTTATAAAAACAGCTAAAAATTAATTTAAAATATGAAAGTATTATTTTTAAAAATCATTTAAAAACTTATAAAAAATTGAAATATATGTTTTGGTTTAGAGGGGACGGAGGACTGGAACCGACCAGCCAACATGTTATGATGTCACCCAACCACCATATTAAATCCAAGTGACCTTAACCTTGACATATGACAGCCCATAGTCCATAAACTTTAATAACCTTAAACCACAAAATGTTAACAAAATTATTTTAAAAATTATAAAAATATATTTTCAGAAATTTATAAAAACACTTACATTTCCAGATGTTTCCTCAGCACCATGTCCAGCAGACGACTGACCCTCACCAATGATTCTCATTAGTTGATTACTTGTGTTCGCTTCGCCGAGTAACAGTGATTTATTTGTTGATTACTCACGCTCGTTCGACACGCAACCAATGTTTATCATTGTATTAAAATAACACTCCCCTTCCCCCTCACCTTTTCTCATTCTGTCGAATGCACTCTATCCACCATATTAGTTTTTGTGTTTGTCATTTGTTTACATTTTCAACACCTAGGTGGCACTGATGGCTCCTACCAACATGTTAGATCTGTGTGACCTTCACCTTGATATCACATATGTGACCTTGAACCCATGTCAATAACTCTGGATAACCTTGAACCCAAAAATAAATTTTAAAACTTATATAAAATCAATAAAATCCAAAAAAAATACTTAAAACAATCATTGAAGACATGTTTTTTTCATCAATCTTTCCATCAACCAGTACCGCAATAAGAATCACAATCAGCACCGTAATCGGCAATTCTCACAATTCCACACCAATCCAGACCAATACACCAATCGAAACACCATTACACACCATTCCAGACCAATACACCAATCAAAACACCAATCCACACCAAATCACACCAATCCACACACCAATCGACATATCAATACAAACAAATCCACTACAATCCACACACCAATCCACATACCAATCCACACCAATCCTTTGCAAACCGCTCCACATGCTCCACAATCCGCTCCACAATCCGTTCCACGATACGCGCCACGTGCTCCACAATCCACAGCGACCCTTGTCAATCCTTCGATAAATCCCAATCCTTAGATACATTCCAATCCTTCGACCAATCCGAATACTTCGATCAATCCCAATCCTTCGACCAATTCCAATCCTTCGATCGATCCTTAGATCAATCCTTCGGTTTGTCCCCCACCCATATGTATAGAAATTACATCCGTTCACCATTTGTAGTCAAATTTGTACATGTCGACAGAATTAAATGTTTTGTATGCAGATACATTTTTATACTAATGTCTTTATTATCATTCTATATACAGATCTTCCCGTTAATAGTCGAGTGCTCATAGCTCTACTATAAAGTTGTGAAGAGAAAATGATACGTCGCGCAAAAATAAAGGAAAACCAATTATTTTATAATAATGATTTATTATTATTTTGTAATTACAATTTTAGAAGAAAGCAGTTCATTACATCATGCGATATATTTCCGATCCTTCAGTTTACTAACGATTGAAGATATCTCTTTACTGTGCGTGAGATCCCCGCGTTTTAGAAAGTCAGTCAAATATCTGAGTCTATCAACAAGTTTATTCGGGTCTTCGGGAAATAGGTAGCAAGTATTCTTGGCGTCTTCTGCCTTCTCTATGTCGCTTGTGGAAAGCAAATGTGTTGGAGGGGTGTGTCAATGCATCGAGTAAATCGCCATCATCGTCTTCAGCACTATCACTATATTTATGTTCATTTTCATCAATGCTCTCTTCATGGTCGTGTTCACCTCCCAATTTGTATCACATACTAAATTTTCGTTTATTTGTAGCAGGAGTTGTATGCTCATCAGTATTTAGAGCCCGACGACCCGTTCTGCCACACATAATTTTCCCAAGTTCAAGTGTTGCAATCATGTAAATTTTTTGGAATGTACTGTACCTTGTGTTCAGCATTTTTTCTTGCAACTAGCGAAAAACGTGATGCTTGCCCGATTATACTGGCGTTAACCATTCACGTGAAACAGGCGCAGGTATAATAGTCTTGGTGTATACAGTACAGGTCATAAATATAATTCGCCTGCAACATGCCAACGATCGTGAACACGGTCTCCAGTCAGAGTGCTAACGTGGACTGGCGTCCAGCTAGCCAGACTGCGCGAACGCCCGAGGTACCTTCTCGCAATCAGAGCGAGTCACCTCGCAGAGGCGGCGATGTCGACCCGTATCTCACCCGCCTCGGCTCGGCCGTGTTTTGCTTCCCGCCAGCGCTCCTCGACAACGCAGCGCGGGCCCGGGGGTAAATGAATTGGCTCGTCAGGGCGCGCGCATGAACCCCCCCAACCACCCCTCGAAATACCACATCAGGAGGCCGCATAACCACGCCGCCAACATCTCCTCCGGGAGCGGGAGACAAATGTTCGTCTCGCGCGGAAGGCGGGGCGGCGAGCGCGGATAACGGGCGTTTGCGCGCGTCTCTACCTCCGCAGATCTCGGAAGCCCCGGCCTGAAGTTGCGTGGTTTAATCCCGAGGGTTGCGGAACAAGCGGACTTCTCCTCACCGACCGACGACGAAATAATACGTGGAAGTCCTGGAAGATTATCCGCGGGCTGTCCCGAAATTCGCACCCACGACCCGTATGCAGACTAATCCCGAACTACGGGTACATATCTTGTAACATTATTCATTATTAGTAGAGACCTGAACAATTCGCCCGTTTCATTTCGGAACAAGCTAGAATTCGAAACCTCGTACGTTTGTATTGCTTATGCTATTGGCACACCCGTTAGTTTACACCTCCTGGACAACTCTGAGCCAATAATAAACAAACGATAAAACGCAAACCCAGTTACCATCTTCTGCTAATACAACAAACAACCAATGAACAGTGATATTTGCTTGATTTTACATACGCCAATGGTCATTGAACTCAAAAAATTTTCAGGTCTCTAATTATTAGAGACCTGAAGAATTTGCGAGTTCAATGACCTGCAGGCTATACTTCGCAGTTTTATGTATTAAAAAATGCCGATATCGTCTGCATATTGGTTGTCTGTTGTCACAGTGGAAGGCCAAAATTGGACATAGTTATCCAGGAGGAGTCAAATACCGCGTGGATCAATGGTTTAAGTTATACAAACGCACGTGTTTTGAATTCTAGCATGTCCAAAATGAATCCGCGAATTTTTCAGGTGTCTATTCATTATGCATAGGGACACCCAAATTTCGCGGAAAGATTTACGCAAATTCTAGGTTTCAATACCCTATACAGGCTTACGAGCAATTTTATTTGCCTATTGGTAGCGAGTCTTTGTGAGAAGTCATTTTCTTACTCGACCGGCTAATCAGAATTGGGTTATTCCAATATTATACACATGTAATTCGCGGAAATACAAATTAAGACGCCCAGAACCTATATCATCCAATCAAGGAATGGGATCTGAGCAAAAGTGTTTCGGAATACAACTGGCCGTGAAGTTTTTTTGTGGAATTCGGGTTTCGCTATTCGTGAAACACAGGCACCGACTGCGGGGGTGCTCTGCATATTGAGCACCCCGAAGAATATTTTTCGGGGATGCTAAGCACCCCCAATATTTCTACTCCTTTAACCTCTTACTATACGTCGCTAGTTATATTATGGATACACAGGTGATTTCGCGAAAAGATTTCGAGACAAAATACAGTCCAAAGCACTGCAGGGTCGTCCAGCTTCTTTGATTGGCTAAAAAATGTTATGGCCCGTGTTAACCGTTTGCGTACGAATCACGAAGGTTCAGTGTCGGAGTTGCTTAGTCCTGAGTGGCTTGGTCAAAGACGGACACGGCACCAGCAGCATATGGAGGTATAACAACAGCTGAGGTGTGTATAATGTAGTGAAGTCTACCGTGTGCTCCGATTTTTACGCGAAAAGTCACTGGCCCTATGCATACAGTATTACCCTGCAAGCAGTGCTTTACAGCGTAGTAACAAACAGGTGCTGCCATCCACCGTAAATATGGCCCTAAGTTGCACCATTTTTTTAATATGGTGCTTGATGAATTTCGCGTGTTTTAGCGCCCCTCCCCCTAATTTTTTGAACACGCCCAATATTTTTTTTTTAAGTCGGTGCCCCTGCTATGGAATATGAGGTAGGAAATATAATACAACCTTTGTATGTCCTAAAGTGATTGGTAAGTTGAGAGACACGCCATTGAAAATTGGGAATAAATATTAATTATTTTCAAAATGTTTTCTCGAGAACAGTTTGTTTGATTGTTATACCAAGGTGACGTTTCGTGTTGCTTTGATGTACATATGATTACCACGTAATAGCAATTGAGCAACACCCACGGGTTACCACACTTTGTTGGTTTATAATATGACACCCCCTAATTTCCTAACGTTGGACGATGGCATCTCTAGGGACACTCGAATTTCGCGAAAAGATTTAACGACAGGTTGTATTTCATAACACTGTAGCTCAGATACACTTCAGCGATTGGATGATCTGGGTGTAACGCGTCTTAGATGTCTGCCCGCAAATAAAAGACGCGCAGTAGCGGAGTAACCTTACTCTGATTGGCCAGTCAAGTAAGAAAACGTCTTCTCACAAACACACGCCGCCAATAAGCAAAATAAAACTGCTGGTTTGCCCATAGGGTATTGAATTCTAGCTTGTGATAAAATATTTTCGCGAAATTCGGGTGTCCCTAGGTATCACCCGAGAAATATTTGCAGATGGCAGGTCACAAATCATGGTAACACTTTTCAAGAATCATGTTGTTTCATTTCACGAAGTATTTGACATTTGGCAAATTACTTATTTTAATTCTTAATTTACCAAGAATATAATTATAATTACACTAGCTCATAGGTAGTATTATGTTTTCTGCCTCTTTTCCATAACTAATCAATGTCTCACAAAGTTTGTACCTGGACTTCATCGTAATTCTGTACATCATTGAATGAAGATGATGTACGCCGATTTTTCTCTTTTGCACATTTCTAGAACCGCCTTTTTTTCGCGAAAATATTCCACGGCTAGTTGTACTCAAAAACACGTTAGTTCAGAACCAATATTGCGGTTGCATGATTTTAACTCGCACGCGTTTTAATTGTATGCCAGCCAATCACGGACGTTCAGCGACAGGGTACCTTTATTCTGATTGGATTAGACAAATAAAAATGTCTTCTCACAAAGACACGCAGTCAATAGTCAAAGAAAATGTGCAAGCTTGCACATATAAAGTTGAAGTCTAGCTTGAGAATAAATCTTTTTTTTCGCGGAAAGCAGGTGCCCTAATTATTGACCACGTGCCCTGTTAGAAGACATTTCCTTACCTGACTGGGCCCATCAGAATTAAGTAACTCTGACACTGAACGTCGGTGATTCGCTGGCAGACATCTAAGACGAATGATAATAAAAACCATTCAATCACGAAAGTGAATCTGAGATATAATATTTTGCAGTACAAGAAGTAATGAAATCTTTTTGCGTAGAACACGTATCCCTACACATTATCGGAGAGTGACGATGATATTTGTTAACTTATTCTTCTACACGCTCACCCTTTCTTATGAATAAAATATTTAAAACAGTTTCAATGTATTCCATCTCCATGGAAACTACGCCAGAGAAAGTGTACAAACTTTGCAAAGAACTGTATTTAATTGCGTAAACATGTTTCTTACGTGAAACCTTTTCCACGTCGTTTTGACAGTGTTGTTGGCGAAAAATACGTGTCAAAAAGTAGTTTAGCAAATCAATAAATTAAATGACCCTGCAGCGTTTTGAAGGATCACGTCTTGAAATCTTTTCGAGAAATTTATACACCCTTAGGCTACCTGATTTTCGCGAAAATATTTTATGACTAGGTTCATTACAAAACACTTTTTGCTCAAAGCTACTTTCGCGACTATGTGATATTAATAGTTTGGCCTGCGAATCACAAGCGTTGAGCACCGCAGTCACCTATTTCTCACTGGCCCTATGAAGTAAATAAATGTAATCTACAAAGGCTCTGGGCCATTAATAAAATGGAAGCAACTGATTTACAAGTAATAATGAAAGTCAGTGTCTACTTCTAAGGCACGTGGCCAATGAGGTGTGGATACAATATGTTC
The DNA here is from genome assembly GCA_002778355.1 of Clitarchus hookeri. NCBI lineage: Eukaryota > Metazoa > Arthropoda > Insecta > Phasmatodea > Phasmatidae > Clitarchus > Clitarchus hookeri. The sequence continues at coordinate 393,368 of NQII01001568.1, forward strand.
GAGCCTATCCTGCGCCTACATCTTTCCACAAAACTGTGTCCGTAAACATATGTTTAACTCCATTGTAGCTCAAATTCTTAAACAACATTACTTCAGCGTTCTGGATTCAGGTCTCGTTTTACATAATTTTCTCTTATATTACGAAAAAAAATTTTTTTTGTACTTTGTATTATTTGTAAATATTTTTTTCATACATATATATACACACACTCTCTCGTCATTGTCATTGTGAGCGCGAACTGCTACTCATAAAGTAAACGCCCCGCCACCTCTCTACTAGTTTCTCCTCTCCCAATAAAAAAAGAGCATGGTACCCACCTATCTTTCTCCTGTAGCATTTTCTCATATTGCATGTAACAATTTTTTAATTATTTCCTGTCGAAGGGGTTTTTACGGTGTCTGTGCCGGTTTTTCCCCTTTTTCTTCTAGATGTAGTTTAACTATTATAAGTACATTAGGGAGGTTTTTCATGGCCAAACTCAGCCATGGGAAACCCAATCCCTCTTTGCCGCGATGTACGTCTCCTTGCATGTTCTTCCTTCCCTTGTAAGCGCAAGGGGTTAGCCATGAGACGCAATAATCCCGTTCCTACCGCGGACTAACATATAACACTTAGTTTTAGAGTAGGTTAGGAAAAA
>NQII01001568.1:399563-483307 GCA_002778355.1 Clitarchus hookeri
GGGGGGGGGGACGTCAGCTTGGTTCAGTACTGGTGAATATTCGGTTGGCTGTATATTAATGAGGTTTTGCGTTCGCATTTAAAGCTCGAGTGTTTGTTTATATATTTTGGACGTTAAGAATAACAAAAGTCAGAGTCTGTTCACAGTAAACTGAGCACTTTTGAAAGCCCTAATTAGTCGACCCCTACAAACATTTTTTTATAGTTCATTCGTTGTTATTTCCAACTTGTACGAAGCCCTGCTAAAGTTATACTTTCAAGCTATTCCTCCGACTCATGCAAACAAAGCCTAAACAAGTATAGCAAATTACACCTAAGGGACAACGCACACTATTCGTGCGCACTCACTTCTATAATAGATTACATTAGACTCCTATATCCTCCCTGTTTTCATCAATATTAATTATAAATGAAATATTCAAATTTATAGATGGAATATAAGTAGGGGCAGTGATATTTCGCGAAAAGATTTCGAGACAAGATACAGTCCAAAGCACTGTAGGGTCGTCCAGCTTCTTTGATTGGCTAAAAAAATGTTCTGGTCCGTGTTATCCGTTTGCGCACGAATCACGAAGGTTCGTTGTCGGAGTTACTTAGTCCTGAGTGGCTTGGTCAAAGACGGACACGGCACCAGCAGCCAATGGAGGTATGACAACAGCTGAGGTGTGTATATAGTATTGAAGTCTAATGTGTGCTCCGATTTTTACGCGAAAAGTCACTGGCCCCTAAATGTAAGTAGAGACCTGAAAAATTCGTGAGTTCAATGACCTGTAGACTATCTATACTCTACAGTCTTATGTACAAATACGTCAATATCAACAGCGCATTGGTTGTCTGCTGTCACTGTGGAAGGCGACAATTGGACACCGTTCTCCAGGAGGTGTCAAACACCGTGTGAACCAATGGCTCAAGTTACATAAACGCACGTGTTTTGAATTCTAGCTTGTCCCAAAATGAATCCGCGAATTCTTCAGGTCTCTAAATACAAGTAAAAGTTAAATTTTGACAAAAAAAAAAAACTTTAATGTGAACAAGAATATAGAACGGGTGTGATACGGGACTTATTAAGGAAACAACCAAACACGTCNGGGGGGGGGGGGGGTGATTTTTTAAGAGTTCGATTCAAAATGTGTGAAGATACCGTGAGTAAATCAGCGTAATTCAGTGTGTCACAGTAACAGGACGACACGTCACATTCCCACGTCATGTGTTTCGAAACTGGTGACGTGGTAGTTGAGCGGAAAGCCATGTGGGGGGCATAAACCCCTGGGCGTTGCGCGTTGCTGAGAGCCAAAGGACATTTCAAAGGACATGCCTTATTTGAAAGAATGCTCTCTCTCCAGAGGGTGTCCTTGGCGCCTGGAAGTTTAGCGTGAAATGTTTATCANGGGGGGGGGGGGGGGGGGGGGGGGCGCACTCTCTTTGATGAGCAGAGTAAATACGAGGTGCACGCAGAAAAGTATTTTGTGCAGACGACATTTTCAAACACATCGATGATATATTATACCTCGAGAACCATTAACTAGATTATAAGAAAATATGTTATTCAGAAAGTGCTTCTAGCAGGAAGAAAAGTGATGAAGGTAATGTTATCTTCGTCTTCAACGTGCTGTGCAACACCAGGCGTTATGTTCCTTAGTCCTTCATGCTGTCATTGAATTACACTTTCAGGTGTTGCGAACAAGAAAATTTATGACGTCTACTCTGCTTCATGCAGACGCATGGTGACTTCAAATTGAGAAAATCACCCGACTGTGCAAAATGTAGAGTTCACTGCAAAGTAGCACATCAATTCCGAAAATTGTCAAAAAAGTACGATTTATGTTGCATATAGAAGAAGAATGCATATATTTTGTAATACTGCAACAAATATTCTAGAATTTACTTACTTAAACGTTAGAAAATATAAGTTAATAAGAGTCTCTTTTCAGTCAACATTTGAGTATATTTCCATTTTGGATTCCCCATTAAGAAAATTGCAAAAAAATCTTCGCCAAGCACGATTATAATAATAAGTCTGGTTGTATGTGGCAAATTTGAATAATAACGTTTTTACGATTTTTTTTTCGTTAATATATTTTAACCGCACCCATTTCATTTATATAAAATATATCTTTCGGGAGGCGTTGATTCGTCGTATTCTCAGAACCAGTGTCCCCACGATTACATGAAAGTGGTTAAAAGACAGTTAGTTAGGGCACATTATTTTTGAAATTGCGGGATTAAAATGGCTAAATTTCGCAAGCTGGTTAAATCGTTCAAGACATATTTGGATGTCTGCTATTACATTTGATCTATACATTAATATACCAATAACTGCTGACATTTGTCGTTAAAGAAATATGTGAAATTTTCTCACACTCCTTTATTTACCAAAATGTTTTATTAACTCTACTTCCGTCAGTGTAGCAAACACACCATGGACATCTGATTTTCCCAACTTGCTTTGTACGTGCATATGAAGAAAAACATCTTAACATAATTGGGAAACACTTTGGATTTCAATTAAACACTTTATAGAGACACCGATTGTTTTATTTTTTGTTTACTTAATATGGTTACATTTTGAATTACATACGTTGGTCATAATAACGTTATAGCCAATTCGCGGTTTCTTCACAGTTTTTGAATCACACCTTTGAAAAATCATCCCATGTATGACATGTTTGGTTATTTCCTAGGTATGTAATGTATCACAAGCCTTTTATACTTATGTTAACAATAAAGTAACTTATTATTGGCTTAATAGAACAATAACTGATAGTTTAAAAATTAATTATAATATTTTATTTATAAATAATATGAATAAAAACAGTGAGGAAATGTGTGTGTTGGTGATTCCTTGTAAGATGTAACATATACAAAGTATTATTATACTGAGTGCATATAAATGCGGTGCGTTGTCCCTCTGGAGTAATTTTCTAGACTCGGTTAAGCTTTGTTTGCACGAGACGGAGGTACATCCTGTAAGTATAACTTTAGCATGGCTTCATAAAAGTGTGAACTAACCTTGAATGGACTATAGATATTCATTTTGCTTTAAAAATCATTATTTGCAACTATAGGATGTTTTATGGCAGATTAAACATGAAAACTGAGATTTTATTACATAACATTTAAAAAGATTTTTTCGTGATTTCCTTGAAATAAGAATTCACTTTAAACAGCATGATCTTGAATAGTAAGTTTCTGTTACGTTAATATTCAGATAGACATTCAATGCATAATGGAGACGTTAGAGTCCTAATTTTGTTTGCAGTGGAACTACTTATGTATTGCATGTTGGGAGTGTATGGTTGTCTGTTTCCGTTTACCCAGCCCAAACACGCATATTTTAATTCGAGCACAGCTAAACAAAACAAAGCCATAATATTTACTGAAACATATTTTGACATCTTAATGAGATACTTTAGAATTTTTATATAATATTATCCAAGAAAATATACATTTAATGCATAAATATTTTGAAAGTCTCAAACTAAATAGAATACATAATTTAAAGTTTATAAAAATATATACATCCACAGCAAGTTTACAGTAAAGTTTTTGTATACATAATAAACAATACAATTTTATTTTTATAAATTATTCATTTTTAAACATTTTCGACGGGGTGGTGATTGATTTTCGCTTTCTGCAAATGTACACATGGCATTAAAAATAATCATTTTATAATGGCCATGGCTATTTTGTAATTGGTTACGTTACAAATGTTTCACAAAGAATTAACATAATCTTTCCTCTGTTTCATCACTTAATGTCTTGAATGTTAACCAAGTAAACTGCCTACACTAATAAACTAAAAATGGATTTTAAATCTACGCTCGCCAGCCAGTTGGTAATGACTCCGTGTGTTGTAGTAAGTCGTATTACTTCTTTACAACTACACGTGGTTTGCTTTAGTTCCTTCAAAAGAACAGTTCATGACAGAGCACCTTCCTTAGTACGTGAATGTGACTGTGAAGATGCATTCATTCATCTGCGTAGGATTGCTTACATATGTATATAGGTGTGAAATAATAATGTACAGGTGTGAAATACATTTATAAACATTTGCATGGATCAGTTCCTCGCAGCCATCGTTTATTTGTTATAGCAGAACTAAACTAAATAAAACTCTATCGCTCAGATCGTTTTATAATATTTAAGAAATAATCTAGGATTTGGTTTTGAAATAGATTTAAACCTGGCACATAACAAAAATCGAAAATGTTGTACCAATTCATAACAAATTAATAATTAATATATCTACAATATTATTTTATTACCATATTGGTAAAGTAGACGAAATACTTAATATTTCCGATGTAGTGGGGAGAAAAATAATTTTTATAATTTAAGGAAATACTTTAAGTTATTAATGAACTCGGGATATAGTTTTATTAATAGGGAATTCCAGGAATGAAAAATAACGGAAGATATTCTGTTCGAGGTGTTTGTGATTGGACAATGCAACACGCGAAGACCTGTAGCCAAGGTAGCATTAAAACAAACGCGATCATTTAAGGTTACGTTTAAGTCAATCAGCGAAGAGCTTCCACGTACGCAATGTTACTAACGAATTTCGAACTTTGCGTTTTGGAGATCGGTTATAATCGCAAGTTACTACCAACAGACGTTTTGTTATGGTTGTTGTGGCCGAACACGTAAAAGCATTTTCGTGTCACGCTTCAATTCAAACAGCGGGGGAAAATTATGTAGATTAGAGTTGCGTGAGACGTGAAACACAAAGTTCAAACTTCCTGGGCAGCGCCTCGGATCTCGCACGTAAATGCCGAAATGACGGTTAAAGCACGTTCGCCTTTCAAGTTACCTGTGAAATAAGAGATACGTGTTACGCCCCACATTCCCCGCCTCCAATAAAAATTGAACTAGTTAACGCATACAAACATTTCTCATTTCAATTACTGCAACGAAAGGTATTTTTGGTCTTATACTGGGAGAAATATTTGTTTTAGCCAACAAAATACTGGTTTTCATACGACCAAACAAATAAGTAGCTGCCCTAACAAGATATTTTGTTGACTAAACGAAGTAAGGTAATTTCTCTAACACTGAAAATGTATTTGAACAAATTTCACTAAATCTTTTGATGTGAAGATGTAAAACTACTGTATATTTTAACCAGTGTGTTATAAATTCTTAATGTTTATCAAAACACGGAGGTATATTATTAATATGTGTTATAAATTCTTAATGTTTATCAAAACACGGAGGTATATTATTAATTTAGTGTTTATTATATAGCTATGTATTGTAAAGACACAAATTGAAACTCGTGCTACAAAATTTTCTTTTAGCTACTAGTTCCCAATGAAATTGTTTGTAAAACATTTACAAAAATATTCTACTGCGCATGCCGCAGAGTGAACTTCCGAAATTCACGTCCCTCTCTTCATCGTAAGAAGCACGCAGCTGACTTCGAGATTCGACAACGGACGATCAGATAGGGCAATGTCAAAAGCTGAGCAGCGGATTCGCCGCAGGTGAAGTGCTATTATTTAGCTGACCCCACAGGTAGTTTCCCGTCGCTTCCCCTCGCGACCCCTGACCCGCGGTACCGCCATATTGATCCGCTCCGGCGGTATTATCCCTCCCACTTTCAACCTTCTCGTCGTGCTCCACCGCTGCCTGCTGTACGTTGTGGGAATTCCCAGCTTGGCGAAACAAAAGAATTGCGCTACAACTTACGTTCACTTCCATATGTCGACCAATAAGGTTTCATCTCGATTCGTTGTCCCCAAGATTTGGTCCAGACAAGTCTACCTCGAGAGTCGTCCTGTATGTGTTTACCTCGACATGCCGAACTTTACATGTCGACCTCCGGTGTTGTTGTCGACGTCTGTGTGACGGTCTCGATGTATCGTTATCGACGTGTCGACCACGTTATGTCGTTCTCCATGCGTCTCCCTCCGTGTGACGATCTTGACATGTCGTCCTCGATGTTTCGTTCTCGACATGTGGCTCTCGACACGTCGACCCCAAGATGTCAACCTTGGTGTGTCACTAGGGTTGCCAACTCTCGAAGGAACCAACCCGGGAGATTTGAACAGATCGGTGGTAATGGGGGGGGGGGGGGAGATTGAATGAAATTCGCTAATATTTGTTAATTTTTATTTACATTGCTTTCGAGAAGCATCTAATATTTGTCGGTTTTTTGGGACATAATCATAAAAAATTTTACAAGAAAAATTAAAATGTTGCAATATTTGTAACTCAGCTTTTATTAAAGATATGTTCATTCTGTTTCTTTCCTTGCTCCACACTTGTTCCATCATACTGAATACGCGTTCACAAGAAGCATTAGAGACAGGAATGGAAAGAACAAACGTAACAAGCTTCTTCAATTCTGGACAGGAATTTCTTTCATTTGATTTCGCAAAGAAGTCAACCCAGCGTAAATCAACTCGATTCTCTTCAATGAGATGTGGTTGCCTTTCACGGAGAATTCCAACTTCATCGTATAGTTTGTCAGTATCTAAATCAATTTTTAAAAGTTCTTGCAGTCTTATAATTCCTTCCCATGTAATCGGTTCTTTCAGTGATAAAATTTGTACGAGGTGGGAGGCCGCGCGCGATGCGACACGTCAAACGTGACGGCGGCGGCGGCACGGCAGCGCTTATGCATTCGATGTGTTTCGATTTCGGTTCGATTTATTAATTTTGTTAATGACAATATTATTTTAGAAATTCCGGAGAAATTATTGTATCCCGGGAGCTCGGGAGGTTGAACATTATTCCCGGAGTCTCCCGGGCATTCCGGGAGGTTTGGGAACCCTATGTGTCACCCTCAACATATCGATCGCGATGTGATGACGTGAACATGCCTTCAACGTATCAACATTGACGTTTCGAACTCGTGGTTATTGTTCTCGACGTGTCTTTCTAGATGTGCCAACCTCAAAATATTGACATTTATACGTCGCCCTTGCCGTATCTGTTCCTACATGAGTCAAACAAATTACTGAAACATTTGTCTACCCATGCACATGTGTTATGTGTCCATGTCAACCGCAACACGTCGACATTTCGTACAGTCCCTGTCTCTTCCTGCCGCAGTCGTGAAACAACGAGATGCGTAGTGGGGTCTACATCACACAGTAAACTTTTTCGGTAATTGTTACGAGTTTATTCTTTGTCAAGTAGTCGCCAAAGACTTTATTGCAACTCTACAGCTGGAGTATTGTATATTTACCACACATTATTTCAGAAAACATACAAAATTGTTTATGTAACCCTGTGTTTATAACAAATTCGAAGACTTCAACTTACCTGTTAAAATACAGCATTTATTTTACACACCGCTGACTGCGGTTTTGTGAAATTCACACTAATTTATTTGTGAAGTTACAATCATTTCTTTAACAACTAGATTCCAAATAATTCTTTGTGAATATGGGTATAGGCTGTTCACGGTGAAGTGAGCAATTTTTAGGTCCTAGTTACCTTTTACTTTCAGCAATTTTTTTGTCATTTAACTATATTTTGTAAATAAATATTGTTATGTAAGTAATAAACCCAGTGTATGTATTTCACCGGACTCTAAAGTTAGCGTCCAAGGCTGCAATGAATAATATTTATTGACTATTATTCCAACTGAGAGGGCTTTCAAAAGTGCTCACTTTACCGTGGATAGCCTACCCAAAACCTTTTTACAGTGATGGGAAGAATTAAAACAAACAATAATAACCAAAACTAAGAGTACAGAGAGCTCGTCCTACTGACTACAGAGATGTGAAAATGTTCCGTCCCTTTCTCAGCGGCGGCTTGCTCCCCCAGGCGTGGAAAAGTAAACTCCGCGAGCTCGTGCGACGACGCCACCAGAATCACCTCGTTACGCGGCTGCAGCCACGGTTCATCCCCGGTGTATGGCTCTAGGGTTTTCTCTGCCAGCACGTGTCCGTAACAGAACTCGCTGCGGCCTCCGCAGATGCTTCGAGACTCGCGGCAATGCTTACAGCTCCGGGAGTGCTTCGCGGAGTTGCCGCGCGGTCATGACGGCGTGAAGGGACACTAAGTCTTGTCGCCCTGCGTTGGGGGGAAACTCGTGAGGCGGCGTGTAGTACTTATCATTTGAAATCCTGCCCCTCCGCGTTATGAGAAGGCAAGAATCTGGGCTCGACGGTCATCCACGTACCCGAGCAGAAGTTACTTGTTAATTCCCTGCCGCCACGGGCAGAGCTCGCTCTCGTGTTTTACCCGGCCACGCGGAATGAAGCCACCAGTGTGCTGAGTGTTCGCTGTTGGGTTCTGAGACCTGCAGGGCGTGTCGGATAAGAGGAGATCCAATGGCACGCGTGCTTCTAACGCGTCCTTTATGGCGTCTACCTTTGTATGGACTAGTAAGGCGAATTGTTAGGGTCTCTACTTTCAGCGTTGTTCGTTTACTGGCTCATACCACAGGAAGAACGCCTATTTTTATGGCGTGAGTTGATATTACGTGATTCGACCATCTCTTCTTTCATTGTTGCTTTATGAATCGGAGTACTCTGCGCTGTGTTATTTAAAATACGTTCCAATACTTACGGGTGGTATACTACTGGTAAAGTTGGGTGTTTTCTAAGATTCAGATATAGGCCGCAAGAGGTCAGATATCTCGCCTCCCACCAAGGTGAGTTGGGTTCGATTCTCGGTGGGCCACTGGTCGGCCAGTTTTCTCGGGGACCTCCCGTTTCCCCCGCCCTTGCATTCCGGTGTTCCTCCCTACTCAATTCACTTCACCCTCATCGGCTGTCAAGGCCTCGGTGTTAGGAGCAGCCGAAAAATCTCTCCACTCTCCCTACGATTCAGCGAACTGTACACATGCCACAGGTTTCTTTCTTTGTTTTCCGTTATGCTTGTATGAAGTTATTGACCCACTTCACTGAACCAATGAAGATAATTAGACTCTAAAGCAGAACGTTTGAGACTGTTCTACAATAAACTTCCTTGAGCCTAAACCTTGATATCCCAATCTTAATCTGTAAACTGGAGAGTGATATCTAAAATATATTGGCTCAAAAAATTTCCGCCGTTTTCCAGTGTCACAACCAAAGGTACACGAAATGCAATTTCTTAAGATTTTGAAGTCCACTATGCCGCCAAATAATACAACGAAATTTTGAGTATCCCTGCTTATTACTAGGGACCGGGGAATCACGTATTTGCATCTGTAGATAAACTAGCTGCCCATCGTGTAGTTTCAGTTACCTGCGTTGACGCCATGGTAGATCATGAGTCATGCCCTGTACTACCCCCGAGTAAACAACAAAACTGCAAGGAAATATAAACCCATTCCCCTGCTACCTGGACTTGGGGTAAAACTGGTTTCTCACTCGGCCGGCACACGGCCAACAGAGAGTTAAAACTCTAGCATACTGTTGACTACGCGATCTAGTATGTGGATCTCTTTAACCGCGAAATACTCCTATCCCTTTTTCATTACCATTGTGTTGCTATATATATTTTAGGATACATGATGCAACATCCACTTTAACTTGTTCGTTCACCGTTTGCACGATCGTAGACGCGTTGCACATGAATGATACTCTTGACGGGTGCTGTACATGGCAAGGCATCAGTGTCAAGTCCTCCTTGCGATACATCTGATGTTTGTAGGATTTTTTTGCACCTCTCTGACAATAACATCGAGCCCGTAGCTTAGTGAACAACACAAGTACAGCGCATACCAAGAAGTCACATGACTGCAACACATGAGCTCAGAAATTAACGTGTGACCGACCGGGGTTAACACTTTCACGAGGAATCCGAGGTACCGTTCTACAGAGTCACGGTTTCTTATTTCCCCTTACCTCCTCACAGTACTCGCAGTTCGCGTCCTATTGAAGAAGCTGCTGCAGCACGTCTCGCCTTTCATAACCACCTACGGAACGACGCGAGACGCAAGAACAATGCTTTCCCTTGACCACCCTTAAGGCTGTCAGTAGAAAGTATTTTCTCTCGTCTCTCGCCATACCGATCCGGGTACGAGGACGCTTTTTCTGAGGAGCGTAACGCGAAGGTTCCCGTGCGTCTGCACACTGAGANCCATACCGATCCGGGTACGAGGACGCTTTTTCTGAGGAGCGTAACGCGAAGGTTCCCGTGCGTCTGCACACTGAGAAAGAGATTTTTGAATACCAAACTAAATTTTCTTGGCAGAACCGAATTAATTGTTTGCATATTTTGTTGTTGAAACCAAATTTTTTTGTTGTTCTTAATATGATTGCCCGAAACTGTCAAATTTTCTTGGCGCAACTAAATATTTGTTTGGCTCTCTGTACATTAAATATTTTCGTTAATATTAATTTAAGTTTAAGACAGAACGAGGTTCGAGCCTATGACGATTGCGGTAAAGCGTTCCGCCATCGCAACCTCATCTGACGTGAAAACAGTGAAGTTGGAATATTTTTTAATACATACATTTCAAATACTGGAAAACATGAGTAGATTAATATTTCTAGTTTTACAGCTTAACTTTTTAGTGGCCTGTTGAACTCAAGTTATTAGGATTTTTATACCATTATTAAGCATGAATAAGTCCNACAGCTTAACTTTTTAGTGGCCTGTTGAACTCAAGTTATTAGGATTTTTATACCATTATTAAGCATGAATAAGTCCTTTAACAAACACTGTTACTATCCTTCCTACCTGTCACAAAAAATACAAACAAACAATCGAGCTGTATTTTCGAATGAAGGCAATCAAATGAGTCGCCAAACACACACACACACACATATATATATATCAACTNTCGAGCTGTATTTTCGAATGAAGGCAATCAAATGAGTCGCCAAACACACACACACACACATATATATATATCAACTATATATTCTTTTGACAGTCTTATCTTCTTTTGGCCCAACACAGAGACTTTATTCAATCGCGTATTTTGTTGCTTGAAAAATATTATTTCTGTTGCTTTTTAAAGTTTTGTTTACTCAACAAAATGTTTTGCTTGGGCAACGAAATATATTTTTGGCCCTATACAAACGAATATTTTGTTGGCTGGAACAAACCTATCTCTCGGTGCAGTGTAGATTGTTCACAGAACACAGAACATTTCGAAAGCCCTGCTTTCGATTTACTTCTCTGATTAGGCCTGATACATCCTGTCCTCGACGCCATTTGTAAATTTAAATATTGTCACGGGTTTTGATCAGTTTTCTCGTGCGCAGTCAAAGCAAAATCGTGTAATTGTACGTGTGTTACTTAATGTGCAAATTCTTACCATAATGTGAGTACAACAAGAAGCGAACGTGAATTTGAAAAGCACATTTGTAATTTAAAGCCGAATGTTAGGGAAATTTTTTTTTAAATTTATTCGTTACCACCTTAACTGTGATCCTGCATGGCAGCGTGCTGTAAAATACCTGATGTTTCAAAACAACACCCACCAAGCTTAGAATGTTATACGGGACTGCAAACAGATAATTTTTCAAGCGGAGGGTCCCATGCCCGGAAGAGCATGGTTTGGAAACTGTGGGACGTGTCGACATCCGACATCGCTTCGGGCGTTGTGATGGACGTACGTTCCAAATTGTGTCACACGACTACCACCAATCCAACAAGAGCATCACATCGTGCAGGAAATTAAGAGAGGGACTCGGGCAGTCGACTNGTCACACGACTACCACCAATCCAACAAGAGCATCACATCGTGCAGGAAATTAAGAGAGGGACTCGGGCAGTCGACTCCCTACTTGATTACAGAGTCCACGTCGGCGGGCGACTGCACCTAGCTAAAAAAAATAAAATTAAACTGTATGTTTTATTGGCAAAAAGTAATGGTACAAAAAAAAAACAATGAACAGGTAACAGAGAATTTACACGCCAGCGCAAAAAAAGACGCTCTTCCGTAATCCAGGGTATGACAAGGAACACCAACTGTAAATTGAAGAAAACAAAATAAGGATAAGTATAGCAGAAAAGGGGGAAAACTAGCCAAAAACCCCCTGACGTTGACGTGCCTGTATNCGCTGACGTGGATCGATTTTTTTTATTTTAATTTGACAATGTTTTATTGGCAAAAAGTAATGGTACAAAAAAAAACAATGAACAGGTAACAGAGAATTTACACGCCAGCGCAAAAAAAAGACGCTCTTCCGTAATCCAGGGTAAGACAAGGAACACCAACTGTAAATTGAAAANAAAAAAGACGCTCTTCCGTAATCCAGGGTAAGACAAGGAACACCAACTGTAAATTGAAAAAAACAAAATAAGGATAAGTATAGCAGAAAAGGGGGAAAACTAGCCAAAAACCCCCTGACGTTGACGTGCCTGTATTTGCTTGCACAGCAGTTCAGTCGCTGCGTGTGTTCGTGTGAGGTCCTCCTCTGATGGTACGGGAGTCTCACACACCATAACTCTCATGGTACCCCACAGGAAATAGTCGAGGGGTGTGAGATCTGGTGACCGTGGCGGCCATGGAACAGGCCCGGATTTTCGCACGCGGGGATCGTGCCTGGACGATGCCGCTGGTCAGCGGGTATTTCTCGAGGGTCTCCCCGCCCTTACATTCCGGCGCCGCTCCATACTCACCTCGCATCACCCTTACCGACCTTGCTAAGAGCTGGCCGAAATTCTCCGCTCTGCTCCTTATTTGACACATCCTGGGGAACCACGAGCCAAAAAAATATTAACATCTAATAAAATACAAGCGCATCATTGCCTTCCAATGCGATAACAAGCAGTCAACGAGCTGTTGATATCTGCGTTATTATACGTGCAACTATGAAGTGTAGTTTCTACACAGCACTATACTCACAAATTATTTCCAAGTCTCTGCTTATTAAAAAATAACAGGTGGTATATCTGCAGGTCAATGTGGATATACATATACGTATTTTATTTTCTTTGTTTTATGCTAGAAAACTTATCTTAATCGACTTAAAAGCGACACTAACAGTTAATTGCAATTCTAAATACAACACCGGGATCAAAACCCGAGATTTTTTTTTCGAAACTTACGCATTGCGACTACGTACTTTATCTGGAATATTTAAGAATGAATACAGATAACTAAGTAGTAAAAAAAAACCTACAATCGAGCACACCATTCCGCCAGAGAATAATACTTGCAATTAAGTTATGTTTCTTTTCATTCATGAAGTGATCAGGAACAAAATCCACCATACTAAATATGAAAAAATTATCAAGAGGATACATTTGACGAAAGAAAAAACTTAATATGCTGAGTAATGTTACAATAACGACATTAAAACTAATAAAAAAAAAGTCTCATGGAAGTGCAGAAGGGTTTTATTTTTCTCCATTGTTGTTCAAAGGATTAATGAACCATTCTCTATTGAATCGCTGAACAAGGAGCAATTTACCAGTATTTGACTGGCCCAGAAAATAATCGCGCCGAACAGAAAAATGACCAGGTATTGAACTATTGCTTTGTTTATGTGTTTGAAGTTAGATAATATTTTTATTGTAATGGTACAATTTCTAGCGCTTTATTCAAAATTGACTAATGTCCACAAATAATCATTATTTAATACCATTGATGTTTCCCCCGTGCGAAATTCCGGGAGTGACCACGCCGGTAATCGAACCCAGTTCGCCGTGGTGGGAGGCGAATGCTCTGACCGCGACACCACCGCGGCCCCCTATGCAACTGAAGTTCACACTCTAGACTCGAACAAGTGAGAATTGAGCCAAATCAGTGAAAACCGTGAAAATTGAGCAACTGATAATAAGTGCCAGGTAACTAATGAATATAGTGTTTGAATTACATTGATTTATTTGTGTTTCACCTCTGAATTTAAAGAATTCCACTGCTATAAATCACTCGTTAGTAGTGAATTTGCTTGATTCGCCGGTCAACAATAACTTATCAACTGACTTGCAAGTGAATTTTATGATTGATATCACTGATTCGGACTTAGCGTGAACGGTATAGGCGGCTGTTTTACCTCTGTATTGTTGAGTGCTCTGTGACGTAACTGCGGAGGACATAATTGCAAGCGAAAATAGGGGAAATTGCTATTCTCGGTAGAGAGTTTACATAATCCTCGCCCACGGAGTTTCCCTACTAAGTATCTCCCTACTTTTTTTCTCCCCGTCGCGTCGCGTGCTCGTACGTTGTGTAACGTCCTCTCGGACGCGTGGATGGGAGAAGTTGATAACGGGTTTCAAAAGCGAGAGCCGCCATCATGCGAACGACGGCAGCAACAAATGAGCGGCGATGGGTACTGCCTGCGCCAGACGCGTCGGCACGTTGTAACGCCTCTGCTCAACCCATTCAGACCCAATGTCCACAATCGTGTGCCTTGCGTACGTGTAGGTAATTTATGGTCTGAGCTCAATGACTAGAGACCTGAAAAATTCGCGAGTTCAATGACCTGCAAGCTAGACTCTACAGCCTTATGTACAAATTTGCCGATATCAAATGCATATTGGTTGTCTGCTGTCTCAGTGGAAGGCGACAATTGGACGCCGTTCTCCAGGAGGTGTCAAACACCGTGTGGTCCAATGGCTAAAGATATATAAACGCGCGTGTTTTGAATTCTAGCTTGTCCCAAAATTAATCCGCGAATTTTTCAGGTATCTATCAATGACCAATGATCTTACCTGTGGGTAAATGATTCGCAAACCGTCTTGCTGATCTAGGTCACAATTGGTTCATATTACTGTAGCCGGACATACAGCTAGAGAACTTGAAAATTTCGCGGAGTCATTTCGGAACAAGCTAGAATTCAAAACACGTGTGTTGATAAAACTTCAGCCGTTGGTTCACACGGCGCTCGACACCTCCTGGAGAAAGCTGGCCCAATCGTCGCCTTCCACTGTGAAAACAGTTGATATCTGGATATTTGTAAATAGACTGTAGAGTATAGCCTGCAGGTCATTGGATTCGCAAATTTTTCATGTCTCTACATATAGCCTACAACTCACTAGCTGTGACAACGAAACAAGTGCTGTGTCGACTTAAGTACAGCACGCATCATAAATTGCATTGTTTGCAACACCTGAAACCGTAAATTAAAGTGGATCTGAAAAGTTTAAGGCACGGCTTCACCCCTTTTGCATAAGTTATTCATTTTAATGTCATAGTTTCAGTTTCAGAGGCATTATTGGAAATGTTTGGTTACAGAACTTTACAATTTACTAGTTGTTCAATATTTTTTTATCTTATTTGCGCTGTGTTCTATTTCCTGCCTGCAAAAAGGCAACAAGTCATCGATAAAATATAAATATGTTTTCTACTTTTTACAACCAGCAGAAAACACACAATTAAAATTCTGCAGAAAATATGAAACTACTCGTAAAATGTAAAATTTTATTTTATAGCACAATATCAGTAATTACTATGAATCGGAAATTATGACGTGAAAACGAATAATTTCTGCAAAAGGGGTGAAACCGAGTTTTAACTCAGATTGAGGGTGTTCAGAAATTATGCTGAGTTACTCTTAGTGGATAGAAGCGTGAATTGAATAAGCGTTCAAGTCTTTTAGTTCTAGCTTTACTTCGCGTCTTTCTGTCTATAAGAAAAGTGGATTGAGGGGTTCAGTGCCAGAGGGAGCTATCCCACAAATAGCTAGTTGTGAGAAAAATAACTTTTTATTAGAATGGTTAACTCGAAAAAAAAAAACGTATATTGTGGTACATTTGTGTTTACTTCAATACTTGTTACACATTTTGTGGTTACCTAAAAATGTAAGACAATGAGACATGTGTTAATTTGTCATATTTATGTAGCACTGTAAACTGTACTATATAGTAAGAACATACATAAACAGAGTTATAAAATTAACATAACATTATTCATAAGCCATGAAACACAAACAACACTGAGCTATGCAATTATAATGCCTGATATTCCAACTTTTCTTAACTTAATATTGTTTTGTTTCAGGTACTAAGGTTGAATAACTTGCAAAATAATATTAATATTTACAGTTTAAACATTAACACTGCGTTAGATAATGTTCTATAAGGTTGGTGACATTGTTAACACGGCGGACAACATTCTGGCGCAAACATTCTCACTGATAAATAATGTACTAGTGTCTATAAGTGTAAGTCAACATAACTACGATTTATACAGTAATAATAATAATGGCGTGTGGGGAGTGCACCCAGGGCAAGGCAACACCCTCCGAGTGACGGTCTTTCCAGCTGGGACCCGTAGGTGACCGTCATCCCCGGGCATGACAGAAATGAGACCCTATAATGGAGCGGCGCTGGAATTTAAGGGAGATGGCAGAAGCGGTCTAAACACCAAATAAATAATCTAATTTTTACAATATATGTGGGATAGTTATCTCTCTCTCTCTCTATTTGACACTGAGCCCCTCGATTAGCTCAACACACTAATTGTTGAGCAGCTGCACTGTCAAAAACGTTTTGTTGGATCAATCACAATTGGTTTGGCGCAACCAAATAATTTGTTCGTATAGGGGAAGTTAAATATTTGGTTATTGGAACCAAATAACTTTGTCGTTCTTATTTGTTTTCCCCAAACAAAGATTTGGTTGGTGAAACTAAATATTTGTTAGGCTCTACCTACAGTAAAGAGTTTGGGTTAGTGTAAAAACCATACTTGAAGCCCAACCGAGACTCGAACCCGTATCAGATACGCCGGAGCGCTACGCCTTAGCAAACTTAGATAAATTGGCTGCTAATGAAAAGAGAATGTTTTTCATTAGATGCACGCTAAATGCTGGACAACGTGCGCCAACAAATATTTCAAGTTCTACATCTTTACATTACAGTTTCATGTTGAACTTGTTTTAAAGAGATGTGTTTACCATTATTAAGCGACAATAAATGCACTAACAAACCCTGTTGCTATCCTAATTGTCACAAAAAGTACAAACAAACTCTCGATCTATATTTTAGAACGAAGGTAATAAAATAAGTGGCAAAACAAAAATGTAGGGGAGACTGGGTACGGTTGTGCCATTTTTCATTTGATCGGCCATAGTTTTGTATGTATACCAGTTAGCTAAATGAAAGGTGATTTTGCGTTTAATTTTCTCAATCCCTACATATAATTAATTAAAATTTTATCTCTTAACATAATGGTTTGCACACAGGAGCAAGTTAAAAAAAAAGGGAAAATGTCACAACCGACCACACCCCAGGGGCCGTTGTGACAGTGCTTGGAGTCGAAAGTGACAGGTTTAATAATACTCTGAAATGGTCTGAAATTACTTTTATTGCAACACTCTAGCATTAATATTAAATAATATTCTTTTGAAAAGAAAAAAAACAGAAAAAAGTATGTTTGGTAGCTTGAGCCACTCGAACAGACAGCGAAGGATTTCTCTTTAAAAATGAACGGGAACCATTTCTCGCCAACCATCTCATTCTCAACCCATGTAGTTGGTCGTTTTAGATTATATTTATTTGTAAGCTCAAAAGCTAACTTCCGCATCTCTTTAGGAGAGAGGCCGAAATAAATGTCCGCGCAACGTGTTCAGTATTTTGACAGCTGCTGTTCTTGTTCCTCCGAAAACACTTTATTGTGAGCGATGTACCCCATGCTGACATTACCACGGGCATTTCCATTCTCATCCGTGCCGGCGCTATCACGTTTACGAATGTATCTAAACAAGGACATTCGATTAATTTGAAACATTTCTGCTGCTTGTCGCAGAGATACACCTCGTTTTGTATCAATATATGCATTTTCGGATTGAGTAATGTCTTGCCTCCCCTTTTCGGTCTTCCGTGAGCGTTGTCTGGGCATCTAAAACAATAAAACACAACTTTTACTTATGTCACAACCATACCCACAAAAAATGTCACAACCGTTCCCACCGCACTTTTTTTCATAAAAACAAACACCATGCCAAGATGAAATAATCTATGAACAAAATAATCAATGTTTTTATTTACTAATGTATATGTTATATAGATAATTAACACTTAATACTCAATATGTATATATGTAACAACAATTATCAAAATAAATCAAACAAAAATACTTACTTTTGACTGTCAAAAACAAACGCGGGTCTCTTCTAGCGTACGCAGCGCGCAGCGGCTGACGCAATACTGTGACGCGGGTTCAGACATGCAAGCCCCTCCCTTCGCCGTTACCACAACTCGCTAATCTGTATACTTTGGCTAATATTTCGACTGTCACTTTCGTACCCTGGCAAAACCGTACCCAGTTTCCCCCCACAGTCGATTTGAGCGAATCTTTTCTTGACAGTCTAATTTTATTTTGCCCCAACACAGAGGTCTTCTTAGTTTAAGCGTTTATTTTTTTTAGATGAACAAAATGATGTTGTTGGTTTTCACGTTTTGTTTACTAAACAAAATATTTTGTTTGGGGCTACTAAATATAGTTTGGCCTTTTACAAACAAATATTTCGTTGGCTGTTCTCTCAGTGTGGAGAATGTTCTGTTTAGGAACCGTCTGAGTTGAAATTGTTAATTGCCTCTTAGACACTACGGCCCTTCTTCTCGCACTCTCGACGGGTTACGTATTCACCACTCATTTGTTTGTCGCTTCACGAAGACGGCTGTCGCACGAGGACTCTCACAGATGGTCGATGCCTCCCTCACCAGTTCCTGTGGTCCACCTCGAGCCAAGTTAATACTAGGAACATTCACTATTGGGCCGTCGAGAACCCACGATGGCTTCGACAGGTGGACCGTCAGCGTCAACGGAGTGTTAACGTCTGGTGTGGGATAGTTGGTAATAAGGTTGAAGGGCCTTATCTCGTGAATGGTAACCGAAACGGCCAGGAGTATGCCATCTTCATACAAACAAGTCTTCCTGGTCTTCTGGAAGAGATGCCTCTAAGGAACAGAATGATAATGCGGTACCAGCACTATGGATTCCCAGCACATAATGACGTGTTCCTGACCGAAAATATCCTGGTAGGAGGATTGGTCGTGGAGGACCAGTTCAGTGGCCTGCGCGGTCTTCTGAATTTAACCACCTGGACTTTTTTCTTTGGGGGTTCCTCTAAGGCGCTGTCTATCGAGATACTCTAACAACTCCAGAGAACATGCGGGGACGAATTGTGCGTGCTTGTAATGCTCTTCAGCACGCAACGCTGGAGGAATCAGTGTTGTATCATTCATCCAGAGACTGAATTTGTGTATCGCAGCCAATGGTGGCCACTTTGAACATCTAATGTGAATGTTCTACCCCTCGCTGTACCCATATGGATAGTAATACAAACCGGGAGTAGAGATCCCTCTTTCTGTGTCGTATTTAGTGTTCATGTTATGAAAGTTGTACGTTGTGCTACTTGTTTAAATAGGCCTTGAAGAGTTTTACCGAATTCTTTACGAATAGATACATGGTGCCATTTAAAAAAATTTATGTTAGTACTCGTATCGCACTAATAAATAATGCTATAAAGCTAACTTCCAAGCAGTATTATTTCCCCCTTCCAGTTATAAATTTTTTGTATGAAACACTTTTTCATTTGGAGCCCCGGTACGGAGTTATTGTGAGTGGTTAAGATAAATGGGACATAATATATATATGATTATATATAGCGAGCTACCGTGACGGACGAAATATTTAATAGAGTAATTCAAATTAATTTCATAACGTGGGACAATAGTAATAAAAAATGAAATGAGCGTAATGCAAAATTCAATCCACTGAATAAATGTTTCATTGGTTTGTAGATAAAGAGTAAAATGAAATCTGTAGCCGGAAAAATGTTTTTGAATTCGGAATAAAAAAAAACTGTTAAACTAATTTAAACTCCTGTTAATTCCCAACTCCGTCACAATAATTTTATGCGTTTTTTTTTTTCACAGTTTTAACTGAAACTACGTGACCTCCAAACCCAATCATTTGAAAATTCAATCACGAAGCGGTTCTGATTTTATCGTGTTTGCTAAGCCGACAGAAATTTTTCATCTCAAAACTTGCATCATTACGCAAGTAGCATCTCGGTTTTGATGTGTTTCGCGCCAGTGAATGGCGCGGTCAAGATATTTGAATTTAAAAAATGCGCTGCACGTGATGTTTTGTCCCGGGGGTTATAAAAGCTGTGTTTCACGAGTTGGTCGTTTTTTTTTTTTTACTGTGAGCGAGGGAATTTTACTGCGCCCCTTTGTCTCGGCCGATGAGTTAATTTCGGGACCGGCAAACAGGGTTTTTATCGTCCCGGTTCTGCCAACCACAGAGAACGGCCTCAGATCTCAGCCATAAAAAAACAGCGCGGTGCCAATACGAACCGGGGTGACAGAGGTAAGGGTGGCTCTATAAAAATACTGGCAGAATAGTGTACACAGTTGATTGGCTGTCAGTGCAGGACTCGAGAAAACAAACATTAAAAAAAAACAAATGCCTCTTCAACACTTGGTGGAACTACAGCAATACGTTTTTGCGTGAATACTTACCAACAGCAAACGTACGTAAGTTAAGAAGAGGTTGTTAATCCGTCTTTAGCTCAGCGTCCAGGAGAAATTGCCTGACACGCTGTTCTCATGTGTCAGCGATAAAGATGAATACTTTCCACTCAGTTTTTACATTAAACCATATGTTACTTACAATAAAAGACGACTATGCTTGTCGATAAAAAGCTGTGGCCCTAAAAACAAATTCGATACAACAAAAGAAAGCAGGATATCATGATAAAGGAACGACGTTACCTGGATTCTAGTCAGAACTTAGAAATGAAATCAAGGCTATAAAATTAAGAATATTTATGTACAGTATTGAAGCAAGACCAGAAACTGCAGCCAACACAAATCGCTCAATTGACGAGGTTGGGAAACCTATTACGGTTATCATAAAGAGAGGCAGTATAACGAAGGTAAATATTCGAGAAAAGTGCAAATTTCAGCCCATAGCATAATAAGTAGGAGTAAAGAGACAATTATGGAACAACCACGACGAGAGGTTGATTATTTTCTTTTTCAGACGTCCGAGACATTGTCTAAATGACAAATGGAAACTTCAACGACCATGGATGATTATATATGTATATGTATATATATATAATGAAGTGAAGTTGGTTACGAAAAGCAGAAAATCCTAAATCAAGATCTGGTGAGTGACACGACAAAATTTAAGCTTGACAGAAGAGGTTTTCAGTGCTAATGATGGTGCAGCAAGGTGAAAATGTAATGCCATAAAATAATGGCGGGGAAACGGGAGTATCTGGAGAAAACTCATGCGTCAATTACAACTTCCTGTAAGTTTTTCACATGTGAAAATCCGTGTTTTGCAGTTCGTCATGATGGGAAGAGGGTGATCCTTGACAGTGTTAGTTTTTATACAAGACAGAAAAATACACGAGAGAGAAAAAAAAGTATGAACTGGACGGGACATTTTTTAAAGTGCTCTCGAAGGTGAGCAATCGACTCTTGCGTATCGATGAACAATAACTCTGACATCTACAGTGCAGCGGCGCGCCGACTCACCAAGATGTTTGGAGTTCAGTCCGTAAGAATAAGTTGAAAGCCGAGTTAGTAAACCTCGCTTTTATGCGTGCTATAAACGTGAATTTGCATGGATGCATGAATATGCAGCTTTCGAAGTTTTATACGAGCGCACGTTACGTGGAGGTTGTGAATCCATCTTAAATCTCGTCGAGGACTGTATACCGATGCCGTCAGCGCAGTTCGCGTCTAGCTCACTCGCCAGTTGATCGAACAGCGGAACCTCTGTCCGGTGTAGTTCTGAGTCGTCATTCGCCGAATCTCCCGCGTTGCACTCAGCAAAGGCGCTCAGTTCACCCATGCTGACGTTCTATCCTCAAACCTCGTGTCTGTCCAGGTAATGTGCTGCTGCTCACTTCGCCGACTCTTCATCGAGAAGTGGATTTTCTCCCATCTTATCCTCCAGAATTCGGAGTTCAAACAACCACTACAAGCACAACTTGAAATGATCTGTCACCACAGAAAACCTCCAATGGGGTCAACAGGCGTGTGGAAATTTGGCCGAAAATTTACTTGGCAGAAAGGCGTTTGGCAGAATCAGACGTTTTGCAGAGCAGGTGTTTTGGAAGAACAGGCATTTGGCAGAGCAGTCGTATGGCAGAACACACGTTTGGCCGAACTTACGTTGGCATAAATTTCATTTTCCTTTCTAACGTCCTCTTAGAGCGAATCCCCGGCGTTTGGCCGAACAGGTATTTGACAGGGCAGGCGTTTCACAGAAAATACATTTGGCTGAACATATGTTTGGCTAAACAGGCGTTTGGCATAAATTTAATTCGCGTTTGTAAATTTTCCTTGGGGGACACTGCAGCGTTTGGCCGAACATTCATTTGCGAGAACAGGTGTTTTGTGTTTGGTAGATCAGATGTTTGGCAAAGCAGGCATTTAGCAAAACAGTCGTTTGGGATATCAGGAATTTGTGAGAACAGGTGTTTGGCATAGCAAGTGTTCGGTATAACGTTCAGCAGAACAGTCATTTGGTGAAATAGGTGTTTGGCCGAACAGACATTTTACCAAACAGCTGTTTAGCAGAAAATTCTGCCAAATGACTTTTCGGTAAAATGACGTGTACTCGGGCTAACCAATCGCCCTGGGGTACCAAAGGCTGGTAAAAGTTGTGAAAAGTAATCCGAGGATTTAATGTTTTATTAAAATTATAATAGAAATAAGTTGGTGGGAATTAAAGCTTTTAAAATGATTTTAACAAATATAATGGTGTCGCTTCATTATCTCTTGTGTAGTACCTTGAAAATGGTAGTTTTTGCATGATGCGGAAATAAAAATGACCTACCTACAAAAAGGCGAAAATAAGCATGGCTTTCAGAAATCATAAACCATTCACAAATGTCGAATTTCCAGAGATAATATTGCGGTAGTAGCAACAAGTCCATAATATACTCCACGTCATACGTGGCGAGTTCTGAGTTCTTAAGTTACGTGGTTTGTTTTCCTTAAGGTGTCAAGCCTTAAGGCACAGTCAAGTATGTGACTGCCTTACGAAATGTGGGACAGGATCGTGGAAATTTGAAGACGTGAAGCATCGTTACTTCTATGTTAAACTATCGTAGAACGGTAGTGATAAGCATTCAACGAAATTAAAAATTACTAATATTAACTACAAACCAAATGTTTTACTCTTGAAAAAGTGTTACGCTTCGTCTGTGTTCTGTTTCCTCAGAATTTTAAGCGGTGGCTGTAGGATTTTAGTACAGCGATCTGCTCATAGAAGGTACAGTATTGTTGCAATAGTTAAAAAAATGTTTTACAGANTGCCTTACGAAATGTGGGACAGGATCGTGGAAATTTGAAGACGTGAAGCATCGTTACTTCTATGTTAAACTATCGTAGAACGGTAGTGATAAGCATTCAACGAAATTAAAAATTACTAATATTAACTACAAACCAAATGTTTTACTCTTGAAAAAGTGTTACGCTTCGTCTGTGTTCTGTTTCCTCAGAATTTTAAGCGGTGGCTGTAGGATTTTAGTACAGCGATCTGCTCATAGAAGGTACAGTATTGTTGCAATAGTTAAAAAAATGTTTTACAGAAGAATAAATACCGTAAGTAGAGGGACACTTACACTTACACTTACAACCAAACTTATGAATTGGCAACAAAATTTCGTCTTCATTTCTGCCAGGAAAAATATTTACACTAAAGTATTTTATACTCTTTAATTTAAATTAGACGCGAATGCTTACAATGAGATGCATATGCCAACTAGGTAGCCCAGTTAAATAACGACGGGTTCATTCTCTCTTCCCACATTGACAAATCCGTACAAATCGCGGCTTGGTAAATCGGCATTGTACATCTGTGTTGAACTGCGTTATTTTCTCTTAGCAGACAAGGCTTTTGAAAGAGTTCTGAACAAGTAACAAGATAATCGTGGCACGAAAATGTTACATCAAGTTGTCGTCTGACTACCTCTGTCATCAAGGTCAATGCGGCTTTAGAACTCGAGGTTTTTGGATTAGGATCCCGAGCTTAAACGAATCATGCATTTGTGCCGTTTACATATCGTTAAGTAGTCAGGCGTGTATAACGTACCCTATTAACTTCTGGAAAAAAACAGGATTTCAAAAATTAATTAATAAAAAAAGTAAATAGGAATGTCGATATTATTACAAAGTGTAGGTATTCATATATCTACCTCAGCCCATTATTAAAATAATATTAAGCGTGGCCATTCTTCCTACATAAAAGGAGAGTAGAGTGGAGATATTGGAGTGGAACGAGTGGAGTGGAGAGAGTGGAGTGGAGAGAGTGGAGTGGAGAGAGTGGAGTGGAGAGAGTGGAGTGGGGGGAGTGGAGTGGAGAGAGTGGAGTGGAGAGAGTGGAGTGGATAGAGTGGAGTGGAGAGAGTGGAGTGGAGAGAGTAGAGTGGATAGGGTGAAGTGGAGAGAGTGGAGTGGATAGAGTGGAGTGGAGAGAGTGGAGTGGAGAGAGTGGAGTGGAGAGAGTGGAGTGGAGAGAGTGGAGTGGAGAGAGTGGAGTGGGGGGAGTGGAGTGGAGATATTGGAGTGGAGAGAGTGGAGTGGAGAGAGTGAAGTGGAGAAAGTGGAGTGGAGAGAGTGGAGTGGAGAGAGTGAAGAGATTTGGGAGTCAATGAGGGCGAAGCTAGGTGAGTCTAGAGCAGCGCCGGAATGCTGCGGTGGGGTAAACGGGAGATCCCCGAGAAAACCCGCCAACCAGCGGCATAGTCTCGCACTGTTCCCACACGCGAAGATCCGGAAGTGACCCCGCCGGGAATCGAACACGATCCGCCTGGGTTGGGTGGCGAGTAGTCAGACCACTGCACCACCGTAGCCCACCATAAAAGGAGATAACAGTAGGCTAGCGCCATTCGCGGAAACCAAGTGTATCCACGACGTCGGGGATTTTCCATGTAACTGCTCTTTTCATAGAAGTTTGAGCGTCCCCAAGCGTTCTCTCTCTTCCGCGGGAGATTGAGTCTTGTGTGCTTAGCGAATTGGAGCGGTGCGAATTTCCTCTTTATTTCGGAGAACTTCTGGTGTTATCTCACAAGCGAGTTCGTTAAGTGTTCTGGAAGGGATGTGGACAGTGTTTTTAAAAGAGTGGGAGGGAGAAGAAGTGAAGGCGAGGGGAATACATAGCGGGGAATTTTCTCCCCAACCACCCCCTTTCACCTCAAGAACGGGAGAGTACCAGTTGGAATGTCTCATTTTGTCTGTTACATCTGATGGCATAGTCTGTTCACGGTTACTTCCAACTTTTCTGAGGCCCTGCTGAAGTTCTACTCCCAGGATATTCCTCCGCTTCATGCAAATAAAGCTTAACCAAATATATAAAATTACACCAAAGGGACAACACACCGCATTCGTGCGCAATTATTGTAGTAACATTTTTCATAAAAAACTATTTCTTACTAGGCATTACCAACACACCTTTTTTTCTTACTGTTTTATTAACATTGCTTATAAATAAAATATTAATATGTATACATAAAATAAAAGTAAAATTTTGTTTGAACTAAAAATAAACTGCTTTTACGTTAACATAATTATAAAACACGTGTGATACATGGCATGAATAGGAAATAACCAAACACATCATACATGGGGTGATTTTTAAAAGGTTTGATTCGAAGAGTGTATAAAAACCGCGAATAGACCATACGGAGTGAGGTTGAGGTAGTTTCGACCAGGCACTCCACCGGAACTCCGTCCCAGACAGGAACAGAGGAAACACACTCCCATTTGTTTCTTCGTCTCTAGACAATGAGCTTGTGTTTTGCATCTAGCGTCTCGCCTGAAGAATGAGAGAGATTCCAAGCACTGAAATGTGATAAAACCTTGCGCTGTCTTTGTTGCGTTTTTGTGTCCTCTAAGTTGCTTTGTATTTGTATTGGCCTTTTATGCGTAAAGTTTTGTTTTGATTTTTCTGCAGGGCTTTTTGTGTCCCCCAATTGTTTTTTTAACATCTTTATTGAAACGTTTTTTCTCTATTGATGTTTTATAAATTTGTTGTCTTTATTCGTCAAATATTTTGATTATGATTGTCACTTTGTATTCACCATTTTGACCTTTAAATTAAAAACTTGGATTTTTAATTGACGATAGGTGAAATTATGTGTCCCTTTAAGGTTTTCATTATGGCAGTATTGTGTTTTAATTGTTCCCT
Organism: Clitarchus hookeri; assembly: GCA_002778355.1. Classification (NCBI taxonomy): domain Eukaryota; kingdom Metazoa; phylum Arthropoda; class Insecta; order Phasmatodea; family Phasmatidae; genus Clitarchus; species Clitarchus hookeri. Next base: position 425,568 of record NQII01001568.1, read on the forward strand.
GTTTATTCCTTGCCAATTTCTGTCAATGTTTTAATGACTGCTACGATGCCAGTCGCATCCTAGTTCTTTGTCATCGTGTTCTGTGGTTGTTTTTTGTACGTTACGTATGCTTGGCAATGAAGGAAGTCCATTCTAAACTATCGAGCTAACAATGGAATTGTGCTTTCCACTTAACACCCGAAATTAAAGCAGGCAGTATAAACAGACTAAGTAAATATGTATCTACCAAAATACAAAGTTCTGAATAACAAACTAATCAGATTCATTGGAATAGTAATGCAGGGGCTTATGATAACATAAAATATAATTTGACACACTAAAATGCAGTCAAAACTAAACTGATTCCTTAATTATATTAACGGTATTTATATATAATTTTCTTTAAGAATGCATTTTCTTTGTTTTTTTTAAATAAAAATGTATATAAATTTAATTTTGCTACGCAGAAAACGTGAGTAATTCCCTCATTGTTCCATACGTATCTCGTTCGTTTCCAAAATGCATGTAAGCTCCTGGTAAATTAATATGAAATATATATAACCGTATTATAACTTGAATTTCTGGTTCGTGATCAAACATTATACAGGTACAAATTTGAATATATTAAGGGTAGTTAACCTATATTTCTCCCCTGTATTTTTATTTCATGTTGTCTACTCAGTACGTGTACTCATTCTACACTTCATGCAGTTTTGTTTTCCCTGTATCTGCAATGCCTGAACCCGTTTTCTGTCGGAAATTTAAGATAGTAAAGGGTTTGACGTTAGGAAAATGTGCCACTATTCGTACACTGTGAGGGAAAAACAACTGAAAAATATTAACAATATGCAATATAATACACGAATTTATGAGATAGAGTTGAAAAACCAAATACCGTAGGGCATCAAAAAGAGGAGTCGTGCAATTTTACTGGAAACTATATTCATTGCCACATTTACTATAAAATTAGAAACAAATATTTTAGTTTGTTAATATCAATACCTAACTGCCTATAAATAATAATGAAATTAAGAGTGTAATATTGCCATGTAAATAATGTCACGATTATAATAGGTCTATATTATAAACAATGAGCCAGTTGTAATGCATTTACATTTATAGCATTTCTTGTTCTACAGTTCGTATTAACATATAATTATATATTTATTAAAAAATTATATTATAGACAACGTCTTTTTCCTTGAAATGTAAATAACTTTTGAATCCGGTATTGTAAGCTGTAATAAATAATTTTATGTAAGTTGTTAACGGTTAATTGAGCACTTTTGATTTCAACCTCTGAAAAATATCACTTCCCCTACTTGCGTATATTTTAACGGGCACGCTGATTGGCATGTAATCAGTAAAGCTGGTTCAGCTCTCAAGACCTCGATGTTACGAGCCGCCCACATCTTTTCACTCACCCAGTAAAGTTCGCAACGACGGGGGGAAAGTAGTTCCGTGCTTTAAAGTTGAATTAAAAGTGTTAGGGGAAAATTTGCAAATATTGAAGTTATATAATTGATATCTGTTTTTTAACGGATGTACATGTAAACCTTAGATAATTTGTGAAATATATATATTTCCAATATTTTTTACTGTTTCACTTGACCGGTACAAAAATAAAGTGATCACCCCCATCGAAATATTGATTTTACATATGGTGGAATGATACACAGTATATATACAAGTAGATCTAAAGCAGGGCTTTCGAAAGTGTTCAGTCTACCATTAAAAACCATTATCTATTCGTTTATGCACAAACATCATAAGCTACATCACTTAAGGGTCCCGGTTGCCTGCAGCTTTTTGCACGTTCAAGACCTTGACACGCGCGTACTCTAAGGCCGACTCTTGCCTACTCATCACTTGCCTCGTCGTCTTTACGTGCAAGGCGCTCAACTAGAGTACAGTCTTCCCGTCTGCAACTCGTCTAAACGTGCCCTTAAACGGCGTCCCTTGTGTTTTTATGGCACGCTGATAAAGATAAAAGTATGACACGTGTCTGAAGACAACTCCGAAGTTTCTGTTTAGAAAATTTATCAGCTAAACCTGAGTCCGAAAACACTCGTTTCAACCATATTCACGCCAAAAAATTATCTGTGTAGTCGAAACGGGAACTTGAAACTTCTCGTCGGGCATGAAACATTTCTTAAATGATTTTCGGGTTCAGACAAAACTACAAAATATCAAATCGTTTTTGGGTCACGTGTTTTAAACTAAACCTCTGCTACGCACATAATGTGCGAGTCAAATGTAGCACTTAAAATATTGCACTGATTGTTTTATTAAACCTCTTAAAAAGCGTAATTATTTATAAACTACCCGTATATATTTGTGAATTTCACTAACCTGTAATATGAAATTTATACACCCTCTCTCACTTCATTAAGAAACTCAATTTGTGCCGCGGACGCAAAGACAAGTAATTTCCATAAATAATAGATAGTGTTGTTTTTAAATGGGTTAATTAACCGTGAACGACAAATGTTTTTGGTTTCGTGACGTAACCAATTCCGTACCATATCAACCTCACCGTGCTACTTGCAAGATTGCCTTTGCGAAGTAAATCCTACTGCCGCGAGGATGAAATGGAGAACGAATAATCCACAGGTAGATGTGGGATCAATTTCATCTGCTGGAGACGGCCGCTCGGCAGTTCAATCCAGCGGATGGAATTAAATTGTGCACCGGGGTGTTCCATCTTCTGGAGTGATTGGCTTCAGGATGGCCTTATGCATTACCCCTTATTTGCTGCAAACCCGCCGCACGGAGAAGCTGTGCCGGCTGCTTGTTTGTAAAAAGCACGGACCTAGAGCATTAAAACTTGGAACGGTCGTGGGGGGGGGACCTGCCCCATCACGCTCTCCCCCCACCAGTGATGCGCAAGTGTCACTCTGGTTAAACCAGCGCCAATCTAAAGAAAGATGACCCGCCCCCTCTCTACTAGCACGTTTCCTATCAACAATAAAGAGCATGATTCCTATCCTTCTGTCTCCTGTTGCATTTTCTGTTAAATATGATAATGCATGAAACAATTTTTAATCATTTCCTGTCGAAAGGGTTTTTACGGTGACTACGCCGGTTTTTCCCTTTCTCTTCTAAATATAGTTTAGTTATAAGTACACTTAGGGAGGTTCTCATGGCCAAATACTGGCCATGGCAGCCCAATCCCTCTTTGCCGTGGTGCATGTCTCCTTGCATGATTCTCCCTTCCTTGTAGGCGTATGGGGCTTAGCCCTGAGACGCAACTCCCGTCCCTACCTCGGGCTCATATAACACTTAGTTTTAGAGTAGTTAGTTTAAAAAAATTTAAAAAAATAAAAAAAACCTGGAATTTGGTGCCACTTGCAGCTGTTTCTGAAATGTTGAAGAATTATCCCATATATGAAGTGTTTGGTTGTTTCCTAAATATGTCCGGTATTATAAGCGTTTTATACTTCTTTTCACATAAAAGTAATTTTTTTGGTTAAATTTAACTTATCTTTATATTCGATCTATATACACTATAATATTTAATTTATAATTAATGTGAATAAAACCGGGAGAAATTATGTTTGTTTGTAATGCCTAGTAAGAAAAAGGTTTTTATGAAAAGTATTATATAACTGAGAGTGGAAGAATGCGGTACGTTGACCATCTGGTGTGATTTTTCAATCTTAAAAAGGCTTAGTTGGCATGAAGCGGTGGGATATCCTGAAAGTATAACTTTAGCAGGGCTTCAGAAAAGTTGGAAGTAACCGTGAACGGACTATAGTTTCTAGGCCTTGCCACGTAATACTCAGAGATGCAATGATCCTGCTTCAAAGATAATATGGGGCAAGGAAGCACTGTGACGCGTTCCGGGCACAGACGCGAGTGAGCGATACGGGCGACACTAACCCACATGCCTGGCGCCTCATCGCCCCTAAGTGCAAGGCGTGCAGTGTTTCAGTTGGTGCTTTGTACTACGCCAATCAGACATGTTGCAGTGGGACTTTATTAGACGCGATGAAGGTCCACATATTAAACCACGCCCGTGCGGATGTACATCTTAAGTGAGTGAAGAGATTTGAGCAGCTCTTAACATCGAGGTATTGAGAGCTGATGAGGATGAAGCGAGGTGAGCATGGAGCAGCTCCAGAGTGAAATGTCGGGGGGAACAGAAGCTCCCCGAGAAAACCCACCGACCAGCGGCATCGTCCCGCACGATTTCCGCATGCGGAAATCCGGGAGCGACCCCGCCAGGAATTGAATCCAGATTGCCTAGGTAGGCGGCAAGTAGTCTAACCACTACACCACCGCTGCCCCTTCCTACCTCTTAAGAAAACTGCGAACGCAAGATCTAAATAATATAATTTTCTACCATTTTCTTTTTTTTTCTTTTTATATACACTTAATATGTTAAAAGCCAAATAATTACGGCTTAGATAATTGATTTGTACCTTTTGTAACAGAAAGTTGTACTCCCGGAATATTTATTTCCTGATATATGCGTAACAGTGCAAACAACGAATAGAAAAATTCACTACTACTTACTCTTAAAGGGTCCGTCTACCTGATGTTCGAGTCGAAATTTAAGGTTTTTTTTTACGAAACTGTTAAACTTGTTCCTAGTGTATAGATCCATGCAAAGAACACACACTTCAGACGAGGTCTATCGAGTGCTTTCAAAACGTCATGAACATTAGGAACACAGATTCGGAGCGCTCCAACATGTCTAAAATAAGACTTTATCAAAGCGCTGTATCCAACAATACGCGGGTCGGATACATACGGAAATTACCCAAGGGTCTTACATTGAATCTTGCCGCTAACGTTTCGCCAAAAAAAATTACGGGGTCGCCGTATAAAGTCCCATAGGTACACGTACCACGTCGACAACACTCTACGCGAAATCAAAGCTTTGAGCGTAACGGCGGTGGGCCACATAACGCGGGTGGCAGTGTCGCCCTTATTGCTCCCTTGCTTCTCATTCTCAAACACGGATAATTTGTCCAGGTGGATGGGTCTCTTAAAATTCTTTATTGGTTTCTATTTCTGCGACGCGATAAAGAAATTACACTCTAAGTATTTGCTAAGATTTCAGGTATAACGTAGAGCCCTGGAGATATAAAAGAGTTTTGTTCATTGATTTTCTGCAAACTGATTTTCCTATCTACCGCAGCACATGGTTACTACGTTTAATATTGTTTTCTACTTCGCAATTGTTAAGTAGAGTGATAAAAATAGTAAAGATACCCGCGACTCATAGTAGAGTCATAGTTAAAAAAGTATATAATTTTACATCAAAACTTGCTACGTTATAACCAGCTTACAAACAAAAAACAAATCTTACAAACAACATAAGTTCTGTTATGTATTTAAACTTAAAATTAAATAACACACAAGAGCAAAAGTTCTAAACTGTCAATGACTTACATGTCATTTTTTACATTGTAATCATCCAGAATTTTCCGCTATCAAAACTAAAAATATCGGTACTCAACAAAAAAAAATATATCTAATTTTATTTGTATGTAATGATGTCATTGTGAAATAAATACGATGTTTACAAGATAACTGTAAATAATTTTTAGGAGCTTGTCAATAGTATAGCATAAGTAGCAACTTTGGCATAAAGACATGTGCTTACCATTGGACGACTTAATCTGATGCTACTTACAAATTTATCCATTAAAAACGCTTGAAGTTTCACATTGTGAAGCACAATAAAATATTAAAAATAAACATTTGTAATATATTTTTTTTTGTTTTAAACACGTTTATATATAAATTTACAATCTAATTGGGCAAGTATTCGCTAAGACGAAAACATAAATGCTTAAATCACATAAAGGATTAAAAATATCTCGCTTCATTAAATTATAAGTTTTGCAAGTAAATATAATTTTGTTATACTAATCATTGATATAAAGTGTAAACATTAAGAGTGGATAATTATTTTCCAAGCCTTATGGTAGGAGCTACTTGCTTTCGCAGAGAAAGTTTAAGGGTTTACTACAACATTCTGGATTGTAGAAGTCTCCAGACCGCTCGATAACCAACTAGGTTCTTACAAGTTATGGTAACGCCAGAAGTTTTCTTCGAACAACTGCCACTACAGTTTCTCTGCCAAGCGAGCGTGGCACCCTTTGCAAATTAGCGTTCGCCGCAAAACGAACTCTTGGCACGAAAACAAGCAGTCCAATGCCGCCGCAAAGCAGAACTGGTGAACGCTAGTTCGTCTCAGAGGGTACTTCAATGCAAAGTTTTAAAATTACTCTTTCAAATCCAAAGTCAAGTTTTTTAAAAATACTTTTACAAAATTAACTGGTATAGTGAGTGACTCAAATCTTAAATACGATTCATGTGAAGTTTATATAATTGTTGTGAGCTGTAGTTCATAATTTCCTTATTTTTCCATGTGCTGACGAAAAGTACTAAGGCACGTACAGGAAATCTCACTTTCTGAGGCAGCGTATGGGGAAGGCTCATATTGACACTTTCAAAGCGGCGCCCGTGTGCTATACAGGCAGTAAATTATTTGTATTGTATTACTTTTACTATCTCATCAGTTTTATTCTCAAGTCTGATGAACAAGCAGCGTAACACGAGACAACTGTGACTAAAAAAATATCACAGAGCTGAAAAAAACAACTCCCGACCATAAAATACGCGAACGAGCTACATTAAACTGATAAACACTATTTATTCGGTTATTTGCTATTATAGGTGGATGTGAATGTGGCCACGCCCTTGAACATGCCGAACCATTAACAACCATTCACCGGCACACCTGATGAGCTCTGTACAGACAAGTGAACTGAGGACATGGCGGCAGCTCTACGCAAAGACACATAGATATTTCGCATGCAGCTTGTTGCGAGCAATAATCACGCTACGTAATTTATTACAGTGTTGAAAGTGTCAAAGACTGTGCTACAAACCGGCCTCGTTGTGCACACATTTACACGTAACGCCACAAGGCAGCGAAGTAGACCATAAGGAGATTAACAAACCTTGAAAAGAAACATTCAGTCAGGCACATTACCGATATCAAGCTGAGTAATTTGTTCGAACCACCAAGAAACGTTGGTCCAATATACGTAAGCGACATTTCGCAAAGACTTCAGCATTCTGAATACGAGCCCCTCCTTCAGTGCACGGCGGGAGCCAGTAAGCACTGAACTGCTCCAATGAGCTGCCCACTTGCAGCATCCGTCCACGTCAGTCCTGGAGCAGAGGGTACTTCCCTCGCCGAACATTTGCTGGTTGTGCTCACTGATGTCTTCTCCAATCACTGACTCCACAGACCAGAAGCCGAGGATATTCTCATCACCTTACTCTCAAGGTAGTAAGTAGTGATTGTCCATAGTACCAATCTAAACCAGGGCAGAGCCGGGGATATTCTCCCAACCAGACACTTTGCAAATTTGGCAGTGCTCGTCTGATCACACTCACTCTCTCCCTCTCTCTCTCAGTCCACAATATATCTCAAACATGGACCGCCATTTCACTACTACTTCCCCGTACAAGTCCCCGTCAATTCGTGCCCCGGAGTTCCTCCCTTTTACATGAGCGCATGAGCATATCTTCAAACATCTCGTTAGCCCTGTATCCTCTGAAGGCAATTCTCCGTAAGCGTCACTGAATCAATGCCCGGGAAAAAGTTAGAGTTACCCCAACTTCTCGTTGAAAAATGAAGTCCCGAATCTTCCCCAAGAAAGTTAGAGTCCCAGCACATAAACACCTCTTAAAAAGTTTGGAATAATGTGAGGTAAGGCAGTTTGGGTGGTAGGAGTTATTTAGTTCTTTTGTGATCAACAGCGAGCGTACTAACGCATTGATCATGCCTGGGACAAGCTGAAAAGAGCAGTTAATCGCCCACAGCCTCCAGAAACACTTCCAGATCTCACAAGAGCTGTCCAGATGTAATGGGACCTTCTTCTGGAAGATGACATCAACACATTGATAAAAAAGCGTGTCACGGCGTGATAGGGACCTGTACAATGCACATGGAGGCCATACACTGTACTAAGCTGCAGTGGGGAGAAAAAGAAACCCTCCCTAGTCAGAGACACCATTAAATTAGTTTTGTTGTTCTTTGGTGTTTACTTGTTTGTGGAATTGGGAAAATGTTCTGTGTTTTGTTAGAATCACGTTGAATTCCACGTTTTGTTATCAGTACCGTTGGTAATGCCTAATTGCTAGAGACCTGAAGAATTCGCGGATTAATTTTGGGACAAGCTAGAATTCACAACACATGCGTTTATATAACTTTAACTATTGGTCAACACGGTGTTTGACAACTCCTGGAGAACAGTGTCCAATTGTCGCTTTCCACTGTGACAGCAGACAACCAATGTGCTGTTGATATCAGCACATTTGCACATAAGTCTGTAGAGTCTAGCCTTCAGGTCATTGGACTCGCGAATTTTTCAGGTCTCTACTAATTGCTATTTTTTACTTTACATATACTTTATAGGTTTGTGCGTTCTGTGTGTATATTCCAAACTTTTAAAGTGTTTACATTAACTTATGTAGTCTCACGCATGGCATCACCTATGCTGTGAGGCGTGATTTCCTCCTCTGGTCGTCGAGCCGTCTCTCCCCAAGACTATGTCTCGGCGCGGTCTCCCACTGACCTCGCACCGGCACTGGACCGGCGATGTCTGAATACTAAGAGGAGAGTCGGAGGTCCTGGGAAGGGATAGGACCTAAGAGCGTCTCAGGGCTGAGCCCCATTCGCCTGGGCATGCAGGGAAGATCCTGACTACAAGGGCACATGCTCGCGGCTTCTCTGGGATTGGGACCATGTTTACCTCCCACACCAACCTAACTGACCTACAAAGGGAGGGGGAAAACCCGGCATAGACACTGTAAAATAAATTCTCGACAGAAAATAATTGCAATATTGTATGCGATTTATGAAGTAGAAATAAATTTCTACTGTTGTTTCTTTAGCTTAGGCTTCTGTGTCGTATTCGCGTTAAAAAATTTAAGATTGAGTTGGGTGACGAAATTTGGATGTTTAGGAAATAAGTTGGTGCTACTAGTGAAATTCATATACTTGGTCATGCACAATTTGTTTATGGTACTTAAATAAAGGATAAAAAATTATTAATTGGTATTAATTAATTTTTAATACTACATTTCCCTTTAGCACGCTTGAAAACAGATTTGTCCTTGAACGTAGTTGAAAGTCCGGAAGTTCTTATCAGCATGGCCGGATGAGCTTCCGCTGATAATAATTTAACGTGGTGGGTATTGGGCTACCGTTGCGGCAACGCCTGAAGTTACCGAGAGTTGCCGCGGAGTTTGCGTTGCTAGTTTCGTCGCGTGCCTGTTTCGGACGTGCTTGTGAACCGAATCAGTGGTTCACATCCAGTATGCCACGTGGAGATACTATTCAAGATCTGGTTTCCATAATATTGGGAGTTCTAGTACTTATGTTGCTGAATATGGTAATGTATTTGTTAAGCAAGTTTCTCAAGCCCAAGGAAGTTATGCTTTGCTTTCGTTCCTAACGACCGGGGTGCCGGCCGACAAGTTAGTTATCAGGCGGTTATTGGCGAACTGACTTGCGAAATACTACTGGCCAGTGACGCCATTTTACTGGCGTGTGCGGCGGAATAAGAGGCTGGCCTTGTTTCGAGAACGTTCTAGTTCATGCTCTGTCATTCTACTTCACGATCTGTCATTTCATACCACCATCTTGTTTCTAGAATTTTCCAGTTCGCTTCATCTCTGCTGTTATAAGGCTCCTGCCTACCTGGAGCGCTCATTTCCGCGTTTGAGGCCCAGAAGCGCGGGAGCTATAAGGACGACACTGCCACGCGCATCAAGCGCGCCATCGCCGCTAAGCGCGAGGCTCTGAAATGACGTGCAGTATCGTAGTCGCACCGTGTGTACCTATGGGACTTACAGCGGTGACCCTATTCTTTTATTCCTGGAAAGTCTGTAGGAATGTGCGATGAAGGGCTCTTGAGTACTTCTGTAAGTATATCAAGCGTATATACTGAGCTACAGTTAGGGCCAGTGACTTTTCGCGTAAAAATCTGAGCACACAGCAGACTTCAATACTATATACACACCTCAGCTGTTGTTATACCTCCATTGGCTGCCGGTGCCGTGTCCGTCTTTGACCAAGCCACTCAGGACTGTGTAACTCCGACACTGAACCTTCGTGATTCGTGCCCAAACTGTTAACATGGGCCACAACATTTTTTAGCCAATCAAAGAAGCTGAACGACCTTACAGTGCTTTGGACTGTATCTTGTCTCGAAATCTTTTCGCGAAATATCACTGCCCCTAGCTACAGTGCTTTGTAAAAGCTGTTTCTAGCTGTTTGGTCTACTGTGAAACGCCGTTTCTAGCACGGGCGAGAGTTTGAAAGTACTCGGCAGCCCTCGTCTGAAGCATGTGTTCATTTCGAAGATCAGCACATTGGACGCGCATTCTATAGTTTCGTGGAGAAACGTGTATTTCATACATCCTACAACGCAGTTCAGGCGCCAGAGAGGCGGGAACCTTAAGTTGGTTGCCTAGTGCGGGAAAGGCCGAATGAAAGGATACGGTTGCACGTGTTAAATTATTTTAGGCGTATATCGACCACCTTACACGATATCGCTTTCAAACTGAAAACGCTTTGTGCATATTTTTCCGGGCTACATTGCTAGATAAAGATTAATTTTAAAATTTTAATAGCCTGAAAACTGCGGGTAAATTAATATTTATAGACTCAACAAAAGCACGAACTGTTATTAATTTACTAATACTTGCTATCTTGTAGCATGGTTCTTCTCTTGAAAAAGCACAAATTGTTCTTGTATGAAAGCGATACTGTAAAATAAATCTAGGAAACCCCACAAAATAATTTAACGTGTAAAAAAAACTGCCCTTTCGGTCGGCCGATGCTGCACTAAGCAACGTACTTAAGACTCGGCTTCAGCTCTTTTGCAGAAATTTCTCGTTTTCGTTTCGTAATTTCAGTTTCAATGTGATTATTGTTATTGTTTTATTATAGAAGATTTATATTTTTCGAATTGTTTGGTATTGCTGTGCTACTTGCTAGTTGTAAAAAGTCAAGGACATATTTATATTTTCTCAATATGTTTCTGCCTTTTTGCCACCAGCAAATGACACACGGTGAAAATTACAAAACAAATGTATTAAAAAAACTCATAAAATGTGAATTTTCTATAACGAAACATTTTCAATAATTTATTAAAAACTAAAATAATGCCATCAAACGAATAATTTCCGTATAATGGGCGAAACCTTGCCTTATGGGCATTGGAAACAANCTATAACGAAACATTTTCAATAATTTATTAAAAACTAAAATAATGCCATCAAACGAATAATTTCCGTATAATGGGCGAAACCTTGCCTTGTGGGCATTGGAAACAAAAACTCTTATTTTATATCTGTACCACATACTGTTCAACTTTTTGTTTTAATAAAACACATTCCTCGCCAAAAAATATTGAACGCATAGTTTTCGAATAAATAAATGTCAGAAACACAATTTTACTGTTTTTAGAAATCTACAAATATTGAAAACTAACTTACGTACCGAAATGATATAATATGCACTGAACAAAAAATGTCAACAACGACTCCAAGACATCTGCAAAATTCCGAAAATAAGGAAATTCTTGCGTTTATTTTATTTGTGACTGGCCTGCATTTTTTGTAACATAACTTTTGCTGAGCAAACCTTACATGAATTAAGACAGGACCTTTCAATTTCCCAGTTTAAATTTTCTGCAAGTAGTTTGGTTCATTTCATTTGAACATTACAAAATCAGTAAATATTTTGGCTTCGGCAAGTAAAAATCATTCGATCTTAAAAAAAATTTTATCTTAGGGAAAAGTTAGTTTCAGATAATGTCTACTAGTTGAACGTTACATGGTACAAATATATATCCCTGCATTTCCCCAGAAAGGGTACAGTTGTAAGGGTTGAAAATCACACACGCAACCTATGGCTGGCCATGTAAAATAAAAACGGTGGTACAAATATAAAATAACAGATTTTTTCTTCGTGGCCAACGCCTTTTAAGGATTCTGTGTCTATAGCTAGTCTGTTGTCTGCATTACCGTTCATCTAGTTCGCCTCCAATGCTGAATGACGAGCCATGTGCTGTCGTACTGCTGGAGTGTGCTATTACTAGAGACCTGAAGAATTCGCGGGTTCAACGACCTGCAGGCATGTCTGCACAGTCGTACGTACAAATATGCCGATATCAGCGGCACATTGGTTTTCTGCTGTCACAGAGGAAGGCGACGATTGGACCAGCGTCCTCCAGGAGGTGTCGAACACCGCGTGGACCGATGGCTAAGGGTATATAAACGCACGTGTTTTGAATTCTAGCTTGTCCCGAAATTAATCCGCAAACTGTTCAGGACTCTAGCTATTACTCGAGACCCGGAAATTTCCGGCATTCATTTGAGTACGAGTTAAACTTCAATGACACGTACATTTCAGTTTTTGTTTTCTATTGGAACACAGCTCGTAAGAGACGACCCTGGCGGCTTTCGGCCAATAAAAGAACCTGCGAAGGAAACGAGGGCCGAATTTCGTGCTACCTGGTCTGGGGTTCAACTGGAGCAACAGCCAATTAATAACTAGATGAGGCTCGAGCACACATATAGTGTCAGGGAGTCTAGCTGGTTGCCAAGTGAATCCGTGAAAATTTCCGGGTCCCTAGCTATTACTGATCCGCTTCTGCACCTTTAAATGTCTGCGGCCTGTAAAGTTCTGCGGCCTTCCCGATGCAGGCTCTGCTCTCCGCCTCGCGCGACAAGCCCGAGCACCAATGAAACTCGCGATAAATGGCGGGAGGCGAGTGTTTCCTACTGGAATCCGGACTAGGGCCGAGCCAAACACCACCTCGGCCGGGCCCTCCCACGTCCCGGCTTTCTCTCCTGAGAGTAGCGCAGGTGTTTTCACACAAAGCCACGTCATTTCCCGGCCCTACCTTCGTGACCAGAATGAAATCCCCTGCTCCTGGAACAAACGCGGCGCTCCCCAAGTCATACGTATCACCTGTTTCATCCCCCCCCCCCTTCCCGGCTCAGTGTGCTGTGCTAAACTCTTCAGACGTTTTAGCAACCGGAGATTTTTCTAAGCGTTCATTTGGGTAGTTTGGAAATCATATTGTAAAAATGCCGTTTCTTGCTCTTCCATAAAATTAGGGGCAGTAATATTTCGCGAAAAGATTTCGAGGCAAGATACAGTCCAGAGCACTGTAGGGTTGTCCAGCTTCTTTGATTGGCTAAAAAAATGTTCTGGCCCGTGTTAACCGTTTGCGTACGAATCACGAAGGTTCAGTGTCGGAGTTACTTAGTCCCGAGTGGCTTGGTCAAAGACGGACATGGCACCAGCAGCCAATGGAGGTATAACAACAGCTGAGGTGTGTATATAGTATTGAAGTCTACTGTGTGCTGCTATTTTTACGCGAAAAGTCACTGGCCCTACGCATAATGTAACGTAATCATTGACTTTGTGGCTAATATGATTTGTGGAATTTCCTATGCCTATTTGACAAGGATGGTTAACACCAATATCGACGAGCACGCAGTATGTTGTCTACTGGTTGCAAGAAGAATGATTAACCAATGTACAGTGCGTACCAAAAAATCACGTGATCGCAACACCTGAACACAGTGAGTAATTGTGTGGCCGAACAGATTAATCTTTAGAATAGTGGAATAGTTCCAGCAACGAGAAAGAAAACACTTTTTCCTAATGCGTTCAGATATAATTGTTAACCTTCTTCTTGAGAAATGTCTTCTATACACTGTGACTGCAAGGGTTAAATACAACAGTGACCTATATTGTCGAGTACGTTAAAAGCGTATTTAATCTACGAAGTATCATGTTTTTAGTCCCTGACAAGAGAGGAAATTTTTGTCTTTTAAGCGAATGTAGATTTTGGGTAAGTTTAGTTTTTAAGTCACTCACAGTCTTTTTTCGATAACAGATCCTCGGGAGACACGCAAATTTGTTTTCAAGCCCGATAACAACAAAAAATACACTAAGAAATTGTAGGCATTTTGTTGGTATTTCCTGCTTGGGAAACATCTCGCACGGAAGGGCGAGAGTGGCCAAGTTTTCACGGTAATCAGCTTATCTGTTTACACTGGCGCGTCTTTCTTTTTCGCCTTAAGCCTACGGCGTATCCAGAGGAGAACTTTGGAGAGATATAAGCACGACTCCAGCTTACTCTCTTCCGCCTCTTCCGCACTAAGTTACCACCCACCGTGCGGAACGCCGTTCCTTGCTGCATATTTCATGACCACCGCAGGTGGTGGAGCGAAAAAAAAGATAACATCAGAATATTAAAATACTCTTAACGGCCTGCGAAATTAACTGCACAGCGATTATTTTGTCTGCCGGTACCATGGCACTACGATAGCAGCGAAGCAAATTTTTCCTCTTAATAACAGAGACGTGTTCATTTAATATTTTTAGCGTTTATCACACCCAGTACTCTATAAATAAAGCTACCGCAACGGGAAGAATCCCTTCATATTAAACAAGAGGTTGTGGGGCCATTATGCNCAGTACTCTATAAATAAAGCTACCGCAACGGGAAGAATCCCTTCATATTAAACAAGAGGTTGTGGGGCCATTATGCAGCAAGTAACTGACACGTTTGCGGCAAAATTAGCAAGTAACCTGTTACTCGTTGTCCGCTAGTAAAAGAGGAATATGTATCGTAGATAATGTTACTGAAACTATAATTAATAACTGAATACCGTAGTATTATTTTAGTATTCCTCTACTTAATCTGTAATGGAATTTTTACCTCGTATTCTCTAACGGAAAGTAAAAGAATATTATTAACCTCAACACAAATTGAATAATAGAGATTGCATGAAAGAATTTTGGAAGAATTTGTTAGTTTAACTATAAATAACTGAAATTATAGTTTGAAACTACTGTATTTGTATATTTGTGTATTCTGCTCAACATTTTCTGCTTTGGCAATATTCGTATTTATTTCATCTCACCTTAATGTTTATATATTTTGTTTATTCCCAATTCACTTCTGTAAGCTTTATTTTCGGTATTCAATAATTAAAAATAATAGTTCTAACAATAAAAGCTGTAATTTTGGTTGTCCCATCGAAGAAATTCATCTTCGTGTTTACTTAGTATTCTGAACCTGAAACGACGTATTATATTTTACTGTAACGAGCAAGTAGATTATTACTTGTGAGCCCGTTTAGAAAGGCAGCCCTTTATAAATCCTAGTGGAAATATAGTACCGATATTGTCCGCTGTTAGTTAATTACCATTCATACAATCCCATCTGAGGGATATAAAACCAGCGACAGAGATTTTCGAACAATGCTAGAAGCATCTTCGGGAAAACATGAAACAATTTATGTTTTCAAGCGTACGTAAGGAGATAAAGGTTACTAGTTAGAATTACCTATCAATGAACATAAGAGCGCGGAATTTTTACAGAGTCATTTCAACAGTTGCTTCCACTGTATTTAATTAAGACTGTATAACACAAGTAATTGTAACTGGCTAACTTCAGTAGTGCTATAGTTATACAACGGTTATAACACACATGTGGAAAAAAACCCGGAATAATTTGAGAGCGTTATAAAAAGGCCTATAAACCCATGTTCATATTATATTATTACAAGTGATTACAACTGTCGGAAGAGCAAGTGAAAGCAGACAATGAGGAACAGCTTATTATACAAGCCATATTGCAACGTGTTGTCCGAAGAGGCCAAAGGATGGTTGAAGGTTATACTGAAAGAAAAGCAACAACAATTGAAGAGTTTAAATGCATCTTACTAAAGGTCCCACCAACCGACACGACTTTAGAGACGTGTAACAATAATTATTTACGTAAAATTCTGTTCATTATGATGTTTGAGGATTGAGATATTCAGTTCGAATTCAGCCAAATAATTGTTTTCAAAATACTAGTTTGTATTTGATTTCCTACTAAAGTTCATTCTCGCTTACCACCGACTTTTCTGAAGTCCTGCTAAAGTTCTACTTACAGGCTTTTCCTGCGTATATTGCAAGCAAACCTTAATCAAGTCCAGAAAATTACACCAACGGGACAACGCATCACATTCTTGCGCACTCACTTCAATAATATTCTGCATGGGAACTAATTTCCTGCAAGGCATAACCAACTCACCTGCTTTCTCTCTGGTTTTACTCACATAAATTAGAAATTAGGTATTATAATTTTGTTTATAAAATGTAAGTAAAAGTTAAATTTAACGAAAAATAATGCACTTTAATATAAAACGAAATTTAAAACGCTTGTGATACGAGAAATATTAAGGAAACAACCAAGTCCATCATACATGGGATAATTTTTCAAAAGTTTGATTTCAAAAGTGTGAAAATGCTGCGAATACTAAATGTTGCAGTTAAAAGTTTTGGGGAGTAATTTTGTGTACGATAAATCACGGGAGTTCACTTTAGGTTTGACATAATAATTACCGGCCCAGTTAACTGGAGAAACAGCTTCTATCGTATTTTCGCTCGTATCCCGACAGTGTGTTTAATACACCGAAGTCAGAATAAAATATTGTAAACGATATTGGAGAGCCCCAAAATAATATTTCAAGTATGCATGACAACTCGAAAATGTAATTACGTCCTCGTTTGGGGTAGGTTTTATTTACATACGTAGACGTGTTGGGGGCTCGTTTCACATTTTAGTCGAAAACCCAGATTTCAATTACTCTGCAACGCAGTTCAAGCGCAAGGCTTCAAGGGTTCCGTCGGTAGGACCTGGGTTTGCATCCGGGTCCAGTCATCCTGCTTTCAGTTTTCCATGGTTTCCCGGAATCACTCGAGGCGAATGCTGGGATGGTTTCGTAGTACATGCCAAGACCGGTTTCTTCCCCGTTCCTGCTTCTCTGAGCAACTTGCTCCGTATCTAATGACCTCGCTGGATTCCTTCCACTATCCTGCTTCTCTGAGCAACTTGCTCCGTCTCTAATGACCTCGCTGTTGACGAGACGTTAAGCCCAACTACCTAACTACCTTAAAGGATTCCGACTGCCTTGTGCTTGAACTTCGTTGCAGAGTGTTTGAAATACTGTTGTTTTTTTTTTTTTTTTACGAAACTATTAAACGTGCCCCCAGAATGTTAACCTACGAAAATGTATACTCCACATGAGGATGGAATGGTGCTTTAAAGTTACCCCCCATGCTGCAAATGTTATTTAGGAGACCTCCAATATACTTGAAAACTGCTTTTTCAGACTTCCGTATCTTAAAACATACAAGCCGGACACGAGTCAAACTACGATAGGAGCCTGTATTGAACTTTGCTACTGACTTCTCATCAATAAAATGATAGGTTCGCTGCTGAAAGTCCCGTAGGTAGACGCAGCACCACGAGAACACTGCACGTCAGTTCAGAGCCCTGCGCGTAGTGGCGATGGCGCTTTTATAGCGCGTGTCAATGTAACCCTTATAGCTCCCGCGCTTCTCGGCCGAAAATGAAAAAAATAAAAGGTGCAGGCAGGCGGACCCCTTAATGCGATACAAAAAACTGTACCAACTCGAATGGTCTGCAAACGACTTTAAAGACGACACGGGTTATCGCACTCGAAAGACAAGTTGACTTGCTACGATCTGTTGAGGACTCATCCTCGCTCTTCGTTTTACGCAAAGGCAGCGTCTAAAGCATTTCCCAGAGCCCATTGCGCAGAGAGCAGTGGAATACTAAAATCAGCTCCTGTTTGTGCTCCACCCTAATTGTTGTTTACCCATCCAGCGCGCGATGCCGCCTGTTAGCGACACATCAAAGCGCGTGCCTTGTTATTTCCCTTCCTCCCGGAAACCTTTCATAAACAACGTCGTTACTTTGAATGGCGTGTCTGCACCCGTGTGTAGACGGTAATAAAGATTTGAGGTAAGCAGCCACTAAGAAAAAATATTTTACGTGTGGCTTAACATCACCCCGACGGACGCAGTCGTTCAGGATGGCGCAAGTTTTCGGACAACCACGAGCGGGCTGAAGAATCGGACGAGACCTCTGTTAACTCTTTGGGGGGCTAGGCTCGAATCAAACGCCAGCGAAAATTTTTAAATATATCTTTGTCCTCGAAAACAAAACTCGTACGGATGTGTTGTTATTGATTTGCTAGAGTTTGATGGGACATTACAAGATGGCTTCATCGCGGCATCAGTAATTTTTCTACTTAATTTCTTTATTGCGTCTACTCAAGATACCACCGCTTATTGTAGATTATTTTACACAGTAAAGGACAGTCTATTGGGGTAACGCTTACTCGGTACTCCTCTGGCTTAATGACCAGACAATAGCGAGAGCTGTAAGTGGCTCAATTCTAGCTGGTTTTGATGGATCCCAGTAAATGTGAGCAGAATTTGTAGTGGCAAGGAACATCCCGACATTCGCCTGGACTGATTTCGGAAAAATCACGGTCAACCGAAAACAAGACGCTGAGCCGTTAGTCGAACCAGCATCCTCCCGAATGCGAGGCCAGTGTGTGACCAATGCGACACCTATCCGTCAACTGCAAAAAATNTAGTCGAACCAGCATCCTCCCGAATGCGAGGCCAGTGTGTGACCAATGCGACACCTATCCGTCAACTGCAAAAAAATATGTATTAAAAAATGCTGTAAGCAAACATTTTTGTATATTTAAACAGAATGGGTTAGGATTGGATTGGANTAGTCGAACCAGCATCCTCCCGAATGCGAGGCCAGTGTGTGACCAATGCGACACCTATCCGTCAACTGCAAAAAATATGTATTAAAAAATGCTGTAAGCAAACATTTTTGTATATTTAAACAGAATGGGTTAGGATTGGATTGGANAAAAAATATGTATTAAAAAATGCTGTAAGCAAACATTTTTGTATATTTAAACAGAATGGGTTAGGATTGGATTGGAAACGGCTTATAAACGTCCCCGGTGTTATGTCCAAAGGAATATCAAGGAACGGCTTCCAAACTAGCTTATGTCCTAGCTTAAACTAGCACCCGTGTCTTACCTAGGATTCGAACCCAGAAACTCCCGGACCGCAGACCGGCGGCGTACCAACCGACTGCGCCATGGGAGGTTGCTGATTTAAACATAAAAATATTTACAAAAACGTGTGATATTTTACGCAGTTTCTTTTCTGTATTATAGTGTTCTGATAGGAAACCGCGCTTAGGCATACGTCAAATCAATCACTTATCTCCTCCTTAAAATATTTACCCGACTGCCATGCGAATGAGTGCTTCTGTAAGACATACAGCTGCGCTAATGGCACATGTGCACAGATAATGTAATAGCTGCCTGGAATAAACGGGAGGATAATTGAACTACTGGTGTTCACTTGAAACAAACATAAATCCCAAAACTTTTATAAGCTTGCAAGAAAGTATCCCTTTCGTGTCATTATATATTTTCCATAANAAACAAACATAAATCCCAAAACTTTTATAAGCTTGCAAGAAAGTATCCCTTTCGTGTCATTATATATTTTCCATAATGATACTTTTAAAAAATGGATTAACTTTTCTATGAGTATTTAGCGTCTCTTGAACCCGATAAGCTATCATCGTGCTTTTGCTTTAAAATTTGGCATACAAAAAAAAAATTAAATTAATTTTTGTGTAACTACGTTTTATGGAAACAATCAATTTATCTTATACCCTTTGAAATATNAAAAAAAAATTAAATTAATTTTTGTGTAACTACGTTTTATGGAAACAATCAATTTATCTTATACCCTTTGAAATATATTGTTATTTTATCGCTTAGAAATTATAAAAATACAAATGGCTAAAACGTAATGTGTCACTTTTAAAATTCAGTCAAAGTAGAGAAAATATATTTTCACGAATTCCTCGATATCTCTCAAACCCGACGGGAGAGTGCGGTACTTTCTGCTTCATAAGATAACTTATGCACGTTCCTGAGAACAACTTTAAAATGCCAGATTACAATTCGAATTATCTAAATGGCGGGGCAAAAAGCCCTGTTTAATTTCGTTCTGCCCTGTACTAATTCAATTGCAGATTAAAATTCCCGGTGGACGAAGCCACGGGACAATTATATAATTTAATCAGCCCAAAAAAGAACCCTAGCGAAAAAATAGATTTAAAAAATTGACAAAAAACTACTTACTTTCCATATGAAGGACACAAAATTTTAAATGATGGGTTTACGAAGCCGAGCGTACAGCTAGTATTTCACAATACTCTTTTAACACCACATTTCACGAACGTTAATTTAATACAGTGCTAAACTACTCATTGTATACGAAATGTTTGACGGTTTTGTTCGGAATGACTGTAGTTACTGTCACTCCGAATTTGCATTAATTTGAACGAGCAAAAACAAGAAGCAAAAGAGTGACCATTCAGCAGAAACACAAAGGGCTAAAGGCCATTTATAACCAGCTACATTGGTATTTCACTCTTATTTGGCGACAATTTTTTTTAATGTGAACTTGACACCAAAATATTGTGTTTATTTCACCCCGCGTATCACTGTATAAATTAATATTTGCCACTTAGATTTTAGATGGAAAAAGATAACGCACGTCTTGACAGTGATGTGTTGCATCAGTTCCTCCATCCACCTCATATTTTTCCTCGTTCCTGTGAGAGGTTCATCACTTTTGATAAACTTACGAAATAAAACCATACACAACCTGATATACAGTAAATTATCAATACTATGTATGGGTTGAAAATTTCCGTTACAATGGAAGAAATTAACTGAAGTTATTTCTTCAGTGTACGCAAATACTCTTCCGGGCAATAAAAATAGCGCACACAGAAGATACTGAATCTTTATATAGATAGTGATACCGAGAAGTAATACACATGATCACAAAAACAGAGCAGATGGACCATTACATATGGATCTGAGGTAAGCCGACAGGTCATCTTCAATAATGCATCGCAGAGCTCTCGAACTGCGACACTCGCTGCAACACGGTCTGTCGTGGAGTCTAGCAGACGCCGGATGTTGTCCTGAAGCCGGACGGGATCAACGGTCGTCGGACGGTGTGTTCCGAACACCGGATACTGCAGCACAGCAGCAGCTAGCGTTTCAACTGGTCTCGCGCGCGCTCGAGTGACATGTCAGGATATGCGGACAGGCCAGGGTGGTATTTGGACATGACGGAGGCAATCCTGGGTGACCCGTGCCCTGTGCAGTCGGGAGTCAACATGCTGAAATCCCGGCCAGAAACGGGAGCAGATAGCAGGATCCCATCCACATACCGCTGGGCCCATGTTCCATGTAACAAGACGATAGCGGATTGGCTACCGTAGGCTGTGGCTCCCAAACGAAAATTGTCCTCCATTGGAAAGCGTCCCGCTCATTAGCGAGATGGGGATTGTGATGTTCACCAGAGCCCTCCATATACGAATGCGATGATGATGATTCCCCATTATTAGGGGCAGTGATATTTCGCGAAAAAATTTCGAGACAAGATACAGTCCAAAGCACTGTAGGGTCATCCAGCTTCTTTGATTGGCTAAAAAATGTTCTGGCCCGTGTTAACCGTTTGCGCACGAATCAGGAAGGTTCAGTGTCGGAGTTACTTAGTCCTGAGTGGCTTGGTCGAAGACTGACACGGCACCAGCAGCAAATGGAGGTATAACAACAGCTGAGGTGTGTGTATATAGTATTGAAGTCTACTGTGTGCTCAGATTTTTACGCGAAAAGTCACTGGTTCTGCCCATAATGAAAGGACACTCATCACTAAACATCCAAAATCTGCAGTATGCGGCGTTCCACATTGCTCTGGCCTGCACCACTGCAGACGTAACTGGGGTCTCATATTGACCTCCACAACGCGTCGAGAAATGGCTCGTGGGCACACAGGAGCCCCAACACTGGCCAATGTCGTGGCCCGGGTCACCAAGGGGATTCCTCCGCACCTAGCTCACGATCCGTTGATCCTCTCGACTGGTGGTCGACCTTCGTCCAACCTGAGTCGGTCCTCCGTGTGTGGGTGCCTGCACTGCCCCCAACAGCACTGGACAATATGGTCCGAACTATCTGCATGGTGGGCTGTACAGCGATACGACCACGCTGCGGCTCTCAACCCACTTGTGAGTCCTCTCAAAGTCCGTCAGTTGCATTGTGACGCTTTCAGTGCCTTTTCTCGTTTTTAAATGACCATGTTGAAATGTCTGCCTAGAGATCTCCAAGTTTGGAACGCACCCCGTTGCCGACTTAGTGACTTGCGTATTTTCGCAGTTGGTACTCCTATCTATCTGGCATTATGTTTAATAGTTTGCTGCTGTTGAGAGCAGCTGGAGACATTCGAGCAAAGGCAACGAGTCAGTTTTTCGTACGGCGTGCGTCCAATACGATTGAGTATTTTGATGTTTGCGCGAGCTGTTGTACCCGAGAGACCTTAAGCGGATTTCTGTGGAATAGTGGTGTTCTGCGATGGATGGTTGCTGGTATATCGCAAATTGTATGACTCGTGAAGGTGTTGTCAGCTGGGGTACAAGTGATTACCTTTCGTAGGCCGCACCTATTTGTGTCACTCCAAAAATTTTAATATTTATGATAGACAAGTCAGTGTCGGGGTGTATTACTAACGAAACCTCGGAACTAGAGTATGTTTCAACCAATCGATATGATGGGGTTTTCGCCGGAAATTATCCCGAGTATATCAAAAGGGAACACTGGTAGAAAACAACGGTGGAATGGGGCAGCGGTGGTGCAGCCGACTACGAATGTGTTTACTTTACACTCGGCCATTCTTCAGGGATGGTGACCTCTGCCTTAAGATGCGACGTTTCTCACCTCTGGTTTTGAGCCAGCTTTCGAGCAACGAGTTCTGTAGAGAAGAAAATAAGGAACCGTGCTGTATAGTTTGTTATTCTTTTTCTTCAATAACCCAGCTGTTAAACGATAGTTGATTTTTAGGCCCTGTTATTGAGAGGCGTGTCAAATATGTTAATTGTTTGTGCTGGCAGGGTATTAATTAACTGTGTTATTTAAAAAAAGATTGTAATTATTAATACTGCATATTGCAGTGCACAGTGATATTAAGCTTTTGTGGAAATAGATTATTAGTTTTCTTGGTACCTAGGAAGTATAAATTGTAATATTGTTGTTGAAAGTCTTTGAATAACACTGCATTTAGTAGTATAAATAATACATCTTTGATACGTCTGCCTTTTCCTTTTTAATGCTGCTAGTATGAATATATGGCTAGTCAATTTGTATGGGAGTTATGTATAAATCATGCCCCCCCCCCTTTATATGAGTATGGTGATTCAAAACCAAATAAAGTAAAAAGTGTATTCGTGGGCATTCTATGCCTTTGTGATATAGTAAACTTTATTTAAATATTTTTTTCTAGTTATATTTTAAGAGTGTTTCTGTACGGTACTGAATGGCGCACGGTTTTCGCAAGGTTCTTTGTAATTTTTGAAAAGATTTTTATTAAATCCTGGTTAATTGTCACTCATGTTGCTTATCTAACTGTTGCACATAATGATAAATCCTAATAGCAAAAAATACTGTAACTTCTCATGGGCTGTTGAGTCGAGCCTCTTTTGGAGCTTGTGAGACCCGTTACAGCATATAGCCACGTCTTTAGTGTATTCCCGGCATTCTTCTTCAAGCTGTACGCTTGCTTGGTAACGCGTGGAGTTTCTCTTGTTAATGCGGCTTCAACTACTCGCCAGTGTTTACGACCACTTGTCGGCGCTTTAAACTCCACTGCTGGGTGCACGGTAAAATGCAAACTCGCTAACCAGGGGGTCATGCACATACCAGCCCGTACCCTCGCTATTTCCATCGTTTCGTGACTGTCGCGTGGTTTATTCGTTGTACGCTAATTTTATCGTCCGGCAGTGTAATTTCCTCGAACTTACTTGCCTGAAGAGAACGCAACGTTTGCAAACCATTGACATCCAGATGAAAACCAATTATAATTTTGGGGAGAGGGCTGGGCTGTAGGGTGTCAGTAAATGCTGTTTCTTTTAAAATCTAAGCTTAAACTTTTGCCCATAGACTTGGAAAAATTTTGAGTTCAGTGACATTTATAGACAACGCTTTGCAGCCATTTATACCCTCATTAGAACTAGAGATCAAGAAATTTCACGAATTCACTTCAGAACGATCAAGACTTAAAACCGATATACATTTAACTATATGTTTTCGATTGGGCCGCAATTTGTAAGCCAAGCCAAAGACGCGTTTGATCCAACAAGTACCCTGCAAGAAAAGGAGGACTGAATCCCTTGCTGCCTGCCCAAGTGTAGAACTGGAGCATCTGCCAACCAACCACTAACTGAGACTTGAGTATTCTAAGGATTGTAGAGTTTAACTAATGCTCTCTCTCTCTCTCTCTCTTTGTATATATATATATATATATACACACACGCCAAAAGTTTCTCGATTGCTTACCGTCACTTTGAAGGCTTTGTTTGATTGGGCCGGCATTTTATTATATTATATTTTTATTGGCTCGAGTTTCTCTGGAATGTGTTAAATAACGCACGGGCTAGTTTCAAAGGTAACATAAACGTTCTGGTTCGTGCAATTCTAGCTTATCGCGAAATAAACCCATGGGTTTACATTTTTTTACAGTTTCGTCGTAAAATCCTCATTATTAGATACATGGGAAATTAACAGATTAATTTGTGAACAGGCGTGGATCAGATTGCAGCTTAATTTAACACGTGATAAAATGAGATTATTTATGAAACCAGGTACATTGTTAATAACGTAGTAGGCTTTAATAACGTATTTAGAAAAGCCTAACCATAAGTACTGGCACCTATTAGTAGCTTAAACTTCAAACACTTGTATGTTCGTATTCCTTTCAAAAATGGGCCACGTTTCGTTTACCTCGCCCTGCAAAATTCTGAGCCAGTAATAAAACACTAAAATAAGGAATAATAAATCGTCGGCAGCCAAATTTAGACCATACTTGGTATCTCACTGACGAAGCAGTTAGTGAACAAATTACCTTAATGAGAAGGAAAATCATTGTCCCTTATAAAAAATAAATATCGTAGAATGTATTATTAGTATTACTTTAAAAGAAACAAAATCGTTGTAAGGGAGTAGAGATATAATAAATCCTCATAATTTTCAGGTAATAATTACCAATAAGTATTATTAACTTAAGGTAAGCTACTTGTCTCATTCTTTTTTAATTTTTGGGGGGGTGAAATGGAAAGATTTGGGAGGCTCTTAACATCGAGGTCTTGAGAGCCGATGAAGCTTAAGTGAGTACGGAGTAGTGCTGGAATGCTAGGGCGGGATAAACGGGAGATCACCGAGAAAACCCGCCGACCAGCGGCATCGTCCGGCACTATTCCTACGTGCAAAAATCTGGGAACAACCCCCCGGTGAATCGAGCCCAATTTGCCCTAGGTGTAAGGGAGTAGGGAATTAGGGGGTGCCATGTTGTTAACCAACAGAAGTTTTTTACCCTTCGGTGTTTATCGGCTGTAATGACTTAAAAATCATGTGCGCATTAGAGGAACGCAAAATGTTGCATAGGTGTAATATTCACAGCCAAACAGTTCCCGAGAAAAAAAAGAACGTTTTAAAGCGCACCGTAATTTGACTGCCAGGTATGCGACATTAAAATCTTTAATGTTATTTACCAGCCAAATAATCACATATGCAAAATATTAAATTATGCTAACATTATTCACGAGTTTAATTCATCTGACGTAGGTTCCGATATTTTGCAGATATCTAGGGCCACCAGCTTTTTCGCGAAAATATTTCAAGACTGCTTGCACCCCAAAACACTGGAGCTCATATCCACTTTCGTGATTGGATGATTTTAACTGTCACGCAGTGCAGGTTTCTGCCCGCGAATCAAGGATATTCAGTGTCGGAGTTACCTAATTATGATCGGCCCAGTCAAGTAAGGAACTGTCTCCCAACGGCGGATGGGACTACAGCCCCCGGCCCTTGTCCCAGAACGAACTATTACTATCTACTCGTGTGAATATTTTCGCGGAAAACACGTGGTCCTACAATTAACTAATTTTAATTCCCAAATTTCAAGGACGTGCCTTTCCCTTAATAACCACGTTAGTTCGTAAGTCGTATTATGTTTTCTACCTCACTTTCCGTAACAAGTCATCTCACGCGGTGCGTACCTGGAATCCTGGACGATCCTGCGTAATCTAGGTGCGAAATCACAGAGGACATTATAATACACGAGTGGGAACTCCGCTTACAACGCAGACTCAAGTTTCACAGACCAACGAAAAGAAGTCCTTGGCCAGGGAAAATTTTTGAGGCCCCGCACGCCAATCAGTGCCTGGTAACCTACTTGCCAGACGGCAGCCCAGGCAATGGGGAACCTTTCGCACCATACGCTAGCCAATCATATTCGACGCCCATGCCCGGAGCCGCGAGCAACTTATCAGCTGGCGAGCTCGTCCAAATGAAAGGAACTGCCCCTGCCATTGCGTCTTTACGTGTTGGAAGTAGTCCGTGGTCGAATGATGGGAAAACATGGATAAAAAATGTGTGATCAGTTGGCTGTTGCATAGGATAGTAGTTGAATGGCTGCACCGAGGGAAATTTTTCGTTGAATCAAACAAAGTTTTTTTTTTTGGCGCAACCTGATTAACTGTTTGCGTGCGGTCAGTAAAATATTTTGTTTATAAAATCAAAGATATTCCGTTGTTCTTATTTGGTAGCCCCAAACTAAAATTTGGTTGGTGCATCATAAGATTTGTTTGGCTCTACGTACATCGAACAATTTCGATCGATAGTAGAGAAATTGGATGCCTGACCGTGATTCGAATCTTAGAGCGCTTGCGCACGAACCTCACGCCCTGGCAACGTCAACTCAAGTGACTACTAATGAAAGAGCAATTGTTTTTAGTACATACATTTCGAATACTGGAAAAATGTGCTTAAATAAAAAGTATTTCAAATTTAACAGCTCAACGTTTTAGTTTCCTGTTAAACTTGTTTGATTGTGAAGCGTCAATAAATGCACTAACAAACGCTATTACAGTCCTAACTGTCGCAATTAGCACAAACAAACTCTCGAGCATTATTTCAGAACGAATGCAATCAACAGAATGGCCAAACAAATCCATACAGCTGATTTAACTTTTTTTTTTTGTCAGTCTATATTCTTTTGGCTCAAAAACCGATGTTATCTTTACTCAATCATGTATTGTGTTTGAAGAACAAAATTAGTTTCGCTACATTTCGAGTTTTGTTTACTCAACAAAACATTTTGTTGGGGCAAATAAATCTATTTTTGGCCCTAAACGAACAAATGTTTTGTTGACTCGAACAGATATTTCTCTCGGCGTGCTGAGCCCATGTGCTCGTGTGGCGTGTCGAACAGCTAACGGAAGAGCGTGTTTATCTAGAGAGATCTCGAAAGCCAGCTTTACCTGTGTAGTGATCGGCGATCGATACGGCCTTTAACAGACCGGGGATGCAGCACTGGCTTGAAGAGTGGGGGTGAAAAGGAGAAGGGACGTGCGAAAGTATACCGAGGGGGGTTGAAAGGGTGAGATCAAATAGGTTTCTACGCTCTTGTCACGTGAAGCTATTTCCGCTCCCAATACCCTTGGATATTTTTTTTTTTACTCCTTCTTAGACTTTATTAACTTCCCACACCAGCTCTGCCTTCAAGGATATCGCGAAAGAGAAGTTTACAGTGATACTTGGCTAACTTTCTAGCCTCACAGTCTGAGGGCAGACGCTGGAAGTTCTTACCATGTTGGAAAATCGAATTTTATTGTGGTTTTTTTTTAACGCCCTCGCTTTCATGCCAGAAGGATAATCCGACGGCGGCTTAGAGCTGAACTAACCTGACTTAAACTTAAAGAAGACTCACACAGGCATGGCTTAGTCTGGGTTTGAATTTTTAAACCGTGAATTCCAGTGAGATCACCGAATGTCCACAATGGTAAGCATGTAGGTACCTTGTTGCAAAATTATTATCTAATATTTTTATCGCTACGAAAGTTGTGCGCTTGGCAAATCTCTGGACGTTACTGCCTCGGCAAACACTATACACCATATATACACATTTATGGGAAACTTAAATACGGGACTTTCCTATAGGTAGCATGGTATACGAATTCCTCCTGTTAAGATAGGTGGTTATATTGGACAACTCACACCCAGGAGTTTTCTATGAGAAGCATTACGTAGTACATTCAAGGTTACTTCCATCTTTCCTGAAACCCTGCTTAAGTTCTGCGTCCAAGATATTCCTCCGCCTCGTGCAAACAACGATTACAAAGTCAAGAAAATTACAGCAAAGGGACAACGCTCCGCATTCTTGCGCACTCAGTGTAATCATATTTTTTAAAAATAACTACTTCTTACTAGACATTACCAACATACTTAGGGGGTCGCGGTGGCGTAGTGGCTGGACTACTCGCCTCCCACCTAGGTGAACCAGGCTCGATTCCTAGCGGGGCCGCTCCCGGAATTTCGCTCGTGAGAATCGTGTCGGGCGACACGGAGGTCGCCGAGTTTTCTCGGGAAATTCCCATTTCCCCATGCCCTCTAATTCCAGTGATAATCCATACTCACCTCGCTTCAACCTCATGGGCTCTCAAGGCCTCGATGTTAAGAGCCGCCCAATTCTCTTCACTCACTCACCAACACATCTGTTTTTTCTTCCCGTTTTTATCAGCTTTAATTATAAGCTTATAGTTACAGTATAAGTAGGGCCAGTGAGTTTTCGCATAAAAATCGGAGCACACGGTAGACTTCAATACTAGATACAAACCTCAGCGGTTGTTATACCTCCATTGGCTGCTGGTGCCATGTCCGTCTTTGACCAAGCCACTCAGGACTAAGTAACTCCAACACTGAACCTTCGTGATTCGTTCGGAAACGGTTAACATGGGCAAGACTTTTTTTTAACGAATCAAAGAAGCTGAACGACCCTACAGTGCTTTGGACTGTATGTTGTCTCGAAATCTTTTCGCGAAATATCACTGCCCCTAAGTATAAATAAACGTTCAGTTTAACGAAGAATAAGATACTTTTGTGTTAACAGAAATATAAAACGCTTGTGATATGTAAAATATTTAGGAAACAACCAAACACGTCATAGGTGGGGTGATTTTTCAAAAGTTTGTTTCAAAAAAGTATGTAGAAACAATGAATAGACTATACAGAAGTTCCTCCTGCCAAGATAGATGGTTTTATTCAACGTTCACACTATCAAAGAGTTTCATGAGTAGAGGTACGTGAATTCCGCCAATTCTTGTGGCTGAAGGCTAGACTTTTCATTTCATCACCTGCTCGAGTCATGACCGTATATTCATTGACTGCTGTGCCATGGCGAGGGGCTCCTTTGTTTATTCGACTTAGTTGTACGCGATACGGTCGCGGCACAGAGTACTTAAGAATACAGAGATCCAACCACCCCAGCAACTGGTAATTCCAGCAGCACACTCCAGCAAAATGGCCTCACTGTTGAGAAAAAAATCGGAACGCTGTTCGCCAATCAGAGCCTAGTGACTTCCCTCCAAGCTGGCAGCGTAGCCAATAGAGAATATTTCGCGGTACGCAACAGCCAATCAGACACGAGGCACACTTGTAGAGGGTCGCCAGTTTCCAGAGCTTCGCGTAGCCAACGAGAAATGGTGCACCCACATCAAACGAACCCGTCATGTCATTTCACCTCTGTGTATCTATCTATTCTGTTCTCACGACATTTATTCCTGTTTATTATTGGCTTTGGGAGTTGTCCAGGACGAGTCCAAACGATCATTAATGAAACACACGTGCGTAGGCATGTTCTTCAAGTCTTACCTGACACCGAAATAATTTTCCCAATCCACGGACCTCAATACAGCTGACAACTCTATTCCTTGTGCAATCAAATACAAATGAAGATTCCTTCGAGCAACAAATCTTGCTGGAGTTAAACGTCAATTGTTACTTACAAAATATAGTAAGTGCAGCAAAGAATACATAATAAGCTGTAGCGGCTATAAAATCTGTTTCCAGAACGCAACCTTTAATATTTTGAGTATTTACCAGCCATTATTTTCTTCTTCGCGCTGACTGTTCTCTGAACAAGGATATTTGTTTCAGTGAATTCTACAATTAATGCTTTATTTTAAAGTTAATTTCAGCTACCAGCTCTAGTAAATTAATTTTACAATTTTCCCATGGTTCAGTCAGGAATACTATAGGCTTATAATATTTTTAGCCTTTTTTATCTTCGTAATATTTTACTACTACATTTCGAAGTCCTCGTGTAACTTTTTTTTTTTTTTTTTTCGAAGGTGTTGGTGCCAAGCTCGAATTAAATATTCACGGAAAACTTTGGCGTTTCTCTTAACATATTTTTTATTGACGATGTGGGTGTGTATTTTTTAATGGCCCCTTCCTTCCAGTAAAGTTTAAATATTTAACAAGCTTACGTTTTCCGAAAATGTTTTACTTCCTAAATGACAATTTACACCCAATTTCTCAACTTTTCCTTACTAATTATTGCTGTTTTAAAGATGTATTAATTCCGCCTTCCTTTATACGCAGTAAGAAACGAAGAACGAGCATTAATATAAACTCTCAGTGTAAGTCATCTACTGTTTTAGCTGAATTCCAGAAATTTGTAATTTTAATTTACTTCATGTAACTTATTATTTCAGCTCGTATTTAATTATGTTCTCCAGATACATGAAACAAAAATATATACGTATATTAACGAAATTTATGGCCATAATATTTTCCAGTTGTTTTTAACACAAGGGCGGTAAACAATAAACATAGTCCTGTTATATTAGAACTTGTCTCCCTGTCAACTAACTAATGAAATGACATAACCCAAATGTTGGTAAAAGTAATAACTGTTCAAGTAAGAAATAAAATACAATGTAACACTGAGGAAAAACTGATTTAAGTAAAATTACAGTTCTAATTGTTTTTGAATACACTATGTTACATTATGCAAGTTTAATTAAGTTCACATAACTAATCACAGTTTTGATCAAATTGAAATATTGCCACTCGTACAACAAATATGAAAACTAGAAATAAGATGACATTCGTGGAAAACGAAGTTATAGCTACCTACTGGAAATGGCATTCCGTGTGATACTGAAAATGGACGATACCTATAAGATGTACTTGTCTCAACTGTGGTACAACTCTGTGTTGAATGCTGAGCAAATCAGCGTAAGTGTAGGTAGTTCTTCCAAATTTGAAATACAAGCGAGCTGAAGCCTGTACTAGATAAATTACCCCATGATGTATTTATAGACACGCTTGTGGTTAAATCAGTTAACTTGCTGTTTTGTGTAGTGTTATTAGAACATATATGCTCGTTTCGCTTATGTAGTATTAACAGACAGTGTTTGTTTTCACTTCGCCTCTTTTATGAAATTTCTCTACAATTTTATTATAGGTTCTAGGGCGAACTTTTCCATGCCCGCTATGTATTAATATGAATGGAAATATTTTCCATTGTTTCGCACTGAACTAAAATGCCCCAGGGGCTGTAATTACCAACACATAATCGTTTATATTGCTAGTCGCGCAGAATAACAAGTTTAAATTGAAGCGCTGCGGGCTTGGCTGACTCAGCTTCCTATTGGATGCTCACAGATGTTGCGTCACACACCCAAACACGATGTTCAACTAAAAACAAGAGAGTTAACAGTACAGTATAAGCAGAACCAATTTTTTTTTTAATTCACCTCCTCCATATTTATTTGACAGTAAAATTGAAAATGTCATGATACCCTCACAGTGTAATTACGTTACACTCTGATGTAAAGGGACACTCGATTTTCGCGAAGTGTCTGTTTCTTTCTGTGGTGTATATTGAAAAATCACCCCGTGTATGACGGGCTTGGGGATTTATTATAGGCCCTATATGTGTGTGTGTGTGTGTGTGTGTGAGAGAGAGAGAGAGAGAGTTGAGTTGAGAGATTTTGGCGATTCTTAACAGTGAGGTCTTGAGAGCCGATGAGGGTGAAATGAGGTGAGGATGGAGCAGCGCCGGAATACAAAGGGTGTGAGGAACGGGATATCTTCGAGAAAACTCGTTGACCAGTGGCATCGTCCGGCATGATTCCCACATGCGAAAATCTGGAGTCACCCAGCCGGGGGCTTATTACATATGTCAATTCCAGTATCACAAGCGTTGTAGGTATACGCCCGTCAACATAAAAGTGTCTTTTTTTTTTAAATTGAACTTCTGCTTATATTTTATATGCAGACACTTAAATTTCTTTTATATTTATTACGAATAAAACGGAGAGAAAATACGTTTGTTGGCAATGCCTAGTAGGAAATACAGTAGTTCTCAAGCGAAATAGTATTAAAGTGAGTGCACGAATGCGGTGCGTCGTCCCTTTGGTGTAATTTTCTAGACTTAGTTAAGGTTTTTTTGCACGAGGCGGAGGAATAGCCTTGAAGTAGAACTTCAGCAGATCTTCGGAAAAGTTGGAAGAAAACACGAATGGGCTATAGTTGTAAGGAGGAGGAGCACTAGAGCTCATATCCGCGTTTCCGACAGGTCAATTACGACTGCCCGTGAATCACAGATTTGCATTACCGGAAAAACTTATTCTTGCTGGCCCGGTCAAGAACCACAATATTGCTGATAATGTTACTGGGCTTAATAGTGACCTCGTGAGTGCCGGTGAAAGTTAAATAAGGTTAACACTCACGCCACTGAAAAAAGTTGTGCCCGTAATGCAAGAAAAGCTTGTTACATCCAACAAAATACTTTGTTTGTGCAGAGGCAAAGAAATATAATGTTGAAACCAAATTATTTTGTTGTTGTTATTTGCTTGCCCCAAACAACGATTTCGTAGGCGCAACCAAATATTAGTTTGGCTCCACGTGTATTAAAAGAGTTTCGGTTAATATAAAAAAAAAATAACTGGAATACAAACCGAGGATCGAATCTAGATCGCTTTCGGCGGAGCGCTACGCCTTACCAGCATCAGATAAAGTGACTAGGGAATGATTTGAACTTTACAACGTGCGCAAATAAATATTCCAAATTTAATAGCTTTAATTTTTCGTTTCCCGTTGAACTTGTATCATCAGAATGTTTATACTGTTATTAAGCACCAATATATGCACTAACAAATACTGTTTCTACACTAATTTTCAGAAAAATGCCAACAAACACTCGAGCTGTATTCTCGAACGAAAGCGATCAAATGAGTAGCCAAAAAATATATATGCAGTTGTGTATTCTGTTAGAAGTATAAATTATTTTTGTTGCTTTTTAAGCTTTGTTTACTCAAGAAAATATTGTTTTTGGGGAAACTAAATATATTTTGGCCCTACACACAGAAGTGTTTTGTTGGCTGAAACTAAACTTTCTCTCAGTGCAGGAATCGTCGCTCCTAACAGGCTTTGTGCTAAACTGCTGTGTGTCCCGGTGAAGACGTGGACATGGACATTTTACTGGTTTTTGCACTTTGCTCATGTCCATCGTATACCAATATCCTTCCTGTCGAGAAAGACGGCTATATTCAACGTCCACCTATCAAGGAGTTCCGTGCGAAGACGGACACGACCTTCTCAAATTCTTTTGTTAAAAGCCTAGACTTTCCCAGCTCGTTACCGAACTCGGATCACGCCGCTGGTTTTTTTGCACCGGCTTCTGCCGCGGCGAGAGCAGAGAGTGCGTAATACTACTACAGAGGTGAAACACCCACTTGTTCCGCGAACTCCAGCAGCGTCACTGACCAGTAACACACGCCAATCAGCACCTCGCAACTTACTTGCCGGCCGGGCGGATCAGCCAGTGGGGGGACCTCTGCGCGACAGGCAGTGGCCAGTCAGACACGAAGGCCCGTCCCCGGAGCTTCGCGCAGCCAATTCAGAGAACGGGACCGTCGCCGTGCACTTGCTTGCTGTAAGCGGAGTGCCCACGCCCGGCTGTATCGACCGTGGGCGTTGTGCGGGGGCGGACGGCATCTGTTTGTGGGCGGTCGTGGGCAGCTACCACCTCGACTCGAGCACGCAGTTGAAGCCTCCCATCCGGTGCTTTATCAACTCCGCGACATGGCACGGCTAATAGCTTCCGGTTACGGCGAAATGCCGCAAAGCAGACTGTGGAAAAATATCTGTCCGGTATTTAAAAATAAACGTTTCATTTAATGCACATCCGAGAGGCATCGTGTGTGGGTGCGTGTGTTTCTCGGGATCAATTCGCGGTTACTTCCAACTTTTCTGAAAGCCTGTTAAATTTCAACTTCCGGGATATTCCTCCGCACTCGTGTAAATTGAGCTTAACCAAGTCCAGAAAATTACATCAGAGTGACACCGCACCGCGCTCGCGCGCATTCTATGTAATAATAATTTGCATGAGAACTATTTCTTACTAGGCATTGCCAACAGATCTATTTTCTCTGTTTTTATTCATGTTAATTATCAATGACTTATTATAATTTATAAATAAAATGTAAGTAAAAGTGCAATTTAACGAACAATAAGATACTTTTATGTCAACACAAGTATAAAATGCTTGTGACTCACTACACATTTAGGAAATACGGAAGTATGGGCCGATTTTGTAAATGTTCGCCATGCATTGTGCTAAAGGGGAATGTTTTGATGTGGGCTGCACCAGTAAAGCGCTGTATATAGGAGAGCATGGCCATTGACTGTCCGAGCGGATGCCGCCAATAGCGCGCGGTGATTGGCTGAGACGTAGCTCGACGCCATCTTGTCCCCAACCGAGCCACATTGTGTAATGCAGTTGCAATGGGAAAAACACGTCTTGCACGTCGAAATTGATAACTGTACCGAGTTATTGTACTTATGGGTGTAATACATGAGCTGAAAAAGGTGCACCATTTCACCAGCTACCTTCAGACGAAATAAATGGCGCGAGAAAATCAATTTGGCTACAAAAAATTCGAAGAAAAGATTGGGTACCAAAAAGCAGTACTGCTCTTTATTCAGCTAAGTATCAGAATAACCCATTAACTTGTTTTTAAGTGACTAGTGTATAGTGTATATCAATGTGCATGAGTTTTTATTTTATTTTAAGCTACATTTATCCTCTATCAAAAATGTTTTATTTTGCATATTAGCATATCATCTTAACGGCTTTGATGTTGCAGTAGCCAAGAAAGAATGTTTATTAAAGTAATTGTATACAGACAAATATAAAATATCTTAGTATCTTTGATACAGAAGACTGGGGGATATAATGCTTATACAATGAGAAGGGGCCTTTTACTTGCGTAAAATGAAAATGCTTGTGTATACCATGCAGAATAAATACAGAATTTGTTTGATGGTTTATCTGAGAGCTCTAATTTCTTCTCTGTATTTAACCCGTCGCCGATTTATTTTTACATCACGTCATGTTACAAACAAAACTTGGATTGCGTAATCACTGTGGCAAATTGACAGCTTTGCATTTCATCCAGGCCTAATGTCTCCATACAGTAACACAAAATAAATTAAAATTGTGAACTGGATTTTGCTGCAATTAAAACTGATATTCAGCAGGATTGCGGTATAACTTTACAATATTAAACAACATTGTTAAAACCTTTACATCAGTTCATGTATTATTATTTATTTTTATAATTGTAAAAAAAAACATTAATTTGACAAGAGAATATAATTTTCGTAACTTTGACAGAGGCTGGCTGAGTTTGTGGTACGTCTGTAAAAAATACATTTTTCTGTAGCGGCGATGCGTAGTGTTACGAATTAGCTTTCAGTCAATTCATACTGAAAGGGGCCATGGGATTAGGCAGAGCACAACATTATAAGATGGGGTTTATTGAATATAAGGATTATACAATAACTATTTACGTGACTATTGTTCGGGGGAGCTTAAATGGAATATCAAGATGTTAATTAATTATAATAAATTTTATTACCGCACGCTACCGCTATTACAATATAATTGTAAAGTCCCCACCTTGTCCATGTTGCCGGAGGCTGATTCTAGGAGGCGGTTAAAGAAGGCCGGACACACCCATCTCCACGTCTTCTTATTCTGCTGCCTCGATGACAAAAGTTGCCGCTCCCAGTGTTACTGTGGCCTATATCGGGTGCGTTGTTTAATATTTTCGGCCCCGTGTACTGGCCGGTGGAGGGGGTTTCTGCAACTTCCTTTTGCAACGTGTTACTGCAATCACGCTCGTGTCCTGGTTCAATGTTTGAAGGTGTGATCAGGCAGGCCGTCCAGCTAAGGCCTGATCACTTCACAACAGTAGTCAACAGGCACGACAAGTAAAACATTTCACTCCACTTCGTAAAAACTACTGAACTTACACAAAATATTTGTTTGCAGAACATTAAAATTTAATATTTTCTTGGGCTGCGGTAGTGTAAATATCGAATTTTCCTTGGAACTCACGATTTTAAGGGTAGTTTTTAACATTTCATATTCCAGCAGTTTTTTTCAGCAAAAATTAGTTGTGAGATTTTAATTTTTTTTTTTACATGCCAACCATAACGCGTGGATGAAATATAACAATTCCGTAGGAATCCCCACGATGTGTAGGACTAGTAAAAAAGATTTTTTGACGACTTTTTTTAAAAATGACTTTCGAGAACGGGCGAGTTGAGCGACGAATTGCGTTATCTCTTTCACTGCTGGCGTTGCGCTCCGCCCGTCCGGATGGGGACAAGATGGCAGCGACTGGTTAAATGGTAATACTCTCTATATACAGAGCTCCACGCACCAGGGCATGTCAGGCATTTAATGTGAAATGCCACCCTCTCTTGAATAGCGAATGACATTAAAAATATTTTGTTAACGATGAAAACGCTCGACAGATTTCGTCAGTCAAGAAAGATGGAAGCTTTGTCGTAAAAAAAAAAAAATGTATTATCTACTTCCAAAAATTTTAAAAGTGATGAAATTTTGAATTTTTAAAATTACGTATGTTAGTAATTTAACTGTACAAAAATTATATCACCAAAAGTGGTTTATAACAGAAAAATAATTCGTTATGCAAAATCTCCCCTCTTAAACTTTTTTTAATATTCTTTTAGACAAAGGGCACGGTTTTCTCTGATAATTTTTGCAATTTTAGTAAGAGTTACTATGCATATTTCAATGTTTTCAGTTGCATAGTTAACTTTGTGAGACTGTTAAAAATATTATGAGGACTGAGTTGGTTACCGAGTGATTGAGGATCCATATTTATTAGACTCTCCCACCGTTTTTAGCCTTTGTATATAATCCCCGGACGTAAAGACGAATTTTGACTTTTAAGTTAACAAGAAAATGTAATTAAGTATGGAGGGGGGAATACATACAAAACACTATACAAAAAAATATTTATTAATCTACCAGATATTGCCAGACATTTCTGAAAAGATTCAAGTTGGGACACAGAACGGTTTCGTGTTAAGCAGTGCTCTATTTTATTTTGTTTTGGAAGAACTAAGATGGTACTCTGATGTTTCAAGAAAGTTTAGCTTGAAAGACATAAATGTGCTCGGAATCTTGCTAATATATTTTTAAGGGTATGCGCAGGTTGTTATTATCGATTTACCTGGATAAAATGGTGTTTCGCCGAGAACAGTGCTGCAATGAACAACATAAAAAATATATATGTGAAAATCGAGTGATAGGAGGATAAAATGACTACTACGCTACACAGGCCTAATCATTTACATTTCACTCAACCAGCAAATGAAGAAATCGACTTCTCCAGTTATGATGCATAATTGTAAGTCTGTCTGTCCCTATTAATTCAGCATTGTAATGCGAATTCTCTATACTTACTGCCCTGTGCTTTTATGTAGTTGATCGTCACAGCTTACAAAATTTCAAGGACAGCAGGCCATTTCTGTTAAATCTCGAAGTCTATAATATTACCCACGCCATTTCCACGAAATAAATAAAATTTTAACTTGGCATCTTCCGTTTGTATCATTTTATATACAATGCTGCAGTTTGCTCCAGAATTACCTATTTCACCTCTAATTACATTCATTTAGAAATAGGTAGAAAGGCCTTCACAGCCTTTGCAAGAGCTGGTTCTTAGCTTATATAGTCAGTTCGTATGTGTATGCACGGGTTATTACGTTAACTACGATTTCCAACGTAAAATTAGGATTAGAAAATAACAATAAATTAAATCACGTTACGACAAACACGAACTTAGCAAAACGTTACTGTTTTTTTTTTTTTTTTTTTTTTTTTTTNCCGCGATTTTTCGCTGACTCTCGGTGTGCACGTTATATGACGCATCGTTTACTTCTGGTTAATTAGAAACTGACCCATCCCATACCAAGCCCGAGTGTTGGGCCAAATAACTGGTTTCACGTTCGTTCCAGCACACCGCGTCTTCCCAGCAGGAGGCAATAATTGGCAAAGTTGGCCGAGATCATCCTCTTTTGCAACGGGATACTGGTCCAGGAGGGGAGAGGGGAGTTTAATTAGGACAACTGAAACCCGAAGACCAGGCGAGTCCTGTAACGAACAAGGTAGCAAATTGCTTCCAGACCCTAGTGATCAAGTTAATACACTCCCACGACACTCACTAGTGACCCGTCTTCGGCCTGAGTTTCGTCTCATACAGAAGCTACTCGTGTCTGTTACCAGGCTGGTATAGTCTATTCAGAGTATCATCACAATTTTTTTTAAACAAACTTTTGAAAAATTACTTCATGTATGGTGCGTTTGGATGTTTCCTAAATACACTCTTAAGAAATTACTTTCGGACATTTACCGTGCCATTGTATACGCTTGGTGAGAAAACAGGAATAGTAATGTTTTCCCCTATACATTCATTGTAGCGTTCCTCCATTTGCTCAGGAAACAGTCAAATGCTTAAGAAAGTTACCAACTTTGTATAGTAGCGACGCTAAACATTCCTATATCTGCATCTGGATGTATAGTATTGTTACCATAGAGCGTGTAGGTTAAAAATTTCCATTACAGTTTAGGAAGTTTACCAGGACATTTTTGACAGTATATGTCATATGTGTCAAAGGCGTTTTATACCTGTGTTAACATAAAGGTATGCTGTTTTTGAATAAATTAAATTTTTACACATGTTATATTTATAAATTTTAATTTTTTTATTTACAATTACTATGAATAAAAACGGAGAGTAAAATGGTGTATTGGTAATACTTCATATGTAATAGTTATTACGTAAAATACTGTTTAATTGCCTGCGCACAAGAGCTGTGCGTTTGTCCCTTTGGTGTAATTATCTAGGCTCGGTTAAGTATTGTTTGCATGAGGAAGAGGTATAGCCTGAAAGTAGAACTTCAGCAGGGCTTCAGAGAAGTTGCAAGTAACCATGAATGGACTATAACGTGCTTCATTAATTATTAGACTATCACTGTTGCCTTTCTCTTAGCTGCCAGGTAATTATTAAATATACAGGATGATTAAAAAATCACGGGACAAACATTGAGGGGTGGTAGAGCTCACTAAAACAAACAATTATTGTATAGGAATATATGGGTGGAAGTGACGCGTTGAGGCACAAACACAAAAACATAACACATTAACGGAAACATGAAATGTTCATTAGCAGCATACGTAACGAGTGATTCCGTACAGAAAATGTTAAAACAGTTGCTGGAAATGCATCCACCAACAGTCACGCATGCTTGGCGACCTCTACATATGGCGTGATTGGCTGGCAATGGTGGCGTGCGTGAAATACCCGGTGTATTTGAATCTGTTCGCCAATCACACTCCACCGACGCTACCAAGCTAGCATTACTGTCGGCGGTAGCAATTTTGAGCAATTATTATAAACAGTGCTGTAAATAGGCATTTAGCGGCGACGTTGTAAATAAACAATGTGTTGGATTTCATGTGTTATTTTTGTGTTTGTGTCTCAACGCGTCACTCCCGCCCATATATTCCTATACAATAATTGTTTGTTTTAGTGAGCTCTACTACCCATCAATGTTTGTCCCATGATTTTAGAATCACCCTTTATATGTTAATGCGTATTCAAGGTCATTCGTAACAAAATTTTATTTTAAAAAATAAATGAAAACTTGAAAACCTGTTTTGTCTAGCTTTTTTTAAATTTTTAAATGTTAATACCTTTGTGAAATTCTTAGGGTATTTAAATAAAATGGTTCTGCTAACGATTTTAAAAGTATTTTTAAATTTTAAAATAGAACTTCTTACCAACAATCCACTTGTCCTCGGCCCTCCAGCTGTCAGACATTACCGCAAATAAACGACTGTCAACAAGTAAAAATAATGTTTCTATTGTGTTAGGTGCAGAATGAGCCAACAAAGTCATATCTTCAACACCTGAAGCCATGAACTGAGGCGTCTGGGAAGGATAATTACCCTGCCAATCGGTACTTCGCGGTATCGGCGGGTTCCTCTCCTCCGCAGTTTCGAAGTTCGTTGCAGCCCGGGCCACCCCCGCCGTCCTCGCCGAGGAGGTTTGTTGCAGCGAAACTCCCGGGCGCAGTCTCGCGGCTTCTGCGGCGCCTGTAACGAGGAGCTGTCAACGTCAGACGCTGCAGCTAAACCGCTCTCAGGCGGGGTTTGTCAAGTTGAGGGAACCTGCCGTCGGCGACGGCGAAGGACAGGCGAGTGTTTACTCCGCGGTCCGCTGAGCGACGGAACGGTAGAGAGACAAGAAAAAAA
Source organism: Clitarchus hookeri (assembly GCA_002778355.1). Classification (NCBI taxonomy): domain Eukaryota; kingdom Metazoa; phylum Arthropoda; class Insecta; order Phasmatodea; family Phasmatidae; genus Clitarchus; species Clitarchus hookeri. The sequence continues at coordinate 466,069 of NQII01001568.1, forward strand.
TCAGCCTGTGGCTGTTTCCGAGACAAGGCCGGGTTCAATTCCCGGTGGAGTCGCCCCCCGGATTTTTGCTTGTGGGAATCGTGCCGTACGATGCAGCTGGTAGCTGTGTTTTCTCAGGGACCTCCCGTTTCCCCCACCCTTGCATTCCGCCACTGCTCTATACTCGCCTCGCTTCACCCTCATCGGCTCTCAAGACCTCGATGTTAAGAGCAACCCAAATCTCTTCACTCACCCTACCAGCATATATTATAACGAGCGCACTGAGTAACACGCGCCCAGTAAAGTTGGTAACGATGCAGGTAAAGTAGTTCCATGTCTTAGCGTTGAATTAAAAGTGTTATGTAACCATTTGTGTAACTTAAATTATTATTTTCCCATTCCATTTTTTAATGCATTCAAGTGAAAAAATTAGCAGATTTGTAAAATGTATACTTTTCTATTAGTTTCACAGTTTCACTTGTCCGACGCATGAATTAAGTGATGAGGCCCACGCCAGAGTTAATTTTACATAACGCGGAAGAATACACAACGTGCATACAATCAGATTTCGTTAGGGCTTTCAAAAGTGTTCTTTTTACCGTGAACAACCTATATAAAATTTAATACTTAGCCTTTATGACATAAACGTTTACTTTATGTATAGAACCCTTGCTAGAATTCAGTGTTTTATCTTCTTATACATAATGCACTTCAGTAATACTTACACTCACATAGTAATCAGTTTTACATAGGAAATTACATAAAATTCTATATTTGAAATGTTTTCAACAATAAATTCTGTTATGTAGCTTCATTTAGGTCACATTTATCACATGGTGACTATTCGACAGCTGGTTCAAGATAACCTGCAGTGTGGAATTTATTCTGTCTGTCTTCTCCAGAAGTGTGTCCATTTTCCCTGGAATGGGTCCAGGCTGAGAGGCTGAGAGTCGTCGACCGCCTTTGTCGAGTAGGTGCTTCCTGATGTCCTCCAAGTCTTCCTTCATGTTCGCGAGGGCGTCCAGAAAGTTTCGTTCTTCGTGGGGCGTTACTTTAGGGGACGAGCCGTCGTCGGAGATGTTGCAAATCTTCTCGTAGACGTCCTTGAGGGTGTACTCGGTGTCGCTCCTCTTCTTATCGAGGACGTGGATCATGATCTCGTGCCTGAGGTCGGACGGCATCACGTCGGAGATGTCGCCGTCGGTCCTCCCGGGGTGGATCTGGTACACCTCCTTGACGTTCCTCAGCTTGACGACCTTCTCGGCGGCTCGCTTGGGGAGGCACCGCAGCGCCTTCTCGCTGTACAGGAAGTACTCGAGCATGCGCAGGAAGTCAACCTGCTTGCGCAGGCGCCCGATGAGCCCCTTGCTCTCCAGCTCGCTGATGTCGCTGACGGCGAGGCCGACCATGAGGTTCATGAGGACGACGCCGACGAGCAGCACGAAGAGGACGAAGACGAGGCGCGCGCACGCGTCCATGGAGTCGCCGAACATGTCCGAGTAGTCGAGCTCGCCCGTCATCATGACGACGACCTTGGCGACTGAGTGGAGGGGAGAGGTGAAGGGCGGCTCGCCGCGGAACAGGATCATGAAGCTGAGCGCGAAGCCGAGGAAGATGAGTGCGAACGTCAGCAGGACCTGCGGACACGTCGGCCACCCTCGTATTTCATTACTTCATAATGGACGTTCAAACACCAGGAATTCACTGAGAGAAATACTTAGTTTCAGATACGAAACATACGCTGTTGATAAATGTTCAACGCATTCTGTATAGCAAAGAGAAGAATTTCTTTCACATTGTTTGGTTTACACTTACAAAATTTTGTTTAATTTCAAACGTAAGTTTACGTTTATTTTTTATTAAATTTTTTCTGTGTTATTTTTATGACAATATTAATTTTTTTATAAAAAAAAAATCCTTCAGCTTCTTTTGTTTACAGTAAAGAAATGTAGCTGTGTACCACACACAAGGGTTTAATGATATTAAAAGTTTTCTTTCGTTCGTTATAGTTTTTAGCGCCAAACGAAACTATCTAAATGCTACGTTACCAATAACTAGATCATTTACATAATGGATGAACCTTCGAAATAGAGTACCGGGTTATCATTGCAATTAATATATTTATCAAATAAAAATTTTGCTTGTGGTAAACCTACTTTGTAGTGGTTCATATTTTACGATAAATTATTTTTCGGCAACAAAACATGTGTTGTAACAAATAAAGTGTGTTTAGAGTGTATTCAATTGAAAAATAAACATTTGTTTTCAATGGAAAATATTTTGCTCTCTCGTCTTATCTGCTCTTTCTCCAAATACATACTTTTGTTCTCTTTGAACCAAATATAGCATTAAAAATAATTTATTGAGCGTAACACTTGTACGTTGTAACCAAGTGTCATCGGGTAGAACAGCAAGAACATGGACAGATTGGACAGATGAACTAGAAAGATAGAGCACCGACCTTGAAGAACATGAGGACGTAGTAGCCGAATGTGAGCAGGTAGGACAGCAGGAACATGAAGGGCTGGCTTCATAAAGGTATTAAAAGAGATAAAGCAACAACCTTGCAGAGGTTGGAGGTGATCTTGAAGAACAACAATATGTAGAATCCAAGCATAGTCAGACCGGACAGCACAAACATGAAGAGCAAAGAGAGTGGGTGCTTGGACTGGAAGGGATAGAGCCCCCACCTTTCAGAGTTTGGTGGTGACCTTGAAGAACACCAAGACATAGAAGCTAAGGAAGATCAGGCTGAAGAGAGACAAGCATGATCAGGCTGGAGAGAGACAACACGAAAGACAAACACTGGACTGGAAGAGACAAAGTATCCACCTTGCAGAGGTTTTCGGTGACCTTGAAGAACATGAGAACAAAGTAGCCGAACGTGGGCAGGCGAGAGAGCAGGAACATGAACTCGGTCCAGGACAGGAGCACTGACACAGCAGCCACGTCCCTCCTCCAGCCCCGGTCGTCGTCGCGGTCGACGGAGGCGGTGATGGTGGCCAGCACGAAGCAGATCCACTTCAGCCACGACTCCAGCTCGGTCATGTAGAACTTGGGGAAGCAGACGGAGTGAGCCACTTCCTGCCACACAAGCATTTCCCATCATGTTATCCACTTGATACTTAGTATCCTTACCATATCACATAGTATTTAGTTATTTATATATTTTAGATAACTTCCTTCAGGGCATTATTGCCTGGGAGATTAGCATGCCAGCCTACCACCACGACGATTCAGGTTCGATTACCATCGGGGTCACATGTGAATGGTTCAATATATAAATTTGGGTTTCCCAGTACACTCACTTTTCCATCCCCTCCTGTATTTCGTCGCTGTTCTATCTTAGCATATAATTTCTTCTCGTTCTTTAGAAATGACAGTCCCACTCGGAAGCCCACCGACAGGTAGCAGATACCCCACCCATTTTGAATTTATTTTTATTTTCAGAAGGGACAACTGATTTTCACGAAAATATTTCACTAGTAGCAGTATTTCTAAACCTTTAAGCTCAGATCCACCTTCGTGACTGGATAATTTCAAGTTATAGTAATCAAATGCAGCCAATAACAAAATCACAAGTTCACATGCCAGCACAGGATATTGAAATTTAGCTTGCGTGGAATTCTTTGTGAAAATCAGATGTCCCTAATTAAGTCTATAACAGAATGATGCCTTGTTGGTCTGTTGGCCTGATCGGCTGGTACAGTTTTCTGGCCGGGTAAACCTTGACGGTTGGCCTGCTCCATTGATCTAGTCAGTTGGTCGGTCTTGTCAATTGGTATGTCCAGTCGTTGCTGATGACCGGGTGGTATGGCCAGCTGGTATGGTCCGTCGATATGGGTGGTCGGTCTGGTCTGCAGGAACAGTAGTTTTGAGTCATTAGAGGCCTGCATAATTCGCGTTATTTTTTAAGGACAGACTGAAGACCAAGTTACTGTACTCTTGAACAACTTCAGCCGTTGGCCAAAAATATGTTTGGCACGCCTCTGAGAACTCTTGAGCCAATAATATAAGTTCAGCGGTGGACTGGCCAATTTCTTTTGAGGAGATCAAGCGGATATGTGACGTTGATTACAGTGCAGCGGCCAATGAAATCAACAACTGTGGTCACGTGTTCATAAGGCTCTGGAGTCTATCATGTCACCGAAATATAACGCGAATTTTGCAGGTCGCTGACCATCTCATATGGTCTGTCTGTATGGCCACTCAGTATGGTTGGTCGGCCTGGTCATCTGGTACAGTAGTTATGAATGGTCAGTTTGCATGGTATTTTGGCACGGCCAGATAGTATGGTCAGTCCGTATGGTTAGTTGTGTACCTGCAAGAAGAACAAGCCGAGGAAGATGAAGGTCAGGGTTCTCCAAACGCCGACGCTGCCGGAGAAGAGAGGGCCCAAGTCCCGGTCGGGCAGCAGGTAGAGGTCGCAGCAGAGCGCCGTCAGGGCGAGCACGAACAGCAAGAAGTCGAGGAGGATGACGTAGAACATGGACATGAGCCGGCGCCACTTGAGGAACAGGAAGCTCTTGACCAAGGGGTGGAGCAGCAGCGTACGCTGGTGGTAGGTGTTGCCCGTGTTGACGAAGGCGTCCATCACCTTCATCTGTCCCACGTGGCGGCCGCTCGGCGTCAGCACGGAGAAGTTGAGGGTGACCTCGCAGAGCCGGTCGTCGGGAGGGTAATCGTTGATGGACAACGCGCCGTCCAGTACATCGCGGAGGAAAGGCACTGGCTGGGGCGTCTTCGTGAAGAGGTAGTCCATGGCTGTGGAGACTCTGCCCTCGCTCTCCTTCCCGGTGCCATGTAACAGTATCAACGTTTAGATATTGATAAATAAAATAATATTCAAACATTTCCATTAATATACCAGAGACATGCAAAATTGGCATTATTCTCAGATGTCGTGCTATATTTTGCATTTCTCTACATGCTCCAGCACATGTCATTTATTTATTGGCTGCCGCCAAGGCCGTAAGCTATTTCCATTGTGACTAAACTGCACATAATTTGAGCATATTGGTATAAAGTGTTCATCACTGACATAGATTTTCCCAGGGCGTGTCGAAAACGCATGGTCCAATGGAAAAAGCCATGCAAAAGTTCATGTGGTTTAAGTATACTCTGTCATCATATAGTACACGAATTTCGCAAATTTATAAATGGTACTATACACCTGCAAAATTCGTGTTATTATTCAGTGAAATGATAGACTTCGCTAGCCTTTACACAGTTAAGCCAACTTAGTGATTTCATTGGCAGCTAGCTTTCTGCCCTTTCAGTCACAGTCCGGGACTTTTTACAGGAAGTTGCTTCAATTGTCTGCACTGTACACAGTAGAAGACAGCGTCCAATGAGCCGAGTCCTTCACATGTAGGAGATAGCATTCGTTGTTGAGACTACATTCCCCAGTCTCACAGACAGCTGCTGCCTTTTACAGATTGCGCGAGAGTTTTTCGGCGACGCGATACACTGCGACCGTCGCACACTACCTGCCGTACGTCGAATTTACAATAGCGCGACGTTGTCATTGTGTTTATATGCGTTTACTGCCCTCTATCGTCGTAAGTGCAAACTAGAATAAACGAAACCCGGTTATGATTAGGGTAGTTTTCGACTTTTGTTTGTTTATTCATTTAAATGCTGGCGTTAAAGATGTGTTGTTTAACCAAAGTAAATAGAAAGAACATACCTTCAATTTTCTATGTAAACTTTGACAACTGGAAGAAAATAATTAACATCGGTTGTATGTAATTCTCTATATTTTTCCAACTTAGTATGGTCTAGTGGTATTTAAGTGATCACGAAATATTCTTTAACCAACGTATCTCCCAAGCCACTGAAACATTTATGATTGGATGACGCATTTCTGACTCGGTTTGGCACTTTGGAGACGATCATAAAGTGTTCAATCTTAGAGCGTCAAGATTTTTATTGGCCCAGAGAAATGAGGAATTGCAGGGTCACCTGTTTTTTGCGAAAAATTTTCAAGACTATTTTTACTACAAAACACATTAGTTCAGAACCAATAACGTTGTTGGATGATTTTAACTCGCACGCATTTTGAGTGTCTGCCAGCCAAACACAGGCATTCAATTTTGGAGTAACTTTTTCTGATTGGCCCAGCCAAGTTTTCTGTCACAGACACGTGGCCGATAAGCAAAAGAAAATTTAACCATTCGTTCATTGGCTGGTGTTCTCACAATGAGAACTTTACTCTGTTTACTGGGTTGTGCATGATTCTCTCGATATTTTTCTACATGTTTATTATTGGTTCACAGTTCTGCAAGGTGTGTTAGGAAACTAGTGGGCACAATCACAAAAGTAACAAGAAAGTACAGACGTTCAAAGGTTATAACACCATTTGAACTTGCAAAATTGTCTGGTCACTAATTATAATATGGCATTTTCTGGAGAAATTCAGCTTTAAGCGAAATTCGGGTGTCCCTTGTTATAAGATATTTTCTTACATGTCTAAGCCAATCAGTATTAAGTTACTTCGATACCGAACGTCTGTTATTAGCGGGCAGATATCTAACACGTGTAACAGTTGAAATAACCCAATCACGATTTTGGATTAAAGTAAAAGTGATTTGGAATACAATTAGAAGTGGAATCCTTTCACGAAATACAGGTCCCTTAGCGATGAATAATGATGATCGATTATGAAGGTTGATGATGCTTGGTGACGATAAATATGGCGATGATGACACTGAATGATAATGATTGGTGAATATACAGAGATGGTGTTCATTGTACTGAATGAAGATGAATAGTGGCCTTGAAGAGAGTGGTTATGATAATGGTTAGAGACCTGCAATATTCGCGTTATTATTTAACTACAGACTGAACTCCAAGTTATTGCGCGTTTGACCAACTTTGGCAATTTGCCAAAATATATATTTGGCACGCCTTGGAGGACACTTGAGCGGATAACATAAGTTCAGTGGTGGAGTGATATCAAGCAGCTACGTGACATTGGTTGCAGTGAAGCGGTCAATGAAACTACGAACTGTGGTCACTTGTTTATATATCGGGTCTTCAATTTCACCGAAAGATAAAGCGAATTTTGCAGTTTTCTTACAATGGCTGATGATGATTGGTAGAAACACCTGTTTTTCGCGAAAAGAGTCCACGACTAGTTGTACTCCAAAACAAGTTAGTTCATAACCAATATCGAAATGTCTTGTCACACAGACGAGCAGCCAATAGGCAAAGGAAATTTGCAAGCTTGCACGTAAGAAGTTGAGGTCTAGCTCGAGCACAGATCTTTTCGCGAAAGACTCTGACGATTGGCGACGGTGAAGATGGTGATCTTGATGATGAATGGTAATGAAGGTGATGGTGGTGGTGGCGGCGTAGAAGAGTGCGCACCTTGCAGTGGGCGGAGAGGTCGGCACCGGCCTGGATGAGAAGGCGGGCGCAGTCTCGGCTGCCGTTCCTACATGCGAGCAGCAGCGGCGTGCGTCCCTCCGCGTCCTCCAGCTCCAGCGCTCCAGACTTTTTCTCCAACAGGAGCTGCACGACGTCGGCGTGCCCGGCGGCCGCCGCCAGGTGCAGCGGGGTGTCAGCGCGCTGCTCGCCCGATTGCAGCGCTGCGTCACAGCCGGCCTCCAGCAGCAGCTCGCAGCAGCGCAGATTGCCGGAGCGGGCGGCCAGGTGGAGGGCTGTCTCCCCGGTGATCCCCAGCGGCGCGTTCAGCAGAGCAGGGTGCGCTGACTTCGCCCCCTGCCAACACAACAGTCGAGAGTGTGCGAGGGAGTTCCAGCTCTGCGTTCGGCAGCGTTACACACCACACAGCCTCAGGTTAAGACGGAATTGTTTGGCAGTACCCGATCTCTGATGCGTATGACGGACTCAAAATTCAAAGTTCTCGGTGGCGCCCTGCGAAACAAAAGAGCCGATCTAGCTTTTGTTTGCGGGAGTTAACGTACAGTAGAAATAAGCGCTCCTGGTATGACCTTTTAATAGGTATCGGCCACCAGGAGGGGAGGTTTGGTGAGGAAAGCGCCAGTTCCACCGGGAATTTTGATTATCAACGCAGAAGCTTATGCTTAATGATCCCTATTATTCTTATATTTTTTTCNAGTTCCACCGGGAATTTTGACTGGTGGCATGAATCTGTGTTAATGGACCTTGTGTCTCGACTGGGTATCGCTGAGCTGCTGGCTGGCAAGTAAGTTACCATGCTGTTATGGTGTGATCAGGCCTTAGCTGAACGGCTTGCCTGATCACACCTTCAAACATCAAACCTGGAAACGAGAGGGATTGTAACTCCACCAATTGGTCGTCAACCCTTGAGAAAGAAGACAGTTGCATAAATCCCCCTCCGCCGGTCTCTGAACGGGGCACAGAACCACGCGCTTGATATAGGCCGGCGTAACACCCGGAACAGCGTCTTTTCGTCTTTTGTCCTTTGGGCGTCGACCCGACCAGCGAAGCAGACCAGGAAGATGGGTGTGGCCGGCCGTCGTTAACCATCTCATAGAATCAGCCTCCGGCAACATTAACAAGGTGATGACTTTCCAGTTCGGTTTAAATAAAATGGCGTGAATTAAATGTAATGAATAATCATCTTGGTATTCAATTTAAAGATCCCCCGATCAATAGTAATTTAAATAGCAACTGTATAATCTTCATGTAATAAAACTCATCTTATACTGTTGTGCTCTACCGAATCGTGAGATATTATTGAGCTACGCCCCTAGCAACTTTCAAGTACGAATTGGCTGAAAAGCTAGTTTGTAACAATGCGCTGATTAGCGAACGGCGTCCCCACATGTTGCTGGCTAGTAGCGCCATATTACTGGCGTGTGTGGCTGGAGTTCGCGGAAAAAGCTGCTATCTCTCTTCTGCATTCTTAAGTACTTCGTGCTCCGGTTTAGAGCCTGTTTAGTTTTTCAAGTGTCTGCAAAACTATCACGGCAGCAATTAGGTAGTTTGTATCTGGGATATTCGTGAGCTTCATAAAAATGTTACATCGGATTTGCGGACAAAACGTGTCCCGTTAACAAAACACGGGTGTATGACCATGTCGAGGGACACGACCATTTGATTTACGTGAACACTTCTGCGTAAGCGGGTGTTATTTTCTCTATGATATGAGACGACTTTATTGCTCAAATCGAGAGGTCTAGACGAGATACTTGGTTCGGGGCTCCAAAATCGTTCCGATAACACATCGTAGTCGCGAGACATACTGGAAGGAAATTTTCGCCCAAGCGCTATATTGCCGCTAGTTGTCGCGAGCCCCCACCCGCACCTTGCGAATGCGCGGCGCCAACTCAAACTCATGCTCGCATTGTGGCCGTGTACCCAGTCGAATGAGACAACATTTATTTCCATCATGTAGATAGTCACGAAGTTATGATGTCAGAGTGGACCATCCCGCCAACGTTGCCTCACCGCTTCCGTCCTGGTGTAACCCGTTCTCGGTTACTTCCAACTTCTCTGAAGTCCTGCTAAAGTTCTAAATACAGGATATCCATCCACCTAAAACAAACAAAGCTTAGAAATACACACCATGGCCAACGCACCGCATTCGTGCGCACTCAGATTTAGTATTTCCAGAAGAACTATTTATTACCGGGCGTTACCAACGCACCTATTTTCAAAACGTTTTTGTTCGTATTATTTATAAATTGATATTATATTTTAGAGGAAAAATATACGTAACATTTCAATTTAAACCAAAATAATGGATTTTTATGTTAAAACAAATATAAAACGTTTGTGAAACATGGCGTATTTAGGAAGCAACCAAATAAATCATACATAGAATGGGGGGTTTTTTTTTACAGTGTTAAGATACCGCGAATAGACTATACCTAGGGCCAGTGACTTTTCGCGTAAAAATCGGAGCACACAGTAGACTTCAATACTATACACACACCTCAGCTGTTGTTATGCCTCCATCGGCTTCTGGTGCCGTGTCCGTCTTTGACCAAGCCACTCAGGACTAAGTAACTCCGACACTGAACCTTCGTGATTCGTGGGCAAACGGTTGACACGGGCCAGAACATTTTTTTAACCAATCAAAGAAGATGAACGACCCTACAGTGCTTTGGACTTTATCTTGTCTCGAAATCTTTTCGCGAAATATCACTGCCCCTAACTACACCCCATGCGTCGGTCTGATTTTAAAGACGTCGTTCACGTCGAACGGAAGAAGTGGAACAGTGCGAAGCGAAGAAGCAGTGCAAACCTCGCGAGCCGCGACGAGCGGGGAGAAGCACGCACCTGGAGCAGTTCTTGCAGGATGTCCGGCTCGTTGTACTTGGCCGCGCGGTGCAGGACCGTCGAGTTGTCGGCGATGACCTTGGAGACGTCGGCGCCTTCCTGCAGCAGCAGCTTCACGCACGGTAGGCTGTTGCTCTCCACGGCGAGCGCCAGGGGAGTGTCCCCCGTGTTGTCGGGGATGTTGAGAGTCTGCGGGGAGGACGTCGGCAATGAAAGTACAGTAGGCTACTGTGCTAAGTGGAGGGGATATGTCGCATCTTATAATTGTGACTAAGATAGAGTGTTTTTGATATCGATGGTAATTGTGATTTACCGTTATTAAGTGTAGTGGTGATGAAATGAATTAGAGTTATTGTTATTACTGTTATTACTGTTATGATTTATATGATTGATGTATTGTAAGATGCTCGTGTGTATGCTCGTATTTATGTGCAGGGGTTGATGTATATGTATGGATACGAATGTAGATGTAAACAAATGAGGTAATGGGTAAAAAAGGACAGTGGTTTGGACAGGACAAATAGAAGTTTAAAACAAAACTTAAAACACTAGAATGGAATCCTCGGAAGGCCTATAGGCTAAGTGAGGTAAATGGTAGTAGTAGTTGTTGTGCTACTGAGGGCCGGGACACCCGAATTCCGCGACAAGATTCCCGCACAAGCTGTTTAAGGGCACTCCAGCAATTTTCGTTTGCGTATTGACGGCGTGTCTCTGTGACAAGACATTACTTGACCAGCCAATCAGAATTAAGTTACTCCGATACTGTCCGTCTATGATTCGCGGGCAGACACATAATACGCGTAACACCTAGTTCACCCAATCAAGAAAGTGGATCTGAGCTTAAGTGTTTTGAAATACATCTTTTTAGTGAAATATTTTTGCGAAATTCGGGTGTCCCTAATTAAGGGGAATCCCTAGGGACGTCTGTTTTTTTTTTAATTTATTTCGCACTTGAATTCGTAAGTTAACGTTTTTTCCCCATTTAATTAACCTTGCTTATGAATTTTGCAGTGCCAAACACAGTTGCATTTTTACTATTTGATCTTGCAAACACCGTGGGAGTTACGAAATAAGGACAGTACTTAAAATTTTGACTAGGGAAATTATACTACAAAAATTTTAACCAAACAAGGACTTTTACATGCAAATAAATAAAATTTCTCCGTTTACCGAAAAGTTACCTCTTTGGAACACCAGCGCACCTGGCGGTGCAAATTTTCCTTACGCCAAACTCCCCCATAAGGAATTTAGTTTTGTATAAACAGCCTTAGTACGATCGAAGATTCACATATAGATGTGGGATGTATGTCACGGACTGTTTCTCTGTCACAGATATATTTTTGTCACTCTCGCTGCAGTGGCCTGTACTCTGACGTCACGGTCACGATGTCACGAAACATACTGCCAGGTCACGCTCACAAAGTCACAGTTACAATCACGATCTGAACAGCTACTGCTATACAGAAGTGAAAAAATTACGTGTCAAGGCGACTTAGCACATTTGCATTTGTCACAAACAAAGGTGAAATGTTTTATATAACAGAAAATATCTATATGCGTAATATTTAAACTATTAATTTTAAAAATATGATCTATACCAATCGGTTTTTACTATAGCAGTCACTTTTAGTACCACTGTTATTTTCAATACTGTTATAAAATTACAAAAATCATTAAGTGATGGAGGTGGGTTGTGGTAATAACTATGCAAAATGTATCAAGTTGAATTGGGTTGAGTGAAAGTATTTTTGGTATGCGTTGGGAGAATAAAATATTTTGTTAACGATTAGGAACAATGCAGAGTGGCAAAAATTTACTGCAACAGGCAATTCATTTGCTAACTGGAATTTGTAAAATATTTTCATTTAATAAACGGCTATCCTGGGCGATTCCACAATCACGAAAGCGATTAAAATCATTACATTAGAAGAATATTTTAAACTTTTATGAGAATATTATTTAGTTTGATGTTATATGAACTTTAAAATATTTTCAAAGAGATAACTGAGATTAAACATAATTAACAGAAACGAAAAAAATTGAACCTTTAAAATACAAATGTCACAGCACGGAAAATGCCATGCCAAACATAATTTATTTCTATTAATTTGTGTTTCCCGTGACATATTGTATAATTTATGATAGATTTTAAGCGCTGTTTACTTGGTCTAACTAAATTAAAATCGTTCTTAAACATATTCTAGTTTGAATGTTAAGAAAGAAACACGTTTTCTATGTACGACCATGTGTCACCGTCACCAGTCACGCTAACGAAAGGTCACAGTGTTTGGTCACGAGTATTTTTCTTGTGAATCTGCTCGGCTCGCAATTTATAAATTAAGCGTTTGCTTAAGAATTATTATATAGAAACCTACATAAGAACTCATTGTGGGTTGTATAACACGCGGTTAATTCACAATAGACTCAAGCAGCTCTTGTGCGACGTTAGGTTTCACTTAAATTTAATAGGAATCATTGTATTTTATATCGAAAGTAAAGGTTTTGGGACTGCAACCAATCTGAACAGAGCAGCCGGTGTTATCAACCCAAAGTAAACAGGAAAGGTACGTAAGTTTTTATTTGCTGGACATAAGAATCCCTGTGTGAATTGTGAATCGTAGATCCAGACGACGTGCTTTTGTGTTCGAGAAATATGGTTGCAGCATGATTTTTAGGTAATATTTTTTCCCCCAGTTGTAAAACTGGGGGTCGCAGTAGCTAAATCGTTCGCTTCCCGCCAAAGCGAAACAGGTTTGATTCCCGGCGGGGTCTCTCCCGGATTTTCGCACGTGGGAATCGTGCCGGATGATACCGCTGGTCGGTGTGGGTTTTCTTGGGGATCTCTCGTTACCCCCGCCCTTACATTTCGGTGGTGCTCCATACTCACCTCGTTTCACCCTCATCGGCTCTTAAGAGCTCGGTGTTAGAGCTCCCACCTACCTGGCTCTAGAGCTGCGTTTCAGTGTGTTTGAAATACACTGTATTCAACGAAACTACTTGCGCGTCCAATGTGCTGATCTACGAAAATAATAATAATAATGGCGTGTGGGGAGTGCACCCAGGGTAAGGCAACACCCTCCGAGTGACGGGCTTTCCAGCTGAGACTCGTAGGTGACCGTCATCCCCGGGCATGACATAAATGAGACCCTAGAATGGAGTGGCGCTGGAATGCAAGGGCGGGGGAAACGAGAGTACCCCGAGGAAACCCACCGGCAAGTGGCATCGTCCAGCACGATTCCCACATGCGAAAATCCGGGAGTGAGCCCGCCGGGGATCGAACCCGGATCGCCGTGGTGGGAAGCGAGCGCCCTGGCCACTACGTCACCACTGCCCCGATCTACGAAAAGAACACACATCTCAGATAAAGGCTGTTGATTGCTTTCAAGGCTTCACACCCATTAGAAACACCATTTCAGAGTGCTCCAAAATAGGCTAAAAAAAACGGGGTTTTCAAAGCGTTGTAACTCACAATATGCGCGTCAGATTCATACAAACTACTTACGGGACCTGCATTGAACCGTCCTACGGATTTTACATCAGTAAAATAATAGGGTCAGCTCTGAAAGTCCAATAGATACACACAGTGTGACTAGAACACTGCACGCCAGTTGAGAGCCTTGCGATTAGCGGCGGTGCGGCACTTGATGCGCGTGGCAGTGTCGCCCTTATTGCCCTCGCGCTTCTTAACATCGAGTTTGATTGAGGACCTACTCACGGAGATGTCGACGTCTTCCATGACGACGAACTCTTGTAGTATGTCGGGGCGGTTCTTCTCGGCGGCGATGTGCACCGCCGTCAGACCCATCTTCTTGTCCCTGACGGAGACGTCGGCCCCGGCCTCCAGCAGGATGCAGGCGCCTTCCAGCCACCCCGAGTACACCGCCAGGTGCAGAGCCGTCTGCCCCTCGATGTCGAACACGTCCACGATCGACGCATCGTTGCTCTCGTATGCCTGCGTGCCATAAACAAGAGGACTGGAAAAATTTCGTGAATTCATTTCAGGACAAGTTAGGGCTTCAAGCTTGTGTGTATTACTGTCACGTTTGCAATTGGATCACGTTTTGTTAGACACGCACAGCTGAACTCACAGCCAATAACTAGGGCCAATGACTTTTCGCGTAATAATTGGAGCGCACAGAAGAATTCAATACTATATACACAACTCAGCTGTTGTTATACCTCCATTGGCTGCTGGTGCCGTGTCGGTCTTTGACCAAGCCACTCAGGCCTAAGTAACTCCGACACTGAACCTTCGTGATTCGTGAGCAAACTGTTGACACGCGCCAGAACATTTTTTAGCCAGTCAACGAAGCTGGACGACTCTACAGTGCTTTGGACTGTATCTTGTCTCGAAGTCTTTTCGCGAAATATCACTGCCCCTACCAATAACAGACCTACAAAGAAACAAGCAACGAACTCCACGCCGCCTGGTCTGAGGTAAAACTGGTTACGTACCAGGACAGCAGCCAAGGAACAGAAAGCTGAGGCTCGAAAATACATACGACCGTGGAGTCTTGCCTACACGTGGTTTAAAACGCAAAAAAAATTTTCTGTCCCTACACAAAGTAAATAAGTACACAGAGACGAAATTACGTGGCTGTTCCTATGATGTTGGCGTGCCCATTCTCTGATTAGCTGCTAAAGCTCAGGTAATGGGCCTTGTGTCTGACAGGCTCCCGCATGTTGCGGAAGGTTCCCTACTGGCTGAGCTGCCGGTCGGCAAGCCGGGCGCTGATGGGCGAACGGCGTTCCGACATGTTGCCGGTTAGTGACGTCATTTTGGTGGCATGTTTCAACTGTTTTCACTCATGTATTCTGTGATATGACGTTGCCTGATCTCAACACAATTTTTTATCAAACTAACTACTTGCATTTTATTGTTTCGCCTTCAACCTCCACTCTTTTAACACGAGTGGACCAAAGTAAAGGCGTAATTCCCTGTGTTTTTTCACTCTGTTGTGTTGAATTTCTGAGGTAACCCATGACTTTTTTGTGTTAACTGAGCTCTTTACACGTACGTAGCGTTGTTTTAAAGTCAGCTTGCAATCATCGCAACTACTGTGTACTGACTATGTAAGCACCTTTTCAACGTCAAAGTCTTTTCATACCCGACAATGACTTCTACGTACTGTAGTTTTTTCCAGAGGCAAACATTAGTTTAGGCAGGTCATTATTATTCTTTAAATTCTCTTCAACTCGTGACAAATGCCCGGACAAGACAATAACTTCTCCTATACCGCTACTGTTTTTTCACGTCACTGTAAAAACAATGACACAAACGCCTACCATTTGTGCAAAAATCACTTCACTAGGACCATTCATTTTGTCACTATAATAACATTCTTCGTGTAGTGTACAGTAGGTCCTAAAAAGCAGAAAAAGTTAAACAGTCCACATTAAAAAGAAATCAGTCCACATGTGTTATGGTAATTTTTACTGGTATTGAACACCTTAACCATCTGTAGGGACACCTGAATTTCGCGAAAAGGTTTACGCAAGTGCTAGATTTTAATAATATATGTGCAAACAAGATGTTTTCATTTCCATATTGGCGGCATGTCTTTTTGAGAAGAGACTTTCTTACTTTAAGGGCTAATTACAATTAGGTAACTCGAATACTGTGCGTCTGTGATCCACGGGTAGACACCTAAGAGTGGTATCACCTAGATCATCCAATAAAGAAAGGGGATCAGAGCGGAATTTTGAGGAATACAACTGGTCGAGAAATATTTTCCGCGAAATTAGGGTGTCCCTAATCGTCTTCTTCAGTTTGGACACTTATGTTTGGAACATTCATTATAAATAAAGAACGTTCTTTTCACAGAGTAATTGAGAATACAGAGGTTAAATAGCCGCTTATTCCGCGAACTCCAACGGCACACAGGGGCCGCAGTGGCTGAGCGGTTAGATTACCCGCCTCCCACCAAGGTGAACCAGGTTCAATCCCCGGCCGGGTCACTCCGGATTTTCGCAAGTGGGAATCGTGCCGGACGATGCCGCTGGTCGGCGGGGTTTCTCGGAGATCTCCCGTTTCCTCTCGCCCTTGCATTCCGGCTCTGCTCCATACTCACCTGAATCACCCTCATCGGCTCTGAAGACCTCGTCGTTAAGGGCCAGCCAAAACTCTCCACTCCATTCCACAGGCACACGCCAGCAATGTGGCGGCACTAGCCAGCATCATGTCGGAACTCCTTCCGCCAATCAGCGCCTGGCAACTTACTTACCAACCGGCAGCTCAGCCAGTAGGGAACCTTCCGCAACACGCGGGAGCCAGTTAGACGCAATGCCAGTTCCTACACTCTAAGAAATAATTTGCAAATTCGCCATATCAGTGTATATGTATATTGGGAAAGCGCAAATCGTAAAGGCATTTCCCCTACATCCACGGTAGCGTTCCTACATTTGCTCAGGAAACAGTCAAATGCGTGGGGCGTTTCGTAACTACGTATAGTGGTGATGTTAAACGTTCCCCTCATTTGCAGTTTTTATGAAGTAATATTTCCACACAATGAATGAGTTAAATAAGTCCAATACAGTTGAGGAAGTTAACGGGAAAATTTTTTTTTACAGCGTAGAAGGAACCGTCTTGGTGTACTTTTCTACTATAATAATAATGGCGTGTGGGGAGTGCACCCAGGGCAAGGCAACACCCTCCGAGTGACGGTCTTTCCAGCTGGGACCCGTAGGTGACCGTCATCCCCGAGCATGACAGAGGTGAGACCCTAGAATGGAGCGGCGCTGGAGTGCAAGGGCAGGGGAAGCGGGAGTACCCCGAGAAAACCCGCCGGCAAGAGGCATTGCCCAGCACGATTCCCACATGCGAAAATCCGGGAGTGAACCCGCCAGCAATCGAGCCCGGATCGCCGTGGTGGGAGGCGAGCGCCCTGGCCACTACGCCACCGCAGCCTCACTTTTCTACTGTGCGGCGACGTGTAGAAACGGGCACCTTGAGCACGACCTTGAGGCAGTCCGGGAGCTTGTCGGCGACGGCGGAGTGCACCGGGGTGCGGCCGTGCATGTCGAA